>JAPWTK010000156.1:957500-987718 GCA_029963805.1 Aromia moschata
GCCATTGAACATAAATAGAACTTGTTTTTATATGTTTTTAATAATAATTTTTATTATTGGGAGTAAAAATGTATTCTAAAGAGTATGTGGTTTTTTTTATATTCATAGGATAAAAGGGGTGTGGGTGTCATAAGCACATAAAGTATTACGTAAAATGTTTGTTTACTGAAGCAGTAGCTCTTCTCCATCAATGGATTAATATTTCTAACAAATGCTCATACATATTTCTTCACCCTTCATTGTAGTACTATATCTTTAATTACCATCAACCTTTATCTCTTTATTCTTTAGTTTCAGCCAATCATGCCTCTTGCAGTAACCCATAAGTAACAACCACCTCTTGAGTGTTCATCTCACATAAGTTCATCTCACCGGTACATGTGGTATCGGTCACAAGACTAACTTCACAACATCAACGAAACATTATTAACTGCTTTTACGACGCTTGATGTCGTCATTATAGTAGGTTCAGTATAACGAGATCGAAAACCGAAAACGACAGAAATCGAAAACCGTTTAATTTCCAATTAGTGACTTTGTTTTCGTATTTTAAGACATAGTTGTCTTACAAACCAAATGTTTTGAAGAAACCAAATGTTTTGACAAAATTAATATTCAAAAAAAGAATACTGTATTAAATAAACTGACCTAATACAGCGATTCTGATGAGTTAGTCTTAGTTAACTATAATTTGAGCAAAATTAATGCTCTTTATTTCTAGGTAAAGCTGTTATTAAATAAATATACTGCTACATCAAATGGGAGTTTAGAGCATTTTAAGTATCTACATAGACTTTAAAATGGACGTGACAAGGATAAGACAGTAGCTTAAATACCTTTGTAGCTAACTATAGTAGCCAACTCATCTAAATATTTACCTACGATATTTCCTGAAAACAGAATTTTCTATTCTTTTTATTTGTCTAGACGATTATAAATATAAATAGTGCAACTAAATTGAATGAGATATTACAAGATATTGAAATTTTTAGGTTAGTTTTTTTTTAATGGTGACTCAGCGTCTTCATTAGTAGCAACAGTTAACGCCATAGTAACGATAAATTACTATTAATTTTCACACACATTTTTATGACATTACTTCTGGTCATTCATCATGCCATAGATTTGTTATTTGAACATGTTCTCACAACCAAATTTTGTTTTGCAGTTTTACTTTTTTCCTATAGAGGTAAAGGAGAAAAAAAATTCATTACATTGAGGTAAAGCGCATTGTCTCTCAAATATACTCGTACTATGTTCATGAATCCAGATTGCGTCATCCCAATAAAAGTATTGCCGTAGAGCTCTACATTTCTTTACATTACTATTTTTTTTCGCGTCACACATTTTGTTGCGTCACTAGTTGTGACGCAACAGTCTTGTTTGATGTAGAACAGCACAGCAATTTTAAATAAAAATAAGTATGTCATTGTAACATGAATGATGACAACTGAAAAGGTAATATTTTAATGGAGAATATCCAAAAATAAAAATTATGGATATTCAACTCATCAAATAATGAGTTAATTCTGGCCGACTTATCTTTGTCACTCTTACCTAAGCACATCTAGTTAAATGTCTGAATCCCTCCGTTCGGTAGATTATGTGAAAACATATCGTCTTCTGTCTCTCTCCGTCTCCTTACACTGAACCTTCGCTGTTACCATACTGACAGTTCACACTCACGACTCATGTCAGTAACGAGCTTTGTACAATAAAGAAGTGTCTATTCTGTCTGCGGACCGCCGCAGTGCCATTTCTATTCTCTCTTTTGCAGACTACCACGCTGATAGGGCTGCTGAAGACGGCCCGGCTGCTGAGGCTCGTGCGTGTGGCGAGGAAGATCGATAGGTATTCGGAGTACGGGGCCGCCGTCCTTCTCTTGCTCATGGCCACCTTCGCGCTGATCGCCCACTGGCTGGCTTGCATATGGTGAGTAGATAACTAGGAAGTTCTGAAGCGAAGGTCATTAACGCCGTTCTCCGGGGTATTGCCACAGGTATCTAGGAATAGCTTAAATCGTGACACAACAAGGATGTAACATTGTACATGTCTTAATGTGGATTTAAACTCAACGGATATTTGTTACACAGCGAGTCAATAAAGTGGGTCTTTAACAAATGTCACCAAATAATCGTCTTTATTAAAAAAATAATAGCTTTACAATTAACATTGACTAAACAAAATCGCACGTTATGAGTTTTCGAACGTTGATAATTGTGAAAATGTTTGCACGGTTTTCAAACACAATCCTACATTGTATTCGACGTGCGCTTAGCCAATCACGTTGACATCAGGGATGTTACTCTTGAATTTGAGTCGTATGCAAAAGTCGATAAGAGCAATGCAAATACAAGGAAACTTCAGGAACTTCAAAGTTCGGGAATACTATCACAGGTTGTCATTAAAACTAAAGTTCTCTCTCAAGTATCTACACTGTTTATACTAAACTTTTAATTGTTGTTCAGATAATAATTGTAACTTTTGTCGTTGTGTGTCAATAGGTGATTATTGGGGATTGGTCCAGTATCTTCATATTCATGCCATGATTATGTCCAATAAATTCTAAAAAATGTATATAATTGTCTACGTCAAATACTCGTATTTGGTCGAACGATTTTTGAAAAAATCCTGTCATATTCGGTTGCATCCATGGGGCCAAAATACATGAGAATAATATGGTCTAGTTTTATGCACGAAATACTTTTTTGTCGGGCTGTGTCATTAAGTCTTCTAAGTTATTTTGAATTCTTATGCGTTCCTTCAGCTGTTCTTTTAAGTCGTGGCAGCAATACGAATAAAACATATTAATACGAAATGACAGAACGTATAACATATGTATCATGTAGATGATGTATGCTGATGCGATCATGACGAAAAATATATTTTTTTTACCATGACGCACCGAAAAAAAAATCTGATTTCTTTTTCTGCAATATAGTATTAACAAGCCTTTTTTACAGAAAAAAATCTCGTTCTCGCGATCCTCCGATTTTGACTGAAAATTATATTTTGAAAATTTTGTGTGTAACAACTACACTGGAACTGAATATATAACAATTTCACCTTGTTTTTGTTTTTTTTTTTGTAATATATTCATGAAAAAATAAAGAAAAAATTACCACAAAAACTTGTCTCGCTTTTCTCACAATTTCAATTTTTGGACAAACATTTAAATCACATAAATTACGTATTTTGTTAAAGTATATACACATACGATAAACTGAACTCTTTAACATCAGATTTGTGTTAGGTCCTTCTCAATAAAAAGTAAGATTTTGACGAGAATTTGATCTTGGTATATACAAATTAAGTCTAGATACAATTTCAGAATTATCTACTTCCATATTGATTATTTTACACAAGAAAATTAAAAATAAACAAATTCTGCGAATTCGGAAGCAGCTTTTGAAGAAGACCGACACCCGAGAAATTCCGACTGGCATGCCAAATAGCATGTGCTATAACGGCCATGTCCACATCGATTGCGGCTTTGCCGACTGGCATATAGTGACATAATGTGAACGCGTCTTTAAGTAGCTTGAACCCTAAAAATTGTAGCCCCCATGTGAAGAGCAAACGGCATATGAAAATTCGTACAGGCCCAAGTTGCGTATTGGGTATTTGTTTTTTTGTTTTTGTATTTATAAAATTGACACCCAAAGTATTTCAAAAAGGATGAGCAGTTTCTTTTTTTGGTGACTGAAAAATTTGACTGATTTTGACATTGAAATCAAATCCTTCAGTTTTTATTTGAAACACAGTTTGAAATATAAATTCGTAAATTCGTTAATGCGTTAAATTAATTTCTCAGTAGGGAAGATATAAGAGTTCTAATATCACCGGCTTCCTATTTTTATTCTCCCCGCCATTTCCTCCTAATGATCCAAATTGGAGCAGCAATACAGGACCAACTGCTTTACGAACTGGCCTACAACTCCGCAAACCATACGAGAAACAAACGACATCTAAAAAATCGTAATGCCGAAGTTCCGTATTAGGAAACTATTTTGGTATGATCTCATTTTTGTGTTCAGTGCCTTCTCACGTTCAATGGCGCGTACTTAATAAATCCATATTAATAAATATGTGTCTAAATTAGTGCTAAATTGTATTTATTTAATTGGCATCAAAATATTTTGGGAAAGATGAACAGTTTCTATTTTGATGACTAGAAATAAATGCTTTTTACATTGAAGTAAAATCCTCCAATTCGTATTTCAAACACAGTTTAAAATATAAAATCGTTAACACTTTAAATAAATTTCTCAGTAGGGAAGCGGTGAGGGTTCTACATCACCAATTCTATTTTTTATTTTCCCCACCACTTTTTATATCTAATGATCCAAAATCGAACACTGGGGTTACTATAAAACAGTTTTTCCTGAGGACACTTTAGACAATTATCGTATCTCTCAATAATCCTACAATAATTATACAACAGGAGTCCGCTATTTTGTGATAATTATTTATGGTATACATTGACCGAATTCGCATTTGAAGTTGGGAGTTAGCTGTTCGTTCAACCTTCGTTCGCTCAGTGAATATACACAATTTGATTTTGAACTTAATCGGGTGGAGGATTGGATGATAAATGAAGGCAATTCACATGTTTCTTGTGTATACGTAATTCGCAAACGAAGCAAGATACGCACTTTGAATTTGAGACAAACATCAACATAACAGAATCTTCACGTGTAAATACTTAGTATAATAGAATGAGAGTTTGGGGAGTTGAAGGGAGTAACTTTGTACAATAGGTCAAATAAAATATTTAATAGAAATTTTAATATACACACAACCAGAGAGAGTTCTAGAATTTTTTAGAGTCTAGAACTTCGTTCACGCATGCTTCACAGTCTCTAAAATTTTATTTTTTCACACTGGTCCTAAAAAAAATTACTAGTACGTAAAGAAAAAGACAATAGTACTAATAAGGATTGAATACTTCTTAAGAAATACGTAATTAAAGTATGGAGACATCCAAAAAAAACGTCATCAACTCTGGCTATGAACGAGAGAGATGGAAATAGCGGTCATGTCTAAGCTTTTCGGTTATGTCAAACTTTTGACAAGTGACTGTCACAATTTGTAAAATAAACAATGGCTGTCATATGAAGTGACAGTCTTGACAAGTAAATAAGGATATAAATTCGATTAAGAATAGAAATACGTATTTTTTTTCTCGGCGAACTTTGATGACGTTTTTTTTTGGATGTCTCTATATATTTGATACTTATTATAATTCCTTTTGTTTTTTTTATATATATAGTATACCGATTTGTTTAGATTCAGTATGTTTTACTGAATGTGTCATAAAATAAAATCATTACTCCATAAGATATCTCATTACTGACACACTGATTGATATTTTGAGACATATGTGAACTCTACTTACCCATAAAGCGGCTATGAATAATGACGTTTCTTTATTTTAAATAATTTTTGACATATGCGTCATATTAATATCTAATACCAAAGGTAGCTTTGAATCCGGTTAATATAAAATATAATGTGTACTCGGATGGGGTACCGCATTCTGGTAAACTTTCTTATTCTTCATTTTTCGAAAACACATGACAAAAAGTTTTGCTTATTATGAAATGTCATGGGCACTAGTCAAATTTGTGATAAAATGTACGTTCGATAAATTGAGAAAGGTAAAATTTTTCCTAAGAACAATGTATCTATTTTACTTCTACGTTCACGCAGTGCAGAAGAAATATAGTATCCAATTATGATATATTTTTTTAAATTTAATTGGATAAATGGGACTAAAATGTTCTGAAACGTCGAGATTGTAAGTTTAAGCAAAAAAAAATGTTCTCTTTCTGTCGGTCTGACTCTCTCAGAATAATTCGAGAACGTTAAGATATCAACCCGAAATTTGTAACACGTATGTACCACGACGAGATCTGGAGCTGATTTTGAGCTGGATCCGTTAATGGTTTTGGAGATAAATAGAGGTAATACACTGTTTCCTTGTATATGCCTGGTAACGCGCTGGGACTCCGCCGTAGTAGTACGCCGTTTCCTTGCGGGAGCTCTGGTTAGTTGAACGCAGTTTACCCTGCGTTATGGCAAACTTTCCAGAACCTACATATTACAGAAAAGATCGTTATAGGCCATATTCTACACGATTTAGTTGTGAAACCTAAGTCTAATCAAGCTGTACCTTTCAGTGTGTCGTTGCGATTTTCAGGTACGCCATCGGCAACGCGGAACGTCCGATGCTGCCGGCCAGGATCGGGTGGCTGGACTACCTGGCGAACGACACGCAGCAGTTCTACGGGCCGAACAACACAGGCGGGCCGAGCATAAAGAGCAGATACGTCACGGCCCTCTACTTCACGTTCACGTCGCTGACGAGCGTCGGTTTCGGGAACGTGGCGCCCAACACGGACGCCGAGAAAATATTCACCATTTGCGTCATGCTGGTGGGGTGTAAGTATTCTTAATCATATATCTAAATACTAAGGAGTTCAGTGAATGACGGTGCGTATTGTTAGGGATCCTGTGGACAAATTGACTGAAAAAAAAATTAGGCAGTGGCCATTTAATTTTAATTTTTTAGGGGGATTTTTTTTCCCCCAAAAAAAAAACCCCCCCCTTTTTTTACCCAAAAAAAAAATTTTAAAACCCAAAAAAAACCCCCCCCATTTTTTTTTTTTTTATTAAAAAAAAAAAAAAAAAAAAAAAACAAAAAAACCCCACCCCCCCCCCCCCCCCCCCCCCCCCCGTGTTCTTATTATTTTTCTCCCCCCCCCCCTCCCCTCTTTCCCCCTCCTCCCCCCCCCCCCCTAAACTTCCCTCCCCCCCCCCCCCCCCCACCCCCCCCCCCCCCCCCCCCCCCCCCCCCCCCCCCCCCCCCCCCCCCCCCCCCCCCCCCCCCCCCCCCCCCCCCCCCACCCCCCCCCCCACCCCCCCCCCCCCCCCAAAAGGTCCGTGGAATTTGACATGCTCGTATTTCCGAAAGGAGACATGGGACCCACGCCATATTTTAAGGGGTGGTTACTGGATCTAAGTAGAAGGCTATAATGGCAAAAAATCTTCAGGGAAAACTTGGCTTCAAAAAATGGCTGCCTCCGGGCAAGATCTTGGAAACGGCTTGCAAAATATTTGCGAAATATTTTTTTTCATAATCACCGAGTAAATACAATTTTTTTTTACTTGTGATTTTTGCAATATTCTTATTTTGCTTAACACTACAACTATGCTATACACTTTTGCTTACAACTATTGTAAAATCTCACAGACGAAATGTTGGGATGAAATAAAAATTCAAATCACCATAACTTTTACAGATCTTAAAATGTCAAGAAAATCGGAAGTATAAAAAAAATTGTATTTACTGGGTGATTATGAAAAAAATATTTCGAAAATATTTTGCTAGCCGTTTACAAGATCTGCCCGGCGTGAGCCATTTTTGGAAAAAAATTCGCAAGTTTTCCCTGAAGATTTTTTGCCATAGCCTTCTACTTAGGTCTAGTAACCACCCCCTCAATTATGGTGCGAGTCCCATGCCTCCTTACGAAAATACGAGCATGTCAAATTCCACCGACCGCCCCTGACTGTAGAGTATGATATATACAGGGTGTCCCATTCTGCAGAAGCCACAGCAAAACTACAGATTCTTTGGGTAAAAATATTACGATTTAACCAAACCTACCTTAGTCCAAAAGTTATTAGTGGGGTACAGAAATTTGTACGATAACGTAGGGTCGGCACTATAAAACTCTACGATAATTAAAGTACAAACCGTTTTTTTAAGCGCCTTGTAAATTATATACGCGCGTATTTCTTGCCCGTGCATACCTACGCCACTGACCGATTCTGCCAACGCGCCGGGACTCGCGTATACGCATAGTACGCCTATCCCATTGCGAGAGTGCAGGATAGTCAACTGCAGTTTACCATGTGTGAGAGCAAACTTTCGGAACCCTAGAAGGCTGACACAGGGTGTCAAAGAAAAATAACTTCTTTAAAAAAACATTTTTTTTTACAAAATTTGGTGAATGGGGATTTCCTGAGAATTTTAGGCAGAATTTTAATTTGTCAATCAGTTTGATGTAAATTGTAGCGGGTGTTTTCTGCAGCATGCGGAATACATAAAAAATGTGTCTTAGAATTTGCTTTTATTGGAAATATCAATTTCCCATTCACTCATTGATCCTTAAAATGTTGCTCCGATTGACTGTTTTCAACAAAGTTTTTCATTTACATAACAAATACCGGAGTAAGAAAAACAGCATAATAAGTCGATTTAATAAATTTGAAATAAAATGTACATGTATAGGGCCTGTTCTTTAATTCAACGTTTTGGTGTGGTGGAGCCATCAAGCCAATCAGAGGGCAGGAATCGATTAAATCGACCAATCAGAATCTATTGGTGGAATCCACCACACCAAAACGTTGAATTAAAGAACACGCCCATACACTTTATAGGTTTCCAACAGTAATACGTGATATTCGCAAAATACGGTAAAACATTTTATTTTATTTTATGTTAATGTCGTTAACATTACCATTAAACATTTTTATATTTTAAATTTTCAATATTTCAAGTACTCTATTTCCATTCTAAATTGAAAATAGGTGAAAAAGCAAGGTTGTCAGATATATTTTCTAAAATTGCTAAGCTCCTATACAAGTATACTTCATAATTCAGCAAACTGTTAGTTCGTGACGTTCTTAGAAAGCTAGTTTAGAAATATTAAAAAAATACATAGATATAAATTTATTAGTTAGCATTAAAATAAAGCGTTTAAAATTGCTGGAAAAATATAATTATAAATTAAAACAACTTTTTGTAGTTACTATACTTAAGAAAATTTTGAAGAGCCGGCAACGCGATGCCAGTAACAGCGATGCCGGCAACCAATAAATGTCGACCAGTATACCATAGGATTGTATATGTACCTAATACATCCAAATATTTATTCGGTCCACTGTGCCATAAAAATTTTTACGACGTCGTTAAAATGATTTACGACTTTAGAAATCCACGTGTTTAAATAGCAGTGCGTGTACAGCTAGCTTTATTAACACAGACAATTTTTTGAGACATTGTCTGGCTAAATGAGCATTATTTACAGCAAATTATATTACAATATTAAGAGTTTTGTATGCAGGCTAATTTTAATCTCCTATATTGATGTGAATGAAAAATTATTTTCACATTTTTGAATTTAAAGGATATATGCACGCCCATGGAATCACTAAAGTTACACCGCATGTTTTGTTCCAACCAGGCGTATTTATCATTTTCAATTAAAATTAGAACGACTATAGGTATGTCACAGGGTCTACTCTGAACATATAACAAAGTAGGTATATTTTACACTAATATTCACAAAATAAATTTTTACTGAAAATTGAGACTTGTTAGCTTATTTTGAATAGAAAACCCTGTAATATATTTTTGCACCTTTTAGTTTCTACAGCATAATCAAAAGATATTTTTCGTATTCTAATATCATATATCTGTATAAATATACTGTTATATGATACAATTTGTTGTCCGAGTTTTACATTATTGTGTTATACCATTAAATATGTTCAACTTGTCTTAGTTGCTTAACTTTTGTCTGACACTGTATATTAATGACAATTTTTCACAATGACAATATTTCCAAAAATTTTAAAATTCCACAATTAAAATCTACAGATTTTTTTAATATGTGAATAAGAGGGGAGACATTCGTAAAATATTCTTCTTATTTCCGTGTCTCTTTTGTAATGAATAGCCATTCAAGTCTGACCAACCAAGCCCAATCTACCAAAGAACTTTTTTCCAGCTCTCATGTACGCCAGCATCTTCGGCAATGTTTCGGCGATAATCCAAAGGTTGTATTCGGGCACCGCGCGCTACCACACCCAGATGCTGAGGGTGAGGGAGTTCATACGCTTCCACCAGATCCCCAACCCGCTGCGGCAACGCCTGGAAGAGTACTTCCAGCATGCGTGGACGTACACGAACGGCATTGACATGAACTCGGTGCTGAAGGGGTTCCCCGAGTGCCTGCAGGCCGACATATGCCTGCACCTGAACAGGAACCTTCTGCAGAATTGCAGCGTATTCGACGGGGCGAGTCCGGGATGTCTAAGGTAAGGGTGAGATTTTTCCTCAGATATAAAGGACCTGAAAAAGACCTGAAAAAGGACCACAAAGCCTTGATCAGATCGATCGAGACGAGTTTATCGTAAATGAGCGCGCTAGACGTGTATTATAAAGTTCGGCTATTATAAAGTTCTGCTTATATCTACAGGATTCTTCTGAGTTTATACTACGTATTTAGTCTAGATAAGAAAAATTGTTAAAGCGTAATATGTTAGGTTGTTTGTACTATCTATTTTTTGCCACTGTTTATGATAATGTTGAATCTACAGGGTGTTCGTATACTTCTGGGCACCGACTATTTTAAATGGAATACCCTATACATTTTTATGGACCTGGAAAGAACACATAATTTTGAGTCGAAAGCATGTATCCATAACCTACACCTAAACCTAACTGTTTCGGAGATATTTGATGTTACTTAAATATTAATTATATAACTTAAATATTTGACAGATGTTAGGGTCTGAAGAAGTCATAACTTTTTTGTTTCAAACAAGTTATATCGATTTGAAGGTCACAAACTGTAACATAATAAATTGGATTAATGTAGAATACCAAAAGCTAAATAGGAGCCTACTACATAAAGACTCTTTTTTTAAAGAACATCAAATGTCGCGGAAACGGCTGTAAAATATATAAGGTATATTAAAATAAAGATATCTTCTTTATTCTATGCCCAAAAGTATATAAACACCCCGAAGATTTTTTAATATTTAACATTTTATCTCAACAATCATCCTATGAATGGCATTTTATAGACCATATAGACTAAAAGCTCACCCCGTTTATTCAGCTTTTTATTGTGGACTCTGCGCTCGATGTATAAAAGTGAGAATTAATTTGCTCTATATGTATTTACCAAATCTCTTGTAAAAAGTGGTTAAAAGTAAAGTAGATATTTTAATTATGTACCTACATATGTATATTACAAGCGGTCTGTGTTCAAATCAATTACTACAAAAAAAATAGACATTCTTTCTAGTGGGTATTACAGAAGGCACTATCACTGAGCATGTGTTAAAACTTTGCCAATATATACTCTACTGAGATATAGTCCAGGTGTCAATCAAAATGATGAAATTAATCTCCTTAGCTTTTTTGAAAGTAAAGCAAATGTTTTCTTACCGCAATATATCTCTACGAGATATAGTCCAGGTGTCAACCAAAAGGAAGAAATTATTTTCCTTACCTTTTTTTTTTAAACTAAAGCAAATGTTTTCTATTACCGAATTGAATTATTAAAAAAAAACAGAAGAAACATTATCAGAAGTAAAAGCTCCTGTAAATCTGTAAGAGTGACGACAAGCAGACCATCATGAAATTGCTGCCTTATGCAGTAGCTCCTACTCTACTACTGTAGTGTAACCAAAAATAACATAAAAAAAAATAGCCAACAAAAAACGCACAAGAAAATAAGCAAATTATATCGATGTCAAAATATAATCAAGAACTTTAGTAATGGTGTGGTTTAGTAATGTGTAATGTTTCAAGGTAATACATATTTTCCAATATTTAATAAATGATGTTGGTGACTTAACAGTAAATTCCTTTATTTATGCATATAACTGTCAAACTGTACCTTACAATATTTTCATTTCAAGAAGATTGCTTTATACTACAGAAATAAAACTAAATATTGTTAACGTTTGGTGTCAAAAATTAAGTTATCCCTGAATATGGCTAGAAATAGCATGGCATTGTAACATTTGTAACTACTTTTTGAGTAGCAGCAAACGAGTTTATAAACTATTATGAAAACAATAACTTATAATAATAAATAATGAAAAAAAAATCAATATATTTGCGACTTCCATTAAAATCAAGAAGAAAAAATAAAACTTTGTTGTTGTTCTGGTTGATAAATTAAAAAAAAAAAATATGACTCACTGTATGTACATATACATATACATATACATACGAGGTGTATAAGTTAAATAATGAGACTGTTTTTTTTTTAATTTTTCTATTCGAATAGAATTTCAATTCGGTATTGCCTCCTCCAAAATAACTTCCTTAGAAAGTCACACAACGCTGAAGACGGTTCTTCCATTCCTCATAGCAGTGCTGGAACTCTTATACCTCAGCTGGTCGGTTACAGCCGTTTGAATGTTTTCTATGGTCCCAAAATGAGGTCGCTTGAGGTGATTTTAATCTCGGAATGAGAAAAAAGTCTGGCGAATAAAGAGGCTGAGGAGCCACAGGAATGTTTTTATTGGTTAAAAACTCGTTTACTGAAATGGTTGTGTGATAAGGCGCATTGTCGTGATGCAACCAACATCCAGTTGTTCTTGATGTTTGGTCTCACACGCATGACCCTTTTTCGAAGTTTTTCAAGAACGTCCCTGTAAAAGTGTTGGCTTACTGTTTGGCCACAAACTCTTTGTGGACTGTGGAATTCCCTGGCTATCAATAAAGCAAATCAGCATGCATTTGATCTTCAGCTTTCTCATTCTTACTTTTTGGGTCTTGGAGAGCTTGAAGTGTGCCATTCCATGCTTTGGCGCTTGGTTTCCGGGTCGTACTGAAACACTCAAGTCTCATCACCAATAATTTCACGTTCCATAAAATGGGGATCATTTTCAATCGATTTCGAAATTTCTCTCCTGATGTCCTTTTGTTCCTGCGAAAATCTGATGCAGTGGTGTGATTCAAATTTAACTCTTCCCCGATCATTCTTGTCGTCAACCAACGATCTGAACGCACAAGATCCCGTATTCTATCTACATTTTCATCGGTTTTTGAAGATGAAGGCCTTCCGCTATATCGTTCATCTTCAATCGACTCTTTTCCTTCTGAGAACGCCTTAATCCACCAAAAAACCCGCGCTCTTAAAATAACACTATCTCCGTAGGCGTGTTGAAGTTTTTCAAAAGTATCCGTTTCACTGTGTCCAAGTCTGAAGCAAAACCTGATAGCACATCTTTGCTCAAAATTAATGTCACTCATTTTTAAAACTCACTAGAAAAAAACCGTTTACGAAAATAATCACAAAGAACAAACAAATTACTTTAACAAGTTCAAACTCGTACTGAAGGTGCATTACATGTTGACCTACCTCCCTTCCAAATACCGTCTTCACAGTGTTACTAGATCGGGCGCTACGTTGCCACTCTCATTACTTAATTTACACAACTATTAAAGGGAAACACTCAAAAAGGTGCTCTACACGCCAAGAAGCGACACTGCTTGCTTTGTAAAGGGGTGTATCTTACACGGTAATTTACAGCTCAAAGTTCACGAAGGCCTTACTTTAAGCACATATGTAACATTAGATGACCCTATTAGTGCTACCACTGCTCGTTGCTATGTAACCGTTTACCGTCACGTTAAGCATTTCAAGGGGCGTTCTTAATACGAAACTTCAAGGCTAGTAGGAAACAAATTATCTATCGACTATTCCTTTAACTTGGACACTTGAAAACTTTAAATAGGATATCTAAAATATGCAGCGGATCGATGTCTGGCGCGTCCTGGAAATTTCTCAAATACCTAAATATAAAATTCACACTTGGTGAGAAAAGTTTCTTGTTCCCGCTGATGGTTTCATTAGAGGGTGAAATATAACGCTGCTGAAATTCCTATGGGATGTATGTTTAAAAGTATGCTTAAAAGTTTTTATTTTCTAATTCTTAGGAACGTCACTAGTACATTTAGTAGTTCAAATGACCTCCTTTGAAATTCCCTTACGTGATATGTATAGAGACTACAAATAAAAGAAAGACAATACGAATAATAAACTGAACTATCCTGTCTTATTTTATTCCAATAGTATATCCTGGATACTACTGTTGGGCGTAAAGAAGAAATCGTTTCGTAAAGTAAATTCACAATACAGGATGATTCAAAAATATGGAATCAAGAATTATGACAAATAATAAATCAAAACTAAACCGAACTGTGTTTTGTTGTTTTGCTGTAGGGGCATTCTTAACACGTTGAGTGCGGATGTTAGCCGGGGCTAACGAACGTAACGCTCTCTGGGGTACGTGTGTTAGCCCGGGCTATCACCCTAATAAAACCCAAATAATACAGAGTATATAAATTTTTTATATTTATCCTTCATTATTGAGGTCATCAAAACGATTTTAGAAGAGGGGAAAAAAATATCCGTACCCCGCGGTTGAAATGAAGGTTATGCTCCGCACTCAACGTGTCACCAGTACTATAGTTATTCAAAAAGGGGCAATGCGAACATTTTTCTTTCAAATGTCTTCAAAACGACTAGCTCGATATAGCTCAAATTGTGTACAAAAGTACAATAAATAGTCGCAAACAATATCATAAGGCCAAAATTTGATTATCATTTTCTCTTCATTTTTTATCATGTAGTGTGATGCATAACTTAAAACTCTACAGAAAAGGTGCACTTGTTCGAAACGCGAAAAATGTGTGGTTTTCTATTAAAAACCGAAGAAAACGATTTAATGATTTTCGCATATCTACACTAAGTAAATAAAAAAATCCAGTTGACCAGGTAAACAATTAAGATGACATTTACATCATGTGTTCATATTGATTCGGACAATATGTTAGTTATTATAATCCGCAAGATGCTATAAGAGTACTCGTATGTCAATGGCTGAAGTACTGCTAAGAACGGCCTACTAAGAACATTCTCTAGATCATTAATTTTTGTCCCATATTTGTGAATCACCTTATATCACCAATTTGGAATCACCTATATCACCACCATGCATAAATTAATCAATAATATATCTAACATTGTTTACTAAAATCTAAAAAAAAACACACATTCAAAACAATGTTTTCTATCGACTCCAAACGTTCTATTCCTCGTTTAAGGGGCTTTCCCGCTTTTTTCGCTGGAAAAAAAAAGGTTTTTTTTGGGATTTTTTTTTGAGGAAAGTATAAAACGGATCGAGACATTTTTTTTTAATTAAAAGATACAGGTATGTAGGTTACATTTAGTTTAGTTTATTTTGGTTTTTTATTTATTTTTTAAACCAAAATGGCGGCCTTCGATCCTTGTTCCAATGTAGCTACTTCAGGCGGACATGTCTCATGTTAATGAGAATTTTCTACGACGCTATTCATCTGAAATCAAAAAATGAAACATTTTTATAAAATATAGGGTTGTTGTTAGTGTTTATCATAGGGGTTTTTTGAAATTCAAATTTTACGCGATTTGGTGCAACTTTGAAAAAATAAAGTTCGATTTTCACCTTAAATTTCTACCTTTAAATTGTTATTTAAAATCGAATTTTTTCAATATCAAAAAAATCCTAAGTTGATCACTAATGGCATCATTTGTGAACATTTTAAAAGAAAAATCATTAAAATCGGTTAATTAGTGTCCGAGAAAAATCTCATTCCAGTTTCAAAAACGTTGTTTTGAGAAAAATGCGTTTGAAGTTTTTTTTTACGTTTTTTTGTCATATAATTATGAAATTTTTTTACTTAATGTTCGTCATCAATTCTGGGCCCGTACAGGACACCCTCCTCTGCCTTGTAGACCTCATTTTGGCTTCACGTCAGATAGCGTCACGCATTTTTTCCACTGAATCCGTATTTCGCCGAATACGGATAATAAGTAACAGGCCGTAATAAGTTGTCAATTCGCCTATTACCTTGATGGTCAGTGTTCCTGTACCTCTTCCCCCAAGTCCCTTGTTTGTTTTCTTCGCATTACGGAGCCTGGTTCCCATGCGTTTTTCTCCACGTGACCGACGTGTTCCTTTTTCATTACTTTCGGATCGTTGTTGTACGGGTCCAAATCCAAAGTCGCCTTGGAGGTCTTACTGTCCCCGTCGCCAATATACTGAGCATGTTTTACATTATGCTTTTCTTCGGATCGTTGAAACACTTCCTTTACACTGTCCACCTCCATTTTCCCTGCGTGACTCTTTTCAAGCGCCGGGACCGTCGTCACTAATAATCCGGCTGTAACTCGAAATCTAATACACAGATCACTTTAAAATTTCAGGACAATTAATTTGAATGTATAACGCATCGATTTCAGTAAAAAAAACGATTTTTTGAAACCGAAAAGCGGGAAAGCCCCCCTTAAAGAAGTTGCGCCCTGTGTAATTGAAAAAAAAAAAACATGCCAATAATGTGCACAGTTAAAGTAATTCCTTCCAATTTTTCGGACAGATACCAAAACAAAAAGGCAAACCTAATGGAGAAAGATGCGAGGATAGGATGGACGTGAAATAACCTTAGGAGCTCTTGGACAGTCATTTTTTTTAATGTGGTTGAGCATAATGTTAATCAGTGTCAAAATAGGATAGTATTCTCAGCTGAAAATCTTTAAATGGAATTAGTTCTAGAACGTTAATGAGGTTAAATGTGACCTGGTAATGGTGAGGGTGATGTATAAATACACTCGAACCCCTCTTAAGTCGCCAAATCCGTGCATCATTACCTCGCTTAAGTCGCGAAATTTTGCCTCTCTTAAGTCGCGATCATAACCTCAACTTTTTTGTGTTTTAACTGCAAAAAGAAATATTTAGAGATATACCACAGCACTTGTTATAACGAAAAATGAACCAACTGAACGAAAAATCAATGTAAGTATACCCAGCCGTGCGTGACAAAGTTTAATTTTCCACTTGAATATTTTAAAGATTAAATATTTTTAAAAGACACCTAACCTATTTTAAATCAATAAATGTATTACACAGTCATTTTTTTTCAATAAAAATTGTACATATTCATGCGATAATCCAATTTCCAAACTTTTACAGGCGGCGACTTAACCGGGACGGTTTCGCGACCTAATAGGGGGAAACGTGGTGAAATAACAGAGGATGTGAATTAAGCGAAGGTGAAATAAGAGGGGTTCAAGTGTATGATCTACGGAAAAAAAAACAGGTAAAACGGTTCAAGTTTGTAGTTTTTGATTCAGATACCTTCAGCTCACCTAAAAAAATGTTTGAAATAATAGATATGGAACTTCAAGCTTCATACCTATTATTTAACTTTAACTCAGACACGTGGAAACTTTAAATAGGATATCTGAAATATGTAACGGATCGATGTCTGGCGGGTCAATCGGCTAGGAAATTTCTCAGATAATTTTACGTCGCACTAACCTAATTTCAAAACTTTCTCGTTCCCGCTGACGAATTTCATTAAAAGGTAAGATATAATGCGGTTGAAATTCCTGGGCAGATGCGGAACTTCCTTCTAAATTGTTATGCTCGAACTGCGCTGTAGAGATCTTAATTTAATAAGAAATCCTTGCAGATCACGACTAGCATCCTCCATAAGGGAAAACGGGTAGTAGTACGTTTAAAAGTTTTTATTTGTTAATTGTCAAGAACAAATAGCATCCTTTGAGATTACAGGATATTTCTAGCAGTTCATGATAAAAAGAAAGACAAACAAAAATAAACTCATTATGCCCTTCCTAATCTTACTGCAATGAGTAGGTAATTCTTAAAGAAAAGCCTTAAGCGAGAATAAGATATTGCAGTTCCTGCGTAAATACACTAAATTGATGTATTCTTAAATGTATTGTATGCTTCATACTGTTTTCATTAAATAAGTTCAAAACACAGTAAAATGACCAAAATGCTTAACGATTTATTATATACCGATAGATTCCACGTCTAAAAATTATACAGGGTGTTTGGCTACTCGTGTTACAAACTTTGAGATCGTACAGGAAATTTGACACTGAACAAAAAAGGTTCTCTTCAACATGGTCATCCTCCTTACTGTTTTTGAGAGTTCGATTTTTAAAATATTTCAAACTTTTACGACATGTGGACGAAAAACGTTTATAACATGGACTCTACCTTAAATTTGATACGAGAAACAACCTCTCTTGATCCCAGCAAAAATTTCAACTCAAGGCATTCTCATCTGTATTTCCAAAAATTTCGGAATTTACAAAAGCGGCAAAACTGTGGAAAAACGGATTGTCAAAATGACCATTTAGGTATGGAACTTGTGTCTCAAATACAACATTATACGTTTACAAAATCTTGTGTATTTTGAAAATTTTTTGAGGTTGTTTCTCGTAGAAAATTTAACGTAGAATCCAACGGTACCCGCTCGTTCACTGTAGCGTTCGATATAACGATGTTCTACACATGTTTCGTCCACACGTTGTAATATTTAAAAAAAATTAAAAAATCGAAATATCTCAAAAACGATCTGGAATCGGACCATGTTGGAGAGGACCTTAGGTCCTTTTTTTGTTTAGCGTCAAATTTCCTGTACGATCTTAACGTTTGTAATACGAGTAGCCTAACACCCTGTATATAAACAACATATACAAACTCGATAATACACATATACGTATAAAGAACGTCTGTTGCTTCAGCTGGTAAGTTCTCGATTTGCGGGTTGCACGGCTTGCACGGCACAATTGTGTCCTTTAACGTCCCAGATGTACAATTACTTCTCAAAATAGTCACTATCTACCATCTGATCCTTGCCTACGCTTCTTGTCTTTTTCCTTTCTATGCCTTGCTTAACAGCTTGATATACATATGTCGCAAATCAATATCGTCATGGTACCTTGTACTATACTCGTATGTAGTTGAATCTTCTATTATACTGTAAAAAAAATGTAACGTACAAATATTTGTTGACACTAATTGGCTTATTTTTTATCAGTTATAACCCTCTGTTACCTTGCTGGAGCATTTAAAAGTCCAAATGACATTATACTATTACAGAATATTTCTGACTCATTAACTTAATATATGTAGTAACACGGTATGCAAGAAATAATACAGTAAGTATAATGTTGAAAGATAATTCCGCTCTTTTTTCCGATAAATAAATCTTTAGATATCTTCTGCACCTGAATGAATGGCGGTCATTATAGCTTGCACCATGAAAGTTAATAATTCGATCACGTGGGCTAATGCACTTCGGTGTGCAACCATGTAGTTCATGCCTAAGGCCGGACGTTGATTGCAATTTCTTAGCAGTGCAATAGTTGCGTAACAATTTGATTCCCGATTGGCTCTTAGCTGTTATATATGTAATTAAACCCGAATCGTCAGGAGATATAACAGACAATTATTTAATTCGTGTCAAAACATAAACCATTTGGTTGGTCGACTGACATGCAACTCTAGCAACGTGTTAGTTGCATGTGAATGCTCTTCCATATACATATATAGCAGTCTCTCTTGCAACCTAACTGTTGCATACCTATAAATTGCATGTCAGCATCCAGCCTAATTGTTTAAAGTTAGAGTAACTAGAATTTAAGCAAATATTAATCCTTCGAACATTATTAGCATCAACAAATAGCAAGTATGATCTAAATTGCCTATCATTTGTCGCGTGCTGAAATACTGCAAACGAAGAACATGTTAAACTCAACTGAAGGAATATGAAAAGAAAATGTTTATGTATTAAGCAATCTGGCAAATCTAGAAAGTGGCAAAAAAAATAGGACGTCTGCAGTCTAAACTATATAGTCTTCATGGGTCTCAACCCCCGGGTGTTTCTTAAAGCTTAACATAACAGCAAGCTGAAAATAAATGAAATAAATATACCTACTCTTTATTTCACTTCAATATAAATTCACACTTTTGCAAACCATGTTTGCATCAGCAGGAGCTGATTAAAAACTGAGTTCTTAATCACCTCGTTTTGGTGTTAAGTGGAAAAGTGTTTAAGTGTGAATTTGTTTCTACTTCTACTAATTCAGTTCTCGTCCTGTATCACGTCAATATAAGTAAATTCCAAAAACGCGTATCCTGCGTGAGAGATAGTCACTATTATGGACCTACCCGTATCGTATAAGACTGCATATCCAATTACTTGGAGATATGTGTAACTGCATGATACCTATATACACGGTGGAGACTTTTACTGGAATATATTCGCTAGCGAGGTGGTAAATGATTTTTCAAAAAATTCCCGAGACACGTCAACTTTTAAATGTATTTACCTACATTTTGCAAGTAATGTGAAGAATATAGCCCTTCAGGGGTGGCTGAAACCATCCTCGACATGATTTTTTTCAAATGCAACCCTATGGCTTGTGACCCCTCATTGTAAATCTGGTGGAAAGAGGAATCCAACGCACTCATCAAATTTTAATTTTTAGTATGTTTGTAGGGTTGCATACAACTAATACGTAATTTTACAGTTTAATTTATTTTTAAAGCAACAATTTCGTACTCAAAATGTGTTTAGTTTTGGAATGTAAACCTTACTTTTCATATGTCCCCACAAAAAATTCCAAGCAATTTTTTGCCACAACTGATATTTGTTATTTTTTGCTAGTGTTTTTACACGGCCGCAAAGAGTAATTTAGTTTGTATGCTGTATTCAGAGTTTGAAACGAAGTGTTATTTCAAATTGGTGAAAATGTCTTATTTAACTGAATCAATAAAAATCGAAATTTTGATGATGATATGGTGATAGGGCGCGAACTCAATGCGAAGTTGTTCGTTTGTTTCGAGAAACGCATCCTGACTTGCCACCACTAAATCAAGGTACCATTAGTAAAATTGAGGCACAATATCGAGAGATGGGTCATGTCAGGAAAGTACCGAGTAAGAGGCAGGCTGTTGTTGATGATGACACGAAGTTGAATTTGTTGCTTGCTCTAGAAGAAAATCCAATCACTCCAGCCCGTCAACTGGCCCGTGATAGTAATCTTAATCACAAAACAGTTTTAAAAATACCTAAATATGAGAAAAAACGCCCATATAAAATGCAAGCTGTTCAAGAGCTACTTGAAGATGATCCAGATCGACGAGTGGAATTTTGCGATTTATTGATGACTTGAATTGATCAAAACCAGTTATCTTTAGAGTGGATAGTTTTCTCTGACGAGGCTACTTTTACATTAAATGGGCACGTAAATCGCCAAAATTGTCGTTACTGGGCTGAAGAGAACCCCCATTGGATGAGGGAACTTCATACTCAGCGCCCACAGAAAACTAATGTGTGGGCCGGAATAATACAAGATAGAATTGTAGGACCATTTTTCTTTGATGACACTCTTAATGGAGCAAGATACCTGCGTTTAGTCCAGCACGAATTAATGCCAGTGCTATGTCATTTATTTCCAAACCCCTTAAACCCTAACTTGACCGACGAGAGGTTATGGTTTCAGCAAGATGGGGCCCCACCACACTATGCTGCCATTGTTCGTCAGTATCTGGACAGAATTTTTCCCGGTAGGTGGATTGGGAGGCGAGGTAATATTGAGTGGCCAGCAAGATCTCCAGATCTTACACCACTGGATTTATTTTTGTGGGGACATCTTAAAAGTAGGGTTTACATTCAGAATCCCAACAACATAGCAGATCTGCAGGAAAGGATAAGAGAGGAAATCGGAAAAATAACACCGCAAATGTTGCATAATGTAAGGGGCGAAACCTACCACAGACTGGGATGCTGCCAACAAGTGAATGGTGCACATTTTGAACAATTGTTACGTTGAAAATAAATTTAATTTTTAAATTGTTTTAATTGTATGCAACCCTACAAAACTAAAAATTAAAATTTGATCAGTGCGTTGCATTCCTCTTTCCACCAGCTTTACAATGAGGGGTCACAAGCCATAGGGTTGCATTTGACAAAATCATGTCGAGGGTGGTTTCAGCCACCCCTTGAAGGGCTATATTTTTTATATTACTTGCAAAATGTAGGTAAATACATTTAAAAGTTGACGTGTCTCGGGAATTTTTTTGAAAAATCATTCACCACCCCGTTAGCGAATATATTCCAGTTAAAGTCTCCACCGTGTATACCGAGTGGCTCAGGAGGTAGGGCCAAGCTTATATCTTGAAAACCAATGGATTTTTTTGAAATTTGGGACGTTTATAGTAGAATGAATTTCCAACTATGTGACGAAAAAAATCTAAGATGACTGACTTCCAGTTTCACCGAAAATGGTACTAAACTCAGTTTTTTAAACGAGACCCCCTATATATTTTTACATATTTGGATTCTACGCATCACAGAACGAGCAACCCAAGTATAAAATCTCGTTTTGGTGGTGGAAACATTTCTTTATTTACATATTTTATTCCAATTTCTTTGAATTTTCCACATTTACATACTTCAAAGGTAATAACGACAGCAAGTACATCTTTTAAATCCTTATTACCTAATGAACAATTTAATACATGAATGGCCCACTAGATATAGGCCCAATCCTGATATTAATTAATTTGATTTTCAATAAAATGAAAATAGAGTATGTTTTGGAGAAGATTATGTTTTATGGATAATATCAGATACGTTTAGAGCAATGATACCCAAAGTAATCGATCTCCAGGGGTCGACGACAACCTATAAGGGATCCATCTGAGCGAAAAATAGAATAGGGGTCTATGAGATGTAAACGGGGGTCAACGATAGTGGATTTTATTTAAGCAGATCACGACTTTAATTTTGACTTTCCATTAATGTTATAACCCACACACAAAGATGATTTGTTGCTTAGTTTTTAGCTGAAAACAACAGACACACGATTAGTGAAAGTTTTTAGCTGTAGATTTATTAAACAAACTTATTTTCGCAATTTTATAATATGTAGGTATTAGTAGCGAATTAATATATCTCATAAAATTGTGTAAGTTAGTAGGATATTCGCTTTGTGGTCGCAGTAAACTTTGAACTCATAGAAACTTGCACATATGCATGCTACCTACGGGCGTACGCGAAGTAGAGGCGCTTGTGCGTTCTTGTCTCAGACATTCGCAAAGACAGCATAGTAGCTGCTAGGAAAATTGACTTGCACTGACTTGTTTAATTCGTCAATCAATAAATATTAATGTTAGGAACGAACGCGTTCATTTGTTTAAAAAGCGTTGAAAAAGAAACTACTTCTTATTAAGAAAATATTTTTAAAAGTATAAACTAGTTAGTATACACACGAATTAAAGTGAATCAATGTAATTTTGTTTGGGAGTGCTAGAAGAAAGTAAGTAAATATTTTTTTTATAACATTTTAGTTTTTACTGGTAGTTAAGAACTCTCTTGGTATGGTAATCTATTATATAAGTTTTTGTGTTTGATTTATCTTAAGTAACATACAACCTGGTAATAAGGTAACGTATTTTGAAAATAATAGTAAGTTGATTTGACGAACAAAAAATTGTGAAACTTTATTTATTAGGCGTCTTTATCTATTAGGCAGCTTTTCCGTCCGGTCTTTTTTTACATTGTTTCTATAACTAATATAAATATTTTAAATAGCTCAATTTTATTCACAGGTAATTGACATTAAACATAGCCGAATCTAAAAAGAAATGTACACAATACAGTGTTGATTATTTGAAATTTGGCTTCATTCCTTCCTTGTCGGACAAGCAATTGCTTATGTGCCTTTTGTTCAACAAAGTTTTAAGCAATGACGCTATGAAACCATCTAAGCTGGAGGATCATTTAAGAATATGTCACCCTGTTAAAATAGGTAAAGATTTGAAATACATTCAAACACTCAAAGATAAAGTTCAGAAGAGGCTTGTGATCCACAGTGGACAAAATGTTCGCTTCAACGTCACAAAAAGATGATGATGGTTTGCGAGCGTCTACTCGCTACTTATAGCAAAATCCGGAAAACCGCATAGGTACTATCGGAGAAAAGTTAATATTGCCAGCCATTGAAGAAGTTTTAAAAACTTTATTGCACAAACCTGCATCTGATATCATTAAAAGAATTCTTTTTAAGCAACAACGCGGTTCAAAGGCGTATTGATGAAATGAGTTATGAAATTGAAAGCTTCTTGTGTATTTTTTTGCACACGACCTATTTCTCTATACAGCTGAATGAATCAACCTTACCTGGTAAGGAAGCATTATTATTAGCATATGTTCGTTTTCTTATGGATAAAGAAATACATGAAGAGCTGCTTTTCGCGAGAACTTTGACAACCGAATAAAGGCGATCCAATATTTAATGTTTTCAAGGATTACTTCATGGAAAAAGCGATCCCTTTATCAAATAAAATATCAGTAGCTTCGGATGGGGCACATGCCATGGTTGGGCGCTACTGTGGATTTGAAAGCCACTTAAAACAAAATATACCCAGGGTACAGTGGGCAGCAATACACTGCGTTATCCATCGACAACATTTAGTTGCCAAAAATCTGAGTGCTAGATTCATGAATCTCTTCAATTTGTCATTAACGCAGTAAACCGAATTCGAAGCAATGCGTTGAATACGCGATTATTTGCTCAGTTGTGTGAAGAAAATGACGAGAACTTTCATCAATTGCTCCTTCATACTGAAGTACGCTGGCTTTCGAAAGGCTTATGTTTGACAAGGTTTTTTGCTCTTTTTGACACTGTTTTGGAGTTTTTGTTGCTAAAGATCCAATTTTAAAACAATGTTTAATCAGGTGCAAACCGGACATTGCCTATTTAACAGATTTATTCAGTAAGTTTAATGAGGTTAACTTGCAGTTACAGCTGACAGTCTAAATTTGATCAAAACAAAGTCCATCATTTCAGCATTTCTTGCCAGAATTAAACTAATGAAGCAAAATATTGGACGGGGCGAATTTTCTCAGTTTCCCAATTTGTCACAGAAAAACTGCCAGGAAGATGACGTTGTAACTTACGTTCAACATTTAAATGCCCTCTATGCAGATTTTAGAATATGATTTGAGGATATTTTGAATATGGTAAAACCTCAGATTAAACCTCACTAAATTGATGCCAAATATTGAAAATTTATTATCAAAGCTCATCATTCCCAGTAAAAAGCGTTTATTTTTACTTATTAATTTTATGTAATACATAGGTACTTAATGTTATTTTGGTTCGTTTTAATTTAAGTTTCATTAATAAATATATAAACATTAAAGTGTGTTTTTTATTGTTTCTTCACTCTACACCTCCTCAATTAGAAATCAGTCAAAACACATTTGAAGTTGATGAATTTTCAAAAATGCAATGTTAGCTAAGCAGGGGTCTACCCAAAACCGAAAAACATGGCAAGTGGTCTACGAGACAAAATTGTTTGGGGACCTCTAGTTTAGAGTATTTATAGCAATATCGCAGTCCTCTACAATGAATATAAACGTTTTGAAAGAAAATCCATTACAAAAACGGTATTTGACACCTGGGGCTATATGTTTTCTGACGCGTAGGATCCAAGTATGCAGAAATATACAGAGGGTTGCATTTATAAAACTTTAATTAGTCCCATTTGCCGCGAAACCGGAAGTTAGCCATCTTAGATTTTTCCGTCATTTTGTTGGAAATTAATTGCAGTATAAACTCCCTAAATTTAAAAAAAAAAGTGACTTAGTTCTCAAAATATAAGCTGGCCCGCCTGCTGAACCACCTAGTATCATAACGACAAGCACCCACTGGTGCAACGAGCACGGCACATAATTTTATTACTGACGTTTACCTCGGGATTAACCCCACACGTACAGATGTATGTAAACGTGATTTCTATTCCAGGGCGCTGTCGCTAAAGTTCAAAACCACCCACGCCCCGCCTGGAGACACGTTGGTGCATCGAGGTGACGTGCTGACGTCACTCTACTTCATATCAAGAGGGTCTATAGAGATTCTAAGAGATGATATTGTTATGGCAATTTTAGGTGAGTAGCCGGTGATCCGGAAAACATTTAGCTTTGATTCTCGTCTCTCTCCTCCACGAGTATACGAAATTAATATACAGGCAGTCTTATAAAAAACGCCACGAGCTATAACTCCGTTATTTGTAGCCTGATGTTAAAAAACAAAAAAGAAACAGATGAAATGGCTCTAAAGGAACTATAAGGGAGACTACTGCAGTGTTTTTCAACTTTTTTTTTTCTGAAACGCGATAGTCAACTTTTTTTTCAAATTTGTTTTCTGAATCTGTTTTCAAAGATGTATAACAAATTGACTTTTGAAGTGCCAAAATATTTGTCATTATCG
Organism: Aromia moschata; assembly: GCA_029963805.1. Taxonomy (NCBI): domain Eukaryota; kingdom Metazoa; phylum Arthropoda; class Insecta; order Coleoptera; family Cerambycidae; genus Aromia; species Aromia moschata. The sequence continues at coordinate 983,456 of JAPWTK010000156.1, forward strand.
CAATCGGCGTCCTACCGGCTAACTGATACCAAACGTAGTTTGACTAATCTAGTCACGTATGCCGTGGAAAACAAAAAATAATACAACAAAGCAAATAAATGTCATTTCAGCGTTCGCATCCCGGTCTTTTTTTCGCATTCTACTTTATGCATTAGGTTAGTTTTTGTGAAATAAGCTTAGCACAAAAAAAATAAATGTTTCACAAAAGTCAATTTGTTATACATCGTTGGATTCAGAAAACACATTTGCATAGTAATTTACAAAAAAAAAAATCCTATATTGCCATGTGAAAAAAAAGTTGACTATCGCGTTTCAGAAAAAAAGTTGAAAAACACTGCCCTTATAGTTTAGAGCCATTTCATTTGTTTTTTTGTTTTTTAACATCAGGCCACAAATAACGGAGTTATGGCTCGCGGCGTTTTGTATCAGACAGCATGTATAAATAACCTTTAATAATAGTAAATCCCTTTCGGACCAATGAAACCCGCCTCTGGCGTTTCCTTGTAAAGCGAAAGCAAATTTTAATACACATGTCCTTTAAAATATTATACTTAATTATATTGCAAAAACATGTATCCATTATCTTTGGAAGAGCAAAATTGTATATACAAATACATATTTTTGATGTATTGTAAAAGCTCACGTAATAATTAAAAACGAAAGTTCGCGTTAATGCTTAAATTTGTTTATTATCATAATGGATTCATGACATTGATTCGAGTATGTCTAGTACCCCCTAAATATAATTTAAAAAATGTACATAAAGACATTAATAAGGCTTTTTTTTATCAAACCAGGACTGACATACTTTGAATCTTCTATAGAATACAAGATTGCAGGACTAGTTTATAAGACTATTGCCTTTGAAATTTCAAAATTAAGGTTATGTTCGACATACATAACATACAATAAAGGAAACGTATAAAATCAGCAAAAATTTACATTTTCTGATATACAACAAGCTATTAAAAAAATCATGAAAGATTTCCATGAACGAGATTAGATAACTGTAGATAAGGTCTACAGTTGATTACAAAAAAGTCGAGTATCAAATACTCCTGTGTATTAAATGTATTTTCTGTGGATTAAATCGATCTTTTAATGTTTTTAAATCTGTCAAGTAAAATGCCCAAGTTAAATGAAAACAGATTTTTCTCGAAACTAGAGGAAGGCTAGTCAGCAAGATATACTTACTACAAAATAAAAACCTATGCACGTCATCAAACACGTGTTTAATTTTTTAGAGCACACTGATGCCAGATTGTTATAAAACTATTCAGCATTTAGAAATTATTTTGACTAGCAAAATTTTCTGTGTTTATTTATTGTTATATAACTTGTTTTTTCGACATTATAAAAAGAGAAATAATTTTAATAATTTATATATTTTAAAAGACATTGATTGATGCATAAATATGCAAGTTGTACAAAAAACAGCAACTGGTAGTAAAAGTTAGTAAAAGTGTTTTTTAATGAGAGGAAAAATTAGTAAAATGCACATGGAAGTTTTTAAATTTTTAAAAAATGAAGATTTTCTCACAAACAGCATTCTGTTACAAATAGTGCAGTGTGTTTTTTGTACATAAATATCAATTGTTATATATAAGTTTTAGCGAATAGCACTTGTATCCAATGCTACAGTATTTGCAACACTGGACGACATCAATCCTATACCGAAGAATAAAAGATTCATAGCTAAATAACGCGGCTAGCTCACATAACAGATATTATTATTATTAATTTTCTAACTTCCGAAATCTTATTTTCGTAGGAAGTGTTTCTAAAGTGGGATTTTGAGTGTCCCAGATAAAATTGTATTTTTAGCACATTCAGAACTTTCTTCCATCAATTCCTTTAAATATCTAACTGGTGTTTAGCCCATTTCTACTTATTATCTACATTTCCTATTTTGTTACTTACCTCCTTTCTACCGGAAGCCCTACAGTTATATTTTACTACGTCCATTTCTTTGAAGTCATTAATCGATTTGTTATAATATCTTGTAGATAGGAGTTTTAAGGCATGATAAATCATAATATTCACCAATTTTCTTTTGAAAGGAATACCTAATATGACTTTCTCCCCCGTTCTTAATATAAAACCGGACGATTTGTAGTTGTATATAGTCTACCAAATCTTTGGGTCGAAATTTACTACGTCCATTTCTTTGAAGCCATTAATCGGTTTGTTATAATATCTTGTAGATATGAGTTTTAAGGCATGATAAATCGTAATATTCACCAATTTTCTTTTGAAAGGAATACCTAATATGACTTTCTCCCCCGTTCTTAACATAAAACCGGACGATTTGTAGTTGTATACATGGACTCTACCAAATCTTTGGGACGAGTAATTTTTTTCTGATGAAAAATTATTTCAGTCCAGCAAATGTGGTCGCTTACGTGTATCAAGGCTAAGAAATTGTCAATTAGATGATGTCAACTCTCACAATGGCACTCTGGAGTTCAGAAGATCTCCACTTTTATAGGTAGTATAGGTAGTGAAATTCCACTACATCAGGAAAAAAATTGGTGTGTGGGCAGCTGTTAATATTACTGACCTAATTTCATTCAGTTTCAACAATTATACCACTTTTCCTTCTAAATCTTATAATTTGACGACCGTCAAATTTATTGATCGACGAAATCAAAATTTATTGATTCTATTAAAACAAAAGTTCTAGTATATACACTGTGCCCCATAATTAAACCTTTTAAGGTATATGTTGTACAGGTTATTGTAAAGGGAGATCTTTCATATCAACTTTTTCAATTATAGCCTTCCCTGCAAATTATTCGCATATACACTATGATCGATCGAGACCATTACTTAGTTAAAAATATTAGGGCTTATAGAAATGACTTTTTAATTTTTAATTAGATTTTAATAATTTTAATTTGACTTGTTTGTTTCAACCCAATGCGGGTGCAGAAAGAAAATAAAAATGTTACCCAAAATGCCGTTCTGTTAGTGAAAGACAAAGTAATCTCAATTTTTTACATTATTCCATTAATAAGATAAAACATTATATTTTGGTTCGCTCTGTATGTGCGAATAATTTTGTAGGGAGGACTCTAATCGAAAAAGTTTATATGAAAGGTCTGTAGACTCTTCAAACCACCTGAGACCCTTTAAAAGTTTTAATAAAATTATGGGACATCCTGTCTTCAGGGTTGTTAAAAAAAATATTGCTATCCAACTACAGCAGAACATCAATTTCGAGGTAATTGTCCTATGTGTGAGACTCGATGTAAATCGTTAGTTTTTTTCGATTTTGGTTAATTTTTTAATCAAAAATGAGGCAGAGCGTAGCAAAAAAGCAAGTTAAGTAGCTGTGCTTGCGCATATTAGAAAGATATACTGCTTGAGGAACCATTATGATCCGACCGATCTTATTCCATAGTCCGTACGTTGCACTACTCCATTTGGGTTGCGCACTTTTTTTCGTATTCCTGTATTTGTTCTACTGACTTGGCATTGTTACTCTGGACCTGGACTATCTCTAGTGTAAACAATATCCAGAGTAACAATCAGCTAGGTAATACAAACATACGAATACGAAAACAATGCGCAACTTAAACGAAGTGCAACGTATTGATCAAGGATTGAGATCGGTTGGGTCCCAATGGTCTCTCAAGCATTAGTCGCTCTAATATGCGCGAGTACAGTTACCTGTCCTTTTGCTACGCTCTTCCTCAGCTATTGTTGTATAAAAGTAGTAATATTCAAAGCGTTTAAGCATTTTTATCTGAAATAGTTAATTGTTTTATCTATAACACTGTTTTCATACAAAAAAAAAACGAAAAAACAAAACAATTTACTTCTAGTTTCATATATGGGAAAACTACCTCGAAATTGGTGACTTGCTGTTATTGAAAAATATCATCAACTTTTAACAAGAATTAAGGGGACCGCCTACATTAGAGGGTCAAAATCAAACACTTCTTCGTTAATTTTTTTACAAAGAAACTACACAATGGATTGTTTTGAAATTTGTACTGTTTATTATGTATATCAAAAAATTTACAAAAAATTTTTTTTATTAAATTTCATATGTTTAAATAAAAGTTATTAATAATTGAATGCCGATGCCTTTGAAAATTCCTTCTCCACGGCGTGCAGGATAGCGTTCCATAGAATCATCTGAATCATAAAAATAAAAAAAATTGTAAAGTTTATGAGTATAGCTTCTATTTGAACTAAAAAAATCATGAATTTATTAAAAGATTTAAAAAAAAAAATTTTTTAAAAAAAAATTTTTAA
>JAPWTK010000157.1:0-5000 GCA_029963805.1 Aromia moschata
ATATTAAATACATACTAAGTGGTACATTTTTATGTCAAAGTTAGGTGAATTTAGTTACGTACAACCCAGCTCCTCTTCTTAGCGGGGCAACAATTTTAAACAGCGAATATTACTTTAAACATTTGAGCTGTGAGACAATTTTAAAATGCCTAATAGGAATATTATGTTGATGTGACAACAGCGAAACAAAACAGAAACTATGAACATCCAAACTTCCGGCGAGTCGAAGCAGAGTCGCACTCAGGACTATTATTTAACTCGGACAGTCGGATTATTATTGCAAAGCGCTAGTTTACAGAAAATACCAGTTGCGGTCGGTGGAATTTGACATTCTCGTATTTCCGTAAGGAGACATGGGATCCACACCATATTTTAGGTCTAGCTAAATAGAAGGCTATAATGGCAAAAAAAGTTCAGGGAAAACTTGCGAAAAATAGGCCTTTGAGGGTCATGTCTAGACAATTTGATCTTTTTTCTTTCGTCGCGCTTCCACTACGTCAATGAATATTAATCTATACTACACACACCCAGCTTATTTCTACCATTCTAATATCTTATATGTCTTCATCATCTGCTTCTCTTTGCTATCCCTTCCGTAATAGATTTTTTACATGACTATCTTCTGCCAGTCTTTGTACGTGTCCAATCCATCTGACTCTTTGTACTTAAATTTTGTAATAAATTTTGTAATACTTTGTAATAAAACGCGGTATGCTAAGGTAATTACATATTTTGTAAGTCCCCCAAAAATCTCCCCCAATATTTTCCCTGTCATTTATTCTGTATTTACTAAGTATTTTCTCTTTTCTGTCTTAGTACCTTTTATGTTTCTTTTCTTATTTCTGAGTATGTTTTCTTACTACCTCCTATTACCCTATTTAGTGCTTTTATTTTGCTGGAATTTTTTCTTCTCGTTTTATCTTGAATTTCTTCTCGAATCAGTATTTTCTAGTTTATCTTTGTTATATTCTAACATTTACAAATGTCCTAGCATTTTATCAATCACCTTCAACTACTTCAATCCATTTCTATTCTTTCCACCATGTTTTCTCCTTATAATTATATCCCCAGGTCGCCTATTACACTATTTTTTCAATTCTTCTCGTACTTTATTTTGAAGTATTTTTTTTCTACAGGTACCTATTGGATATCTTTTCTCTTATTATCCATTTTTTAGAGCACTTTGGTAGCATGTTGTTTCAAAATTCTATCTCTGAAAACAACAGAGGTATGGGGGTGAGTCACTTTTTGAGAATCACCCGGTATGTCATATAGGTTATATTGGCCATATAGGTCATACGGATCATAAAAGTCATAAAGTTCATATGGGTCATAAAGGCCATACAGGACACAAATGTGATATCACAAAGTTCATGTTATGTTCATTTCATATAAAGATCATATTCATAAAAAAGATGATAAAACACAATCATAATCATCATAATATGATAAGATTAAATTATCATATGTCATATGGGTCTAATAAATAATAAAGTTCATATGGATGATTAATCATCCTGCGGTGATTTTTATCCTCCTAGAAATATTTTACCATACAAATATTAAAAAAAATTGGACGTTTTCCACGAAACAACGAACTACTATACTTTAGTAGTTTGGAGAAGGGAGAAGCTTTAAACTTATTTAAAAAATTAATTTTCCTGAAGATATTTGTATTTAAAAACAGTTTGAATCTTCTCCTGAAAATGAAGTAATGTAAGATAAGAATAAGAATAAATGCAAACCTTCGTTTTTTGTGTGAAGGTTAAACTTTAGTTTTAATTCTTATTCTTATTACTAAAATATGCCAACTTAGTTGGCAAAAAGCGCGTCGAGAAAAGTATAGTAGTTCGGTGTTTCGTGGAAAACGTCTAGTTTTTTTTTTCTACGCCGATGGTTCCAGTACCCACTCCAGGATATAAATATTTAACCAGAAAATTTTACTCAACTCGAAAACAGGAGAAACTCTTCGACGTTAACATTCTCGTACAGTGCGTTCAAAAAAAAAACACGGCCATTGTGACAACAACATAGCCCGTAACTTTATTTTAATTCATAGATTATACTTATATAAGGGTTGAAACACTAAAAAAGCTTTGTTAATACTCCTATAAATTAGGAAAACAAGCAAGATATTATTAAAACTTTATTTATAAAAACAATTTAAAGCATTTGCTGAATATGTCCACGGCCTTGATCAACAAATCAAACCAATCAAATTTTGTTTTCAATCAAATTGAAAACATTGTGTAAGAAATGATGATCATTTATTTCATTATTTTTTTCTGTGACCGTACCTTGGAAATCAGAAACCTTTAATGTGAAAAATTGTGTTTTTAAGATGATGCCTGGCCTGGTTTTGAAGAAGTCGCATGGAACAATATCGCATGATCTTGGTGGAAATGCATGGTCACCATTTAAACTAATTAATTTATCTTAAAAAAACGTTTTTCTATATTTTCTACTCAATTGTGAGCTCTAGCGACCTCTTGTTGAAAATACCTCTTGTTGAAGTGCTCTTAAGTTGGTTAAGACAATATATTAAAATTTCCTTCGTATACCTTTGTCCAGTGAGAGTACCTTTAAAAAAATTCTTGTGTGACTTAAAAAAAGTTCTTGGTGACAAACTAAGTGGTATGGGATAAAGGGAAGATTTTTTTTAAAGCAGTATGTCTTGAAGACGCAAGATACTTCAGTTAATTGTGATAAACACGAGCAGAAGTTCTAGGAGCGTTTTCGGATGTTTTATACTAACTCGGAAGTACGTTTTGGTCACAATTGTCTAAAGCCAACAAACGTTATATCCAAATATCAGACTTTTAGAAATATAAACAAGTGTTTTTAAAGATAGTTTAATTAATTATGGAAACATTGAGATATGTAAGTAGTGATTCCTTATGCAGCGTTTTTCTTAAGGGATGTATCTTCTCGCCCTAGCTTCGCATTAAGTCTTATATTGTCATTTTAACATATAATTTGGGTTGTTCTCTAGTAAACCAGCTACTGTTTAATAAAAAATTCCGCTAGTTCCTTGTTCTCTGTGGGTGGGTGAAAATATTGTCAAGGTTATCAGCGTTATAAAAGTTAATTTTCTATATTTTCCTTACAATCATATTTTACATATCATTTAATAGTGCTATATAAGTATTTGCTGATTTAAAAACATGTATATTAGTTTCAAACGCCTAAGAAATCTACATATTTATATTCCAAATTTATTCATATGGTCTAATTTTGTGCAAAACCCGATATTTCACGTAATACTCACGCCCAGATCCGGCTTCCGGCGGCGGCTATTATTTTGGCACGGGTCGCAAATATGACAGTTGATCACCGCCTTCCCTGTAACAATCCCGCGCGACAATTGTGTGTGCCTCTGCAGCTGGAGGGGGCGGTACGCGACCCGCTGAAGAGGACGTCGTCGGATACACCTCTCCCAACACATGGTCACATACAAAGAAATACTTTTTGTTGGCTGTTTCATTTCTAGAAATCCAGGACCGTTCTTCAGGAACGTGGGCTGTGCTGTTCTAGAACGCATGTATTATTATCTACATACACAGGGGTTTCGGGAGGAATATCCGTAACTTCAGGAATATACTGTGTGTGTCCCACCCGAAAAGTTGGCCCGAAACATTCGCATCATAAACCGCCATCGGCTAGTCAAAACGGTCGACTACAGGGTGTTTCAGAAATAAGAAAAACTGTTTCGGTTAAATGGCAACACCGCTTAATTCGCGTCTAATCAAAAAGTGGTTATAAATTTATAGAAAATCATTACGAAAAATGATGCGATAGTCAAATGTCTACGAATTAACGCGTGGCGCCAAAAAGTTGGAAACAGGCCGAGAGCAATGTCGACGTCGTTTTGACTGGCCGATGGCGGTTTGTGGCACGAATGTTTTTTTTAAGGAAACTTTTTTTGTAAAAATACCAATAGTTTTGACCTGCGGGCTTGTTTTTCAACCTTTTTGGGCCAGCAGCGTTAATTGTAAACATTTGACTATCACGCCGATTTTTGTTCCCATACTTGGCATTCTAAACAACTTGTCTTAATAACTTTTTTTGATTAGACGCGAATTAAGCGGTGTTGCCATTTAACCGAAACAGTTTTTTTCTGATTTTTGAAACACCTGTAGAGGAATGTCGACGTCGTTTTTACTGGCCGATGGTAGTTTATGGTGCGAATTTTTTTTGTAGGAAACTTTTCTTGAAAATACTAATAGTTTCGATTCTGCGGGGCCTGTTTCCAACTTTTGGGACACACTGTATGTATAAGTCATTTGATGAAAAAAGTTCATGCACAACATAGTACGTGTGTAAATTAAGTAATGGGACATTTTTTTTAGTTTTTTTATTTTTATTTGAATAGAATAACAATTCCGTATTGTTTCTTTCAAAATAACTTCCTTAGGAAGCTACACAGCGCAGAGATGGTTCTTCTATTCATCATAGCAGTGCTGGAACTCATATACTGGAGTATACTTTCTGCTCTATTACGTCCCTTTGAGGTGATTTTTTCAATTCTCGGGAAGAGAAAAAAGTCACAAGGACTCAAGTCAGGCGAATAAGGAGGCTGAGGAGCCTACAGCAATGTTTTTACTGGCTAAAAACTCGTTTACTAAAATGGCTGTGTGACAAGGCGCATTGTCGTGATGCAACATCCAGTTGTGCTTGATGTTTTGATTTAAATTTAACTCTTCCCAGATCACTCGTGTTGTCAACCGACGATCTGAACTCACAAGATCCCGTATTCTATTGAATTTTCATCGGTTCTTGAAGTTGAAGGCCTTGCGCTGCATGGTTCATCTTCAATCGACTCTCTTCCTTCTGAGAATGCCTAAACCACCAAAAAAACAGGCTCTTGAAAAAACAGTCTCCGTAGGCACGTTGAAGTTTTGTAAAAAGTATCCCTTGCGCTGTGTCCAAGTCTGAAGCAAAATCTGGTAGCACATCGTTGCTCAAAATTAATGTCGTTCGGTGTACGAAAACAGTCGCAA
>JAPWTK010000157.1:607500-982684 GCA_029963805.1 Aromia moschata
CACTCGAAAGGATGACGAATTATCCTGAAAAAATAAAAATATATACTTCATAGATTTTATGAGTTATTTTATTGCATAATAAAATTAAATTAAATTAGGTCAAACCTATTAACTTTTCTTGAATAATTCGATTTTTTAGTAAGTTTTCTAGACCTTTTTTAACTCCCATAGAAATTACACAAATGTAATAAATAAATGAATAACTGAAAAGTTGAGCCTGAAATAGTATATTGGGCAACAAATGCAGAAAACTGCTAATTTCTCACGACTCACGAGTATGAAAAAGTTGCGACCCAGCCATAGGCGAGTGGCGCAATTCAAACGAGTGAGAAATTGCATTTTTGCACATGTTGCACACTATACTTTTTCTACGACTGCACATTTTTTTTAAATGTAGAAAGAAGTTTACTACAAGCATTTATTTTTATATAACTATATTTAAAAAAACGATGATACATTATTTATTTGAAATACATTGAATACATTATTTATTTTTAAAATTTTGCTTTTAAATATATTTGATTTAAAGCACTTGGTTTTACTTATAAATAATTCGATATTTACGATTTGACAGATCAAACAATTATTTTCAATAATTACTTTAAAACAGAAGCGCTAGCAGCCAACTACGTTCATTTTGATGTCGACGATTCCCCATTTAAAATGTACCTAGATGTGTGGGAAATGAACTGTGAAAAATGATTTCTCACGGGTATGAACAATACAAAACTTTGTAGTTGTGTAAAGTGTGAGAAAAATGATGTTTTTCATAGCGGTCGTAGAAAAAATATTTTATAGAATGGAAACTATATTCTACCATAACTAATATAGTATATTATTTTTGTTAATAACCGCAGTCCTATTGCGTAAGGCTAGATAATATAGAACTATTTAAGACTATTTAAGTATATGTAGAAACAAAAAAACGGAGGTGAAAATAATTTATTAGTAAAATATTGTTTTACTATATTCCTTTTATTCTTATAAATAAGAAAAAAAATATAATTTTTGAGGGCCTGTATCTCAGAAACCCTACAAAATATTTCATTAAAATTGGTTTTGGGGAGTTTTAAATGATTTTCTTTCCGATGGAGTAACCGAAATTTGAGTAAACAAACGATAATATCAGAAATCGATCTCAAACCATCATAAAGTCAGAACGCTATTGATATGTATCAAATGGTATTACGCTCATACGAGTACATTCGTCTCATTGATCTCTTTTGACCACCAAAGTTTGAAGTTAATCAAAGGGTAATTAACGGATATACAAGGGTGTTGTAATCTTAGATGAGTCATACCGTTTATGAAAGTACGTACGTACACACCGTATCACAAGTATCACTGTACTGCTTCTAAACTTGCCTGCGTATTACTTGCCTTATAAAATAACAAACATATATATTTTGGTTTTCAGTTTGATTGTGACCAATAAAGAATAAATAAAACTGAAATACAAGTAGATTATACACTACTTATACAAGACATTATACACTACTGTTCAGTGAAATCAGAATACCGGGAAAGAATAGAAGTAATAAATTATTTTAGGATATATTGTGTTATGAGGAAGTAGCAAATGATCACTAGGATCCGGAAAGTGTGCCACAACGCAGGGTCGGACTCGTAACACGTCATGTCATTGAAGGAAGGACATATGAGAGACCAAAGAGACAGGAGTAAAAATGTGTTACATAATGTACATCGCTTGTGTCATTCAGAAACACCGAATGTCCTTATTGCTTGAGCGTCCACAAGCAGTAATCTTTCTGCATTTCTTCTTGTTGAGCGATTTGGCCTGTACATATGGTTGTAGAAGGAAAATGATCGTTCCACATTTACTGAAGTTGAAGGTGCAAATTGAAAATAGTTCACATGAGCAGAGGACGACACACCCTGCACATTATTTTCACGAACTTTGCGCAGCTGTTTGTATCACTAACAGTTGTTTGTTGTCTGTACATTATTATTTTTTACATCTATTCTATTCATCTAGTCTATTTCCCGTGACACGTTGATGGAATTTCTATATCTACTAAGCAATGGAAAATCGGATACATATTTGGCAGAAAAACGTCTAAAGTGAATATTGTCGACGAAATATGCGCAAAACATTATGCACAAATTAAATCAAAATTCCTTTCTTCTAACAGTGCCAGTTATATTTTGTTAATTTATATTCAAATCTTTCACAGTCTCGACGACTACGAAATATATATCGACGGTTGCAAGAAATCGTCGTAATTTTCAATCAACTCTTCCAGTCTATTCACAAGGTAACGACTATGCCATTATTTCAAAAATCCACACAAAATCAGATAATGTGTATATACACTATACGAGTTGGTCACTCACGACACATAAAATAATTTTGAACTCGGTCCGCATGCGGTTCTAGCGTCAATCCGCTCATATCGAGGTAGAATACTACATGTCGGCTTGACGGCACCGGAATATTCGGCCCGACATTTGGCTAAACTGCATTGCTTATCCTGTCTACCCGCATGGGACTGCGATACTAGTGCGTCACCAGGATCGGTCAGTGACGTACGTATACACGGGCAAGAAATACATGCTTAAAAAATACGGATTATAAGCCGTCTAGTACATCCTAATGATTACTATATGAAATAAATTGCGAGGGGGGTTGCTGAATATTGTATCAACATTTGATTACTTAGGTAATCTCTGCACATGTATAACCTTGATGTAGTTTGCCAAACTGTAAAGTTTTACAACCAGTAGTTCTTCGATACTGACTAATGATGCCACGCAGACGAACTCGGGAGCAATACGAGCAAGTTAGCAAATTTGAAAAAGAGACCGTATTATTGAAATACGGGAGGCGAGTGCGTCACATCGCCAAACAGAGAGGGTTTGGTCGTAATGTAAGTGATGTGCATCGATTTGAAGAGAGAAATTCGAGAAATGCAGATGCACACGTCGGGAAGGTTCTGGGACTAGCCGATAAACCAGGATGGCGCGCAGGAAGATCGCCATCTTTTCTGTTTATGTCTAATGGATCGCACCGCAGCATCTACAACTTCATTTTAACAACGGAGGCCAGTAACTCGTCATCATATGTCAGTAGTAACGGTTAGACGACGTTTACTGGAATTTTTAGTACTAGCTTTTATTCATCCAAGAGGTCCTAAACCAGTAGTACTGCCATATCTATAGACAGAGTAGACACTTCCCGGTACTATCTCTCAACAAAATAACTCCAAACCACATGAGGTTCGTACTAATACTTTGCAGTATTTAGCAGAAAATAACGTAAACCTGTTACCGTAGCCCGCCAGATCTCCCTATCGCCTTCTATCGAAAATTTATGGAACGTGATCCAAAGGAGACTTCAAAGTTACCAGCACCCTCTTCGAAATGCAGATGAAATTATGATATGGGATCGTGTACGTAATGCTTGAGATATTCTTCAAACCAGTATTAAAAATGTATTTGACTCCATAGCTCGTAAGTTAACCCAAGTTGTTCAGGCACGTGGAGGTTACTACACTCATTATGAAAAATATCGAAAATCGCAGAACCAAGTTCTTTCATATTGTAATAATTTAGTTTTTTAATACAGTTTTTTATTTACAGTAGGCACCCAGAATTAGAATATTCAATTTTCATTCCTTTATGGTGTTCTGATTTCATTGAACGAAAGGAAAGTGGAGGAAAGTTTAAAAAAATAATTACTACCTTCAATCATAAAAACACCTAGATACTAGACTACATCATTCCTAATTTGTTTTGATCAGTGGGACCTCTAAGCTTGACAACGTCATATGTTAATGTTACATAACTGTTCCGTGAAAAGATACATTCAATGTGTATTGTTGAGTATGTGCTAAATTCAATAAAAACTGTACTGGGAAAGAAAACCAAATGACATTAACATAATTATGTAATTATCACAATGTTGTTTGTATTTTATTATATCTGTCCAGCTCTAAAATTAAATGGATTACTCAAAAATTATAATAACAAATTACAAAATGATCAGTAACTACATAAATAGTTTGTCATCTGCTCTAAAATGAATGAAGTATATTTTAAAAGTGATTGAGTATGAAATATATAAAATAAAAATAGTCTAGTAGGAAGCAACCAAAAGTTACTGTTTAGTGTTTGTTAAATAATAAAAACACAGTAGATATTACAAATACATATAATTAATACTAAATTTATTGAAAAATAAATGCTGGTTTGGCTTTAGATGTCTCCGCCCCATCACTTGCATTCAGCCGCACAATGTAGCTGCTCAAAGAAATAACATCAGGCTCAATTATTTTTGTTACTGAAAAAAAAAAAAAAAAACAAAACGTAGCTTTTGCATAAAACCCCATATTTAACATTACTTAACGCGAAAACAATTTTTCAATATGACATTTTTATGATTTAAAAAATAATGGAATTTTATGACTATCCAAAAGGTCAGACAATATATTGGAAGCGTTGTCAATTTGATAAAAATGGTGAAGACAATTATTTTCAAACAAAAAATGGATAGTAAAAATATTTCCATATGATGCAGACTTTTTGGCGGATACTGTCGAAAACAAACATACATTGTAATTCTGTATCTAGCATTTTTATGATCGAAGCTGAAAACCATTGTTTAACTAAAAAAAAACATGTGGCTTACCATAATTTACACCAATCCAACGTATCCTCCAATGGTACATGTAATAATAATTGCCAGAATAACGAGGCAGATTAAAATCATGATTTTCTTCTGCAAATGGATAAAACACACAACAAACCGGTTAATCGCATTTCAAAGGGATATACACTACACTACACAATGTGCCATTTGTCACTAGAATATAAAGGACTCATTGTTATTACAAATTATTGCAGGGGCATTGTGTATTGTCATGTGTATTATGTGTGGACAGTTTGTTGTGTGTGTATGTGGGTTTGTGTGTGTGTGGGAGTGTGCACATAGAAGATTCATTAGTGTGTGGTTTTGTGTACCTGAAAATTATTAAAAAGTCACTTACATCGTCCTGGAATTAAATCATACGATAAATTCATACCTGATCATTCAAGAGGCATTAAAAGTACTTGGATATGGTACAAAAGGATATGGTACGTACAGAGATTATCACTACAAATCTCAAATATTCCTTATAAAAATCACAGCTACACATTGCTTAATAACACAATACCCCATAATACATAAGCAGATAAAATATTGTTATTTTTTTAGATACTCTCAGAATATATAAAAAATGATCACATGAATGCTATAAATATTGCTAAGTAGTTTATTATAAACTGTTAAGGGCCAGTATTTAATATTATTTACATATTTCATATTATATAGGGTGTCCACTTTTTCGATGGCATTGGATCTGTAATTTCAAACCATTAAGGCGCGTTAACATTATGCTATTTGGCTACCACTATTCAACTAGCGCCAGGCGAACTGGTATATTAAAACAAGCACGACACTAGTGCGAGTCAAGGTTTACATTCTGCTTGTAAAATACCAGTCCACTGACGCTAGTTAACTAATGCTAGATAACTAGCATAATGACAACGGGCCTTAAGTGATGATGTCGGTAAATTAGAGAACTTGGGCATTTATGAGTAATATATATTTATATATGTGATGCCGTTTGTGAAATGGTACCAGATGTCGGAAAAGTGAATTTTGCGCTACAGCCCAAAACGCAGTTTCAAGTAGAAAAATGTATCGCCCATACTAGCGATACAATAGATATATATCGATAGAAATATATCGCACATACCTGCAGGATCTGTAGGTACATATTCGCAGGACATCATACCAAAATTTCAGCCGGATTGGAGCAATAGAAGACGAGATATCGATTTTATTCTCAGATTTACGATTTTACATATTGAAACTTTACCTGATTTCAGTTCGAGCTATATTAACGCTAGAGACTTCATTTTTTTAAATGAAGCGAAATTTATTCTCTATCGAAATCTGACCCCCACCCGAAAACAGTTTTTCTGACATCTGGTACATTTTCACAGACCGCATCACATATATATAGTAATAATAACTTTAATGAAAATATTGACATCATCAGTGCACTTCCGGTTGAAAATCATCAACGTATCAAGAAAACCGTGTTGGAATTATTTCGATTTTTATTTATTTATTTATTTTTTAATATTCAATCTCGGACATTATTTGATCTAAAAGGCTAACATTTTACAGAAGGAATGTTAAGACTTTAGAGAAGATTAATCATTAATTTCTGTACATTATACAGAGCGGTAAATACTAGGCCACTAATTGTGATAACTTCAAAACTCAGAACTTGCTTATTTTACATAGAACATACCGTGTTTTATAACGCCACTTGATGTAGCTTTTTATTCCCTTTCGACCTGTATTGGCATTCCCTATACCTAAATCTAACTGATTAGAAGACATTTAAAGATTCATTAGAGAGATGAAAAACCTATCACTTATCGAGACGTAGACGCTCTGAAAAGCAATTGAGGAGCTTGCTGCAAGAACGATGCAGCTCCATTTTCAACGCGTGACGAGGTTAGCTGCTTATAGCTTCGATAAAAATATTAGACGTTATTTAACGCAAATTCGACGCAGCTCAGCATATGTCAGTATGTATACTCCATGTACTGAGATGTGTGGAATTTGCGTTAAATAACGCCTAATATTTTTATCGAAATTATAAGCAGCTAACCTCGTCACGCGTTGAAAATGGAGCTGCATTGTTCTTGCAGCAGGGTCCTCAATTGAAAACTTATTTATATATTAGATGTAATTCTATAGCATTAGTGTATAGCAGTGGCGGCAGTGGCGGGAGAGACAAAGGAGGCAGTGCCTCCCCTATGAAAATTACAAATTTTTTTTTTTATAAACCTACCTACCTATAATACTTACCTTTCATTTTTAAATTCCTATATCGGGTTAAAAATTAATTTCTAAAAATAAAATTATTAATAAACATAAATATGTCAAAGGAGTTCCTGCACTATTATTTGCAACATATTAGCCCTCATAAACAACCAAGCGCCTAGTCTATCGCCATTGTGGCAAGCCTCTGATGACAATATTTTTTTATACAGGGTGATTCAGCTAACCCGTTCGTTAAAAGTTTATGAACTTCCCATTGAAATTTATTTTAGGTTGACTTTGTTAACAATTCCCTATACCTATCTTCAGCAGTTTTTGAGATATTTTAATGTTTTTGAAAAAAATAGATTTTGTAGTATCCTATTGAAATGCTCGTCACCGATTCAAAACAAAAGTTATAGTAGCAAACTTTGGGCTGCCCTTGGACGGAATATTAAGGTTTCAGGTGGTATGTAATTTAATGTTTTATTATTTACAGGGTGTCTAAAAATGGAGTTCATTCTGACAAATTTCAACTGCTCAAAAGTGAGTTTTCTTAAATAGAATACCCTGTATTTTATTGTTCTATGTGATGGAGAATTGAGTGATCTTTCATTCTGTATTAGGATTCCCTATACCTATCTGCTACCGTTTTCATGCTATCGAGGTATTTTTTCTTCAATACCATAGTTTTCCATTTTATTAAATTACATCTGACTAGCGGGCCATAAACGCGTTGTCCACAAACACTACAATATTATATGGCAGACCTGTATAAATAAACAAGTAAGTAATTAAAGTAGGAAACGGACTGCCTACCTTTCAAATTTCGTTAGATGACTTTTTGTCTAACTCCTACTGTTGCGAATTATTTGTAAAATTTAAAAACAGTACATCCAGATTTTCACTAAGCTAAAAGCTACTGAAAATTTTGAACTTTTCTCTAATTCAACCAACTTATACATCTTATGGTATGGAAGTTACTAGTGCAATCCCATCGAAAAAGTGCAAACCCTGTATATAATGTCATCAAATATGTATATACATATATCTAATATGCATCAAGGGTTATTACATAACTACATAAATCATAGATTAATAACTAACAACTGGGACTGCATAATTTCATCCCTATTTCACCAGAGAGGCCCAGAACATATAGAGCATGTTTAATTTATCGTTCTATAGCTGATACGAGATATGCGACAAAAAGTATAAGAATGAACGAACGTCGGAATATCCTAGAAATTTCTAAAAAAAACCCTCGATGTGAATTTGTTTTTTTTTTTGGTAATTCTCATATTTTAACTTCAGATTTAGAATTCCCAGAAAAATTAAGCCTCAATATGCTATTCAAGAATTTTTTTAAAAATCACAGATGTGAGACTGATTCCATTTATTTTTCCGTTTTATTTATCATTAACATGTAAATTCAGGGCAGTAGCCAGACCCAGATTCTCCAGGGATCAATGTTTTTTCTTTTTTTACGAGGGCCAAAATAAAAATTTTGTGTAACGAATTGTATTATTATTATTAAAAAAGACAAAAAAAACAAACAAATTTTATTAAAAAGGAAAATAAAATACATTTTCTTTTTTACCAGAGTTCAGCCCTGGCCCGCTCCGTCTATCTACGGTCCTGTGTAAATTGTATCAAATTGTAAGCGATGATAAAGTAATAAAACTTTTGTTCTTTTAACCTTTATTCGCATATCCGGTATTTACGGAAAAACATGTTGTAGAATAATAAATTAAATCTAATCTAATAAACCTGTGATATTTCAAAAAAATATAAACATACTAAGGTTTAATTTTTCCGAGAATTCTCATTCCAAAGCAAAAAAAAAAGCAATAAAATCGTAATTTTCCCATTGGTCTAGTGTACGTAAATATCGACGTTTATTTTTCTGAAAACAGCAGACTGTAGCAGTCAACCCCTGATTTTATTTTCATTGCAACATTTTTGAATTCATAATTATTGTAACTAAGAATAATATTATTATGTAAAACGCACGAGAACAAAAGTTATTGGTCACTTGAATAAAAATAAACGAATGAGAGATGAGATGTTCTGATAGCGTAGGTATCTACCCATTTTTTTGGATATTTTTTATTATTTATTAAGTTTTTTATTTTATTTTTTTTAATATTTATTTATTAAGTTTTGTTTGACGTTTTTTTTACTACAGTATATTATTCCTTCTATTTGTATACAAAAATACGACAACATCAAATTCCTCCAGCCGCCATTGATCTTTAATAACCCTGCATATGCCATACATTCAGTGATTATATACACATACCCCTTTTATTTAATTTTTTGCCAGTATCACACAGTTACCGGGCCGTTTGAGCCTTTATAGGATAAAAAATGACCTCAATAGGTGACTAATACAAAGCTCCCAAAATAGATAAAAGTCGGTAGCTATCACAACCAGTGTAAGACAAATTTAACATTTAATATTATTAATGGTAATAATTTAATGTAAATTAAATAAAAAGAGTAAATATTTAATGATAATGAAATTAGTAATAATTTTTTCTGAGGTAAATTTTGTTTCATCAGTCGGAAATATCCTCTAATAAATACAATATAAATTGTAATATCCGCTCTTTTAGAGTCGAATAATTTGATTTTTACATATGTTTCCTGATCTAAATAGATTGTAAGGATTTTATTCGGTGAGCAGCTTTTTTGATCTTACAGAATAATAAAATACTTTAATGTATTTGTTATTATTGTTGTATGTAACTATTTTTAAACTTAATATTATACAAATTTCAGCAAATAAAACACACAATATCTTGTAGAAGGTTGTAATTATTCTATATCTAGAATTAAAATGAATATAGGTTTTATGTAACCGCATACCTCTAATACAGATTAAAGTTTTTATCACCAAGTGATGCATATATATTATTTAAATTAAAACATTAAATATTTTTACTCATAACTGGAACATTATTATTGTCTATTTTGTAGCATCACTTAGTGAATATACATTACACATTCACAAATGAAAAAAAAAAAACTAACTACATGCTACACTTTCTAAAAACAAGGAATAGTAAATGTATACATTTGGAACACATGTTTTTGGTAAGGGTATTTTTGTGTATACCAATTTAATCAATTGACAATATTTGATTCAAACTATAAGATTTATTTCCTTCAATCAAATCGAATTTATTCCCTATTAATTTTCATTTATGTATACCTATTATTTTTAAAATCTCTTCAGTTTTAAACAAATAGCATCTGAATGTTCTAAAATAATTTTTCAGCGCATTCAGAGCAATATTTGTAAAATGTACAGCCAATTACAACTTTCATTAACAATCAGTTGTACTGTCGCACATCTATTGCTGTAAAGCAGAACAAGACATATCAATTTGTACCTATAATACAGTAAACATTTCAAAATATGGAAGTCTGAGTTCCAGTCAGGAATCTACTACATATAATTTATTTAAATAAAGTTATCGGAACTATTATAATTACGTTTTTAAATTATTTAAAGTATCAAAGAATCTTTTAAAATAATACAAATGTAAAACATTCGATACAACTTAAGTGATGCTCAAATCACAGTTTCTAAAATATTTCCTAGAATATTAGAAATTATTGCTGTTGGGAATATATGTATACAATATATTTTTACAACGTAAGCCTAACCAATATCAACTTCTTCAATAAACATTGATAAACCTAAAAATTAAAATACGAGTATTATTATGAAAATGCTACGAAAACTTTAGACTTTATATACATCTTTAGAGAGGCATTTAGAAGACATGAAATTTTTTTATTTCATTTTCTAACGGACCATTTTCTAATACGCATCCTGGATGATATAATAAGAAATAAATAGTACTGCACTTTTTATTAGTTTTACATAAACAATACTGTACTTTTTATTAGTTTTGATTTTTTTTAAGATTACACAATTGGAAATAAAACTTTGTTGTCAACCGTTTTTACGCATTGCGCTCCATTTTCGAGAAAAAAAATATAACTTCTTCTCTACACACTCCTGTAGTAAGAGAAGAAAAACTACAAGCTAATTAACTAAATACAAACTGCCAGTATTTTTATAAACAAACACACGCAGTTTCAAGAAAATCGACATAATGGTTTTGCAACACCCCCAATTTCAACACTGTCGAAAACGAAGCGTTTCCGAAAACTAGTTTAATAGGATTTTCGTGCAAGGAATCTCATTCTGAACTTTTCGCAATATTAATGAAACACACTGTGTATTATATATGAATAATTTTTGGAGTGATCAGAAGAGCCATGATTGCGGCAAGCCGCGACGGAGTGGGACTCAGGTCATTATTATTATGGTAGTGGTGGTTACAGAAAACACATCATAGTAATTAGGATGCGGAATTGACCTGAACTTAACCGGATTATCACTCCGAGAGAGTCGTTTTATGAAACCAAATTAAATATCAAAAGTCTAGTCCATTTGTCGAAAGTGTAGTGACAATCTGGGGTTCTCTTTTAAGATTATCCTTATTTCACTTATCAACTCGTCAACAGATAGCTGGTACAACTCTTTTTTTTGTAAAACAGTAGTACTTGTACAGTACAACGAAAATAGCCTGAACCGCAAGATGCGCAAACAGGGAAGTGAGACGAAAGACAGTGTATGAAAGAGAGAATACGGCAGAAGGCTAAAGTACAGTAGGGGCAACAAGTTTACCTAATTCGGTAGTATCTTCGCTGTTCTCATTTATTATTTTTATAGGTACATTCTTTCTATAGAATTACTTTTATTTAGGTATTATTTCTCTTAACTAATTATTTATAAAATTAAAACAGTAATAATTTTTGGATGGATGGATGGATGAATGTACATTTAAATACAATAAATTACTATGGTTATTTACAGGAATTAATATTGTTATACGAGAATTTACATTTGTACATTTGTAAGATTTGTATATACTTTCTCGGCACTAGTAGAACATCTCGCAGAAGTTACAAGGTTTTCTGCTTCTTCTGTCTCTGAAATATTATCATCTTCATCTGTTTCAGATTCAGAATAATCAGTGTCGCTATCGGTTCAATTTAAATTGATAATTATTTTATCAATTACCTGGAACAACAATGTGTTCTTTTTCTAGAAATTCGTTTTCAATTTTTTTTTGCGTGTTCACATCTGGTCTCAAGGGCGTAGCCAGGGGGGTGCGATCGCCCCCCCCCCCAAGGGTAAAGTAAAAACCAAAATACTCGGGGGAATGCGGTTGCCGTTGCCTCCAGTGACCTTTTTTCTGCATTGCCCCCCCCCCCCCCTCCAAACATAAATACTGGCTACGCCCTTGTCTGGTCTTCCAGTCTGCAATCGAGAATGAAAAAAGTCATCGCAGAGTTGCAACACATTCGAAAATGTGAAATCTACATTACGGATTGCAACATAAGATTTAGTAAATATAATATTTCTATGTCGAAGCCATGTCTTCATTTCTTCTTTGGTCGTTGATGAAGTGGAGCTTTTATCTAACTATTTGTTGTGGTATGGTGCCTTATCTATAACGATCACACTTTTGGGAGGCATATTTGGGACTAATTTCTCTTTCAACCATTTTTCGTAATTTTCATAATTCATCTCGTTATGATAATCACCGGTGTTGCATGTGGACTTCCATCTTACATATGCGTTCGGTATAAAACCGTCTTCACCGCCAGCATTTAAAATTATTAACCTGGATCCTTTGGCAATAGGTTTTGTGATACCGTCTATTGAATTGTCTACCCATGTTGTTTTACTGGTATGGGAGGCATGTATGTATGTCTCGTCCATGTAAATAATCGGGCGTCCTTCTTGCCTATATTGTTTCATCTGCCTTAAGAAAGAAATTCGTTGATGTCGAATGTCAGGCTTCTCTATTAAAAGTTTTCTATTGGTTTCAAATTTCTTCCATCTAAATCCTAATAATTTTACTTCCTTACGCAGGGTGTCTTGACATCCTTGATAGTCAATACTTTCACGAAATTTGTTGTAAATGCGGGGCAGAGTAGGAACTTGTTTTTCAGTCACATGGAAATTTATTATTGTTCTTCGTAACAGGCCTTTATCGAAGTCATCTAAAGTCAGGCTGCTTTTTGTGCACCTTTTTTTGTTATGAGTTACAAAAGAAGCCTGTATATTTTCCTTAATCCTTGTAGCTTCCCGACGTATTCGTTTTACAGTACTCAAACTGACACCTGTTGCAGCGGAAACGCGTTCTTGCACCTAAATAAGACACAGTTAATAAATACTCGAAACAACGCAAACTTTAGAAAATCATGTATTTGAAAAACAATTAAATTGTTACAGCACTAAACTAAAAAAATACATATACGCCTTACCTTATTTAATGGTATGACAGGTTCTCCATTCCTAGCTTCACTTTGCATAAACTGCAAAACCAATGATAGGATTTCACGGCTTTGACAGCTAAGGACTTTATTTTTTACTTTGCTTTCAAATTCCATATTAATTTAATATGCTATCTGCTACCACTGAACACTAAATAATCTGCCTCACGGTATACGTATACACGTGTGGAACTTTGGAAGCATTTGAAGCATAATTTGGAAGCATAGGAGATTCTATTACGTGCATTTCAAATGCATGGAATATTGGTAGGGGAAGCAGCACAAGATTGGCGGAGTAGACGTCATACGTAATGTATTCCCCTACAATGTTTAAGCTGACAAACGGCCGCCGACAACCGCTGGGATACGGGACGGGGCAAGGAGAGTGCATTAGTGGGTGGAGCTTAGAGTGGACCTTGCCAGTCTCGTTTATGTTCGGTACCGGTTACCCTACAATAAGATCCTTAGGTAACAAAAACAGTTTTAGGTAAATAAGGATTTTTTTTCACTTATTGGGAAGGTTAACAAACTGGGCATAAGCTGACGTCACACTCGTGGCGCCCGGCTGCGCTATATCATACCTCCTATTTGTATACCGTGATTGTACTTCGACGATCTTACTTCCACGACGGTCGTCTAGAAATGAAGTCCCCACCACTCTAACTGGTAGGTCTACTGCGCATCCAACCTTCACGGCTCAAGCAATTCTCGCTGCACTGTACTGTTTAAATAAAAGTTAATAAACACCGAGCGTGTGGCCCACGCCCACACCGCGGCAGAGTCTTATGACGCGACCTAGGATGTGTTCAAGGTCGTCGGTACACGTGCGCTTGCCGATGTGGTTAGACTCGTTCGATGCGTCGAAGTATTCAGATTTTTTACAATAACAGATATGATATGTTCCTGTGACAAGGGCATACCTGTCCCAAAAACTATCGTTTTGTAATAATAGTCACCCGAGTCCGACTCTATTGCGGCTCGTCGGAATCCTGACCCTAGTGATCTGTTTGAAAAAAAAACTATTATGTCAGTTGCCGGTGTACATTTTTTTTTTCATAAAACTTCTTCAAAGCAGCACTATTTTTGATATACTCTAAATGTTTCCAGCTAATGCAGTTCATTATTGGCAGCAGAAATTTGAACTTCAAACATGAAGTACTTGTATAACCAACACGAAAATGATATTTTATTTCCGATGGATAAAAATGCCTCCAAATGGCTCTCTGTATTTCAGTTCATATTCATTGATTAAATATATTTTCACCTCTCTCCTATTTTTAAATATCTGTTCATTTTTCCATTAAATACTTACTTTATTTACATAAATTTCATCGCTGTTCCTCCTCCTACCAAAGCAATTAGAACTGATATGCAGATTAATATCATTATTTTCTTCTAAATGGGGGAAAAATATGAGTATTAGAAAATACCTAGAGTAACTGCATATAAAAAAAAACGAACAAAAAAGAACTGAAAGAATAGAAAATAAATACATGAAAAAAGAAAAACCAAAATTATAAAAGAAAACTTTAATAATTTATAAATATAGTTACATAAACAATATGTGCAAACTATAATATTTAGCATTTAATAAAATAAGATAAACTTGATATAAATAAAATACATTATATAAATAATATGCAAATATATACACAACATAATCTTACATAATAATTTAAAGTATATGTCTTTGGCATTGTTAGTAATTTTTTCACAAATAATCATATTTAATTATACTCGTATATAAATGCTTTTTTTCAGTTAAATTAAAATACTAAAATGCCAAATAGTTACACACAAAGTAAGATACAGAAAACCATTTTATAATTTTTTTTTCAGTCCAAATCTCAAGCACTATAGTACTATCAATATTTTAATGGGTTAAAAGAGACTGGAAAAACTATTTTCTAATAAATATACATAGAAAAAATGTTATTTATATAATTATATATATTTAGGAGTTTTGTTAAAACATTCATAGAAAAAATAAAATATGTACATGCATATACCATACTTATGTACATAGAGGGTGTCCCATTATTAAGGAGCCACAGCGAAACTACAGATTCTTTGGGTACAAATATTACGGTTTATCTAAACTTACCTTAGTCGAAAAGTTATTGTTAACCAAGATACCATAGATACAAATTGACACCCTGTATCTTAGTTGCCAATAACTTTTCGACTAAGGTAAGTTTAGATAAATCGTAATATATTTACCCAAAGAATCTGTAGTTTCGCTGTGGCCCCTTAATAATGGGACACCCTGTATATTAATTATTTAAAACAGTGCGTTATGTTAAGATCTTCATATACTTTTGTTAGATTTTTGTATTTAGTGTAAAGTTCTTCCTTAGATCATCAAATTAATTAAGGCTATAATTTTTGAAAAAAATAAAGAATATAAAACAGAACTGCCAACGGCTAATATGTACCTCATATATTACCAAAGCGAAAACATGTATATTTTAAAATACTAACAAACATTTCAAAATACAAAAATTTTTTTAATATACATATGTAGGTATATAAATAATGCATAATGATTATAAATATTATAGCATCTATTGAAAATAACGCTGTATTTTTTTTTTGCATAACTACGTTAAGAAAACACGTCAAGATTATGTTGAAAAAAAAAAACTTTTACATTTAAAAATTATAAAATAGTGATCTGCTGATTAATAAACACTTTGCGAAAATCTATTATAGAAATTCATTTTGCACTACTGCAAAAAAAGGATAAAGCATCCAACACGCACACTCAATACGATCACCTATATTTCATAAAAACTGGTTTAAAAATTTTATTAGAAAATCGAAGTCTCACAAATTATAACTATATGATAAGTTTCCCAATAGTTACACGAAATTAAAATGAGTATTGCAAAATTACCAAAAAATCGCAACGGATGTAGTGATGCTGACATGAATTATCACACTATACTTACTTGAGGAAAATCACAGTTCCAAATAGTACAACTGTGGCTAAACTAAGCACTATATGGGGCTCACATCAGGTACCAACTGCCGTTTCCAACCAAAGTAAAATAAGGCAAATAACAATTATTGTTAAAAGGAACGGTTACCAATATTTAGCGTACAAAGCCTGATCTAAGCCCTATATCGGCACATTAATCAACTAGTAGACTCAAAAATTATTAACTATTCTACGTTCTCAAGAAGCCTACGTATTGCAAATTATGAAATATATTTACAAGCTGTAGAAAACCACCACTTAAGCAAAAATGAATAACAAATTACAGTACGTTTATTGCTAATAACTTTATATTAATCTTTATGTTAATAAATGTTCTTCAGATATATTCCTTTTTTGAACTGTAATTTTGATTTAAAAAATAGAAACTGCAAAGCAAATACTCTAGCAGTAATATATACGAGTTTATATACCTATCACATTCATATGCATAGACAGGCTCAGTGAATCCTTATCACCAACCGCTATTTCTATGTTATCGACCTTGGTTCACATATTTTATGCACTGTATCAAATCTTAAATGAGTTCATGTTTAATAGTTTATCAAGCTTTCAACTATATTAACGCATTTTATTTCTAATAATAAGTAAGCAAAGTTTCATAGTATTCTAGTACCGTTCTATATTTAGAAAATACAATCCAGTGCATATACACAACTTGATAAAAGCATGATGGTGATAAGTTAAAAGTAAATTATATGAAATCGAAGAAGAGGTTCTGCAAAAAATGCTACAAGGAAATATTGTAGAAATAGGTACGAATTAATTCGACAGATTGTGAGTGATACATCTGGACCCGTATTCTTTAACCCTACTCGTATACGGATGTGGATCGAAAGTGGAACGACTCTGATCTAGCAACACTCCTCAACATCCTATAACTATGGTATCGTCTTTCTAGATGCTACTGAATTGCGTACAGAGAGGCTGAAGCAGAGCCATGTTAAACATTTATTATTTATTAACAGAACCATGTTAAACAGAACAATACTTTTATCTCTAATCTCTGACAACTACGTGGGCTCTCAAAACTTTTTGCAGGAGCAAAAAGTTTTCAACTGAAATCAACAGGAGCTGTACTCAACTGAAAACAATACGGAATTGTTAAATTCATTCATACTATGAATGAGTTCTTCTGTAACTGAAACTTCTAGTGTAACTTCTAATAGTCTGGATAATTGATACTATTCTGCTTTCTAAACTTACAGATATCCAAACATTCGAGATTGCAAAACGTAGAAACTTTTCCTTTACCTTAGAAATGAATCTTTACAATATGCATTACAATATGTACAATGAAAGATTGAACGTTAACCTATTTTCCACACACATTAACTTTTTTCTACAACAAAAAATTGAATAGGTGTCGATTACAAAATTATACGAATAAATAAAGTAGTGGGAGGAGTCGTATATTTTATAGCCCGATAGTAGAATCTAGAGCGTAAAAGGAATATTCCACAATCAAGAGAATTGATAAGAGCTGTTCTCTCAGTAAATAAGACTTATTCACTTAAATGGCCTAATAAACCCAAAGAGAATTTGACCAGCATAATTGGCTAAGCCCAGTTTACACATCCTTATAAAAGGTTTCTGC
The DNA here is from genome assembly GCA_029963805.1 of Aromia moschata. NCBI lineage: Eukaryota > Metazoa > Arthropoda > Insecta > Coleoptera > Cerambycidae > Aromia > Aromia moschata. Next base: position 625,303 of record JAPWTK010000157.1, read on the forward strand.
AATACCCACAAACAAATAATTATTTACCAGACTGTACTTCTCAAAGCGATTACGGCTTCAGTTACAAAAGAAATGAGCTTTGGACACATTTTCAGGTTTTATCTAATGCGCATCCTTCAGCCAGGGGCAAAGCTCTTTTAGTGCACCGTATTGCTAGTGGCCTAGCGCAGCCTGTATATTTTGTAAGGTAAATACACAATTTTAAAAATTTGATGTGTATTTCCATTATCATACACAGAGTGCTCATATACGTTGGCATCTTAACAGATAGGAAAACAGTGAGTAAACCAGCTGGGATAGACGGAGTCCGAAAGTTTTAGTAGAAGAGAAAAAATATAAGAGAAATGGCGAACTGATTTATGCAGTTCACAAGGTTTGTAATGTTTGCGACTCTCACATACACACCCCCGAGACGAGACTTGTTAACTAACTTACAAGATGGCTGCTGTTCAAATTGGCCGAATAAAGCGGAGTGGAGACTAACCAATAAGATTATCGACAATTATAACGCCTAAGAACATATCTATATTCTGTCTTTGTTTATATTTCTTCTCACTCCTGCTCATTATGTTACTATCTGCTAAGATGACAACGGATACTCTGTATAATACGCTGTAAGGGATACAAGTAAATAATAAAAGTCATATTCGACAGCACACAAAGTTGGGCAAATTTATTCTTACTTTGATCAATATTTTTGACAGTACCGATAAAGCAAATTAGTTATGCTAATTAATACTCATATTTAATACTATTGACTTACTTTATTGATACATTTCTCAATTTCTGAGTTCTGATTCTAATGAAGAGAGTTTTTAGTTATTCAAAAAATGCGTATACTAAATTAAATGTATGCAGTTTCCCAGTTAGAGTATTTACTTTGCTCATAATACCATAGAAAATATTATTAAATAAATGTTCGGTATGTATCATGTATACAATAGCAATATGCATAAATGTAAATAATACATATTTACTTATAAAATAATTTTACAGACGTATTTTCTATGTAAAGCGCAATTTCTAACCAAAAATAAAAATGTTTCAATATGTGTTATTCAAGTGCGTGTAAAAATTAGGTATTATTTTTTATTATAAGTTTTTTCTATTAGTATCTGAATCAAAAACTGAAACGGTTCTTCAAAGGAGTTAAATTAATTCAATGAAGTGAAATGGAAAAATGTTTTAATCCTAAAATGCCAATGACAGGAATATCATATAGTAAACATTAAAGTTTTGTTTTATTTTAACCACATCTATAACGGTTAATTTCACAAAATAGTTGTTACCAACTAAACTTTACACTTAGTCTTAACACTCTTAACATATGAGTGTAGTATAATACATTCAATTAATACAGTCGAACCTCTCATACTCGCCAAATCCAAATCGCCAAAGCGTACGAGTTTAAAGAACATTTAAGTTAAAAGGGTTAAACTAAATGTGAAACACGTTATAAGTAAATGTACAGATATACTTGAAAAAATAGAACTTGGAGTTACAGCCATTTGAATAGTTCCGTTTGATATAAACGAAAGTTCGATTATATTTATAGTATGACCTAAATTCAATTTTTTTATTATTATTATAGAAGTATGCTTTACAAAGTAAACTACGGTTTATAAGAAAAAATAGTTTAGCATAATTATTTAAGACTGTTATTCAAAGAAATAAATATATCAAATTTGGATTTCGATCGCTGCCTAAGAAATGGTTAACCAAAAATAAGGATTTTTTAAACTGAAGCATTTTGAATAACAAATATTTCAGATTTTTATATTGCTTAGATTTATTTTAGTACATACTATCATATAGCTAATTAAACTTGTAAATATCTTAAAACGTTTTAGTCGAATTGGACAAGATACTTTTTACATCCTTCAATATATTCTATTTTGTATCATACAACAAAGATCGATCAGTAATAGACCTAGAGGTACATAATACATACTTTAAACGTTCCCTTCAGATGTGGTGAACAGTGTGCAAAAATAAATAACAAAAAACCACAACACATTCCGTGGTATGGTATAGAAAATATGTAAAGGTCTACAAAGGGAAAAAGGGGCGCTAAAATACACTCAGTAATCTATATTGAAACATTACAAAAATGTTCTTTTCGTGACCCAACGCCAGCCTTAGCATGCTTATACAGATGACGACATTTGGCCTCAACGTGCCCGAAAAACTTACAACGTAACTGCCAATATTATAATTAATATGATGAGAGCTACTACAAGGCAGATTATGATGAGGATCTTTTTCTGGAAAAAGAAACAAACAAAAAATAAAGTAAATAAAAGAAATCAAAAACGGTGGGATACCGAAGCCAAAAACGTACTTTCTAGCAGCATCAAAATGAAACAAATTAAGTTCAATATAACACATAAATGTGATGAACTAAAGACTATGTATTGATTATATCAATAAAAATCAAGCTACAAGCTTTAAAAATAAATAATGATTTATATATAAGCCTATTTGCAAGCTTATAAATCATAATTTGATTCCATAAACTTTTTTAACGAAAATACACTATGTCTCCGGATCGACGCACCAATAGATAAAAAGATATACTAGCAAATGATTTGTGTTGAAATCTCATCTTTTGGGGTTCAGCATTACTTAAATAGAAACTATTTGTGGAATAATTTTAGTTTCGAAAAATCAAGTATTCCTTGGAAATTTACAAGTAACTCTTTTTTCCCAGAAGTGTGCAAAATGCAACAATAGCGATTTAGTTTCAATAATCTATCTTACTTGTATCTTTTGATCTATCATAAGCAGTGGCGGTGCGTGATATTTCAGTTAGCCATATCTTGAAAACGACGCATGGGACCCACTTCTCTTTTTAGGTGATGACTATACACCTCTTACAGAAAGGATTTATAGTGAAAAAACCGTCAGCAAAGTTTGCGAAAAATTTTTCAAAAACACTGGAGCACTCCCTGGGTTCTCAGTAGCGCTCTGTGGAATATTTGCAGGATATTTTTTTTCATAATCTAGAAACAAATATAAGACGTTTTTCGATTTGTTACAAAATATTTTTTGTTTAAAAAAAGTTATGGCCATTTTAATTTTGGGAAACAAAATGTTCCTATAAAATTAAAATTAAAATGACCATAACTTTTTTGAAAAAAAAATATTTTGCAACAAATCGAAAAACGTCACCTTATATTTGTTTCTAGATTATGAAAAAAAATATACTGCAAATATCCCACAGAGCGTTACTGAGAACCCAGGGAGTGCTCCAGTGTTTTTGAAAAATTTTTCGCAAACTTTGCTGACGATTTTTTCACTATAGATCCTTTCTATAAGAGGTGTATAGTCATCACCTAAAAAGTGAAGTGGGTCCCATGCGTCGTTTTCAAGATATGGCTAACTGAAATATCACGCACCGCCACTGATCATAAGAATTAACAACATATTCGAAACAAATATTGAAAATATTACGTTTCTCTGTATAAATTATTTTTATTTTAAATTTACATCACCGGCAAAAAGTAAAATATGCCATTTTCATATACCCAAAATTTAAACTTGGTATTTTCGACGACGCAGATTGTCTCACAGTGTCTCGTTTATTCTTTATGGTTTATGAATTATCTAAACGTTTAATATATAGATGTATATAATTTTAATAAGATCGGTTTACTTTCATCCATCTGTTAGATATTCAGTAATTTGTAAGAAATAAGGGACAACCAAAGTACAACTTATTTCGTCGGATTAAATGTTAGTTTACGCAAAGTGTGCTACGGCTATATGAAAATGAAATTTTTAAAGATTTGTTGGTGGTGTTGCATCAAAAGATATGATAGATTGATGAAAGTAAACTGATATTGTTGAAATTTTGCACACTTGTATAATTTATCACTCTGAACAACTTTTATTAAAAACACTTTGTTGTAACTTTAACAGAAAAAATACTTTGTTTGTGGGGAAAATGAGTTATTGTATTTCAAAGGATCTTTCGAAAGTAAAATTATGCCATACATTGTTCTGTTCAATCAGGGCTGAAGACGAAATTTCAACTCAAAAATATTTATACATTTTCACCTATTGGTGCGTCGATCCGGGGACACACTATATATTGCATTAAATTCATTCTCCTGAATAACTCCAAAAGAATAAAAACAATGGTGTAGAGCATTTCCTTAGGGATGTTTTAATTAACATCTACATATCTGTAGTTCATAAAAATAGAACAACTATAACTCTGTAGATCGTTCTAATATTACATTAATAATGGTTAACTATTATAGTACGTATTTATTTTAATAACGTTTCATTTACATACATGTATTTGGCTTAGGTTCCGGGCAATTTGTAAAAATAAAATCAGACAAACAAATACAAACACTGTGTAAAACACCAAAAAATAAACAAACTCATTACAATGTGGCAAATGCTACATTCAAAAACGTAGAAAAAGTTAAACATTAAAAAAAGTGGTTAATGGTGACTTATAAGTGGTGACTTTTCTATATCCTCAGTAATTGTTATAAACTAGTCAAATACACAAGATTTACATAACGATATATAAGACATATGTATACTGAGAAGAATTTTAGAAATAATTAAAAACTATTTCTAAAATTTAGAATTTTAGAAATAGTTTAAATAGTTTAATAAAAATTTTAGAATAATTAAACTGAGGTAATCTCTTCAGTGTACCTGAAAAGTACATATTATCTTGCTACATTTTTTAGCTTCTAAATAAAAAAATATGGTAATCCGAACCAATCGTTGCTTGATGTTACTGTTGATTAATTTTATAAATGTGGTATACTAGGTGTCCACTGTTTCCATGGGAGTAACTTTTAAAACAGAAAGACAACGTCAGCTACAACGCAATGGTAAGAACTTGCTGCAACAATGGAACGCAATCTACAGTGTGTCAACGTTACGGACTTACCACCCTTGTAAAATCTTTATTTTTCGACCGATTTTGATGCTTTTTTTATTAGGTAGATATTCAAAATGCGCATTCACCGAGTGGCTTTAACTTTACTACCACCGAGTGGAGTAACTTTATCCTTGGTCTGTAATCATGGCCAACTACGACCACTTTTATGGGCTCAAATGTCAAAAACTACTATTAGGGATTTTGTTAGATTGTGTTGACTTATGTTAACTTTTTTTGTCCGATGATGAATAAGGCATTATTGTCGTCACATTTGTCGAAATTCCTCACACATACCATTCTATTTATTTGAACAGTAGGAGAGTAATGACGCGGTCGGATATCTTTCACCATATTTTTGACGCCAAGCATCACAACGCTCAGCATTTGTTCTTGTTATGGCCATCTCTACTTTTGTTTTAGAAATCAACTTTGATGCGTCTATTTAAACAGAAATATGATGATAGCACACTCTTGTCTTCTCAAAAAAAAAGTCTTGATAGTGATTCTTGTTTCCAAAATCTTTGGCCAGAACCAAACTTGACAAATTAAAAAAAAATTAAGTAGCATTTGCCAATTGAAAAAAAAAAAAACAAGTGAAGTGATTGCGTCTAGCGTACTAAAGAAAAAGGACAATACGAACTGTGTGAGGCGTGGCGAGGGATATCTAGCGGGGAATCACCTACCTTTCTCGCCTTCGTCTGATACTCTTGCGCCGCTTTGAGCTCGGACTGTCCCTGCTGCACGTGGTTTTGCGCGGTCTCCACGTGGTACTCCACCCGGTCGACCAGTTCCCCCTAAGGCCGTGGCGCAGGGGGGAAGGAGCAAGGAAGAGCGGGCGAGGAAAAAAGTAGGGTGGCCACCAGAAGAGACACACCAAATAGCGCAACCAACGATTATATGTACAAACATTTAAGACCCAGTTAAAAATAAAGACATGTAGTGACAAAGGCACACATAGTAGTAGTTAGTCGTTAATGTTATGATTCGATGGGTGCATAAGCATGAAAGTAAACACAGATACGCGTAAGTATTGGGGGTAAGAGGGGATGACGAGGTGGTACGGGGTAGAGGAAAAAATACACAAATTAAAAGCGGATAAACACTGTGGTAACTTATGAACTAGGAACAGACTCACCCGTCGGGCGCGGCTTTGGTACTTTAAAGCTTTCTTGGTATCTTGGGTGGCCGTTTGAACGTAGTCCACGGCGTGTTCTACGTGGTACTCGATACGATCTATCATTTCACCCTAAAATACCCAGTGGATAGGGAGACAGACTGTTAGAAACACAAGAAAGAAAAGCACCCACATGCGAAAACTAAAGATTTAGTTCGTTAATACTTCGTTGTTTTGTAGCTCCAATGCCACGAATTTAATGACATAGAAAACTAATGAATTACAAAAAAAAACACACATACACTGGTTCAAGTGTATCAGTTATTATCTACCTATAACATTTTTGCCCTTATTAAAACATGGGTATTGAAATTGTAACACCTTAAAGTTAATATACAGGGTGGCCCATCGAAAACGAAACAAGCCAACTTTCGGATGCTTAATGCAATTTTAGAACAAATTGCTCGGACATTTCATAGCATGTTTAATTTTCTCTACAAGGATACCGTAACGTTATTTAAATTCGACTGATTAGTTGCTGAGAAATAACGTTTTAAAGAATTCAATTACGGTTTAAATAAAGTATTAATTTATTTAATATTGAAAATGACCACCTTCAGCTTGCATACAGTAATAAAGATTTTGCGCAAAGCGTTCTCGAACGTTACTAAGCATTTCTAGTATTATTTGGCATTTGGCTTTTGGTTTATTTGTGGCACTCTTCTATGATAAATTGACGTAAAATATTCAAGTTTTGAGGTTTAGAGGCGTAAATTTTACTTTTCAAATGGTCCCACAAAACGTAGTCTAGATGGCTCAAACCGGACGACCTTACAGGCCAGTCAATAGCTCCTCTTGTATCAATCACCCAGGATATGTGATATCTAAGACTCTCGTATATTCATGTTATAATGTGGAGGAGCACCAACTTGTTGGAAAAATTCCTGATTTTTATTTTGAAATATAAAAAATGGATGAACAAGATCGTTACCAAATATTCCCGCCTAAACATTTGATTTGCCAAGGAGTTGGGAATGTAATTGTAATTTATGGAATTCCCACGGGTTTTCATCTGACCTGTAGCGGCAGTTATGCCGGTTCACTTTTCTATGACGAAAAAATGTGCTCTCGTCCGATAAATAAATGTTGAATAAGCGATTCGGGCTTCTAATGAATATTTCGCTCGTGGTATCAAAAAACTCTCAAAGAACCGGTCAAAGTCATCTTTACTAAGTTCATGTACATGACCATGTCAGTTGTTAATGTCAATGTCAATTAATACTTATCGAGTTATTAACACAATACATTTAAAATGTATTCATTTAACATTGTCAAACAATCAACACCAACCTGTTTTTACTTTGAAGGCTAATTTTTCAGGAGGTACTGAACCAATCTCGACAAACAGGTACCGTTGTAGAGAAAATTAAACAGGCTTTCAAATCACTTGACTCAACAACTCAATCCACTCAAACAAACAACTTAAACATCGCAAACTATCACTTGACCCCTTGTGCCATTTGAAATTTTGAGGGTGGAACAACCCTCGCTTAGGGGTTGAATAGAGCAGAAAATATGTGCAAAATGTTTCTCCCTTCGAAACTAAATTGATGTGTCCGAGCCATTCGTTCAAAAATTGCGTTAAGGATCCGAAAGTTGGCTGGTTTCGTTTTCGATGGGCCACACTGTAAATTCTTAACACTACCAGACTTAGTGCATATTTGTGTTAAACTCTTACTTTACACTACTAGTAAAAAAATTATAATCCTTACATACCAAATGCTTAAGCAATAATTGGTTAAGGATCAGATATATATCAAACAATTTTGTTATGTGCTAAACAAGTTAAATTTTAATTCATTACTACATATCAGATTCTGGAGAAACACTGAATTAATGAATATAACACTGGACGAATAATTAAACTGTTTTTGTGCAAAGGAGCTGCAAGAAACTACCGAAGCTGATGTTAATATTCCATTAGCTAAAACCAAATTCACTTTTATAATGATATACTTGTATAAGTACCTATATAAAATATAAAATTAAAATTTCATATCACTTAATTGAGGCGTATGTATTTTTTTACATAACAATTATTACTGCATATAAAAGTGAATTAAAAATTAATTAACCTAACTGACGTTCTCATATTCAGAGACGATAAATGTAATTATTATAAAGCATTCAAATTACCCCATGCGATAAATTGCTGAGTTATTTATTAGTAATCCCACTGAAATTAAATCTAAATATTGCATACAGAATAAGTACAGCACGGTACAAAGATCCAAAAATGTTGTATTTTTGGACCTTTATATTTAATAAAAGAAAAATTAATAATATTTAAGGAAAATGAAAATTAATATGAGAAACTGTTGTGCACAAATGATAAATAATATATAAATATATAAGGTATATAAACATTCCTCACGATTGGTGTCATGCTTTTATTTATTTTTTTATTATATAGAATATTTTATATAGAAAATATATATCATATCATACCATGAAGATGCTATGTGATACCTTATTTGGTTTGAATATTATGACGTAAATACAGGGTGATTTATTTTACTGCAGGAAATTAGCTTTCCATACACACTTATCAAACTCAGTAAGATAAAATTAGATCAGATTTTTTTTTGCATACATTATTCTGCATGCATTTCTTAAAAAAGTTTAAGATCTATTATTGATTGTTTGCACTATTACATGACACTGCAATGACAATCTTACAATTATTTAGCGTTTAAATTAAATGGTTAAAATAAATATATATAAATATATAAAATAATATATAAATACTTCCGAAGTCTGGAATCGTTTGACAACTGAAAAACGATTTTCATTATACACAGTAGGTATAAAATATTGAGTATATAGTATACGATAAACTACACATATTCCAAATGTCTGTGTACAAAATTTAATATAAGTTAAATGATATCTGATTGGTAAATCCTAAATAGCGTTATATCAGCCACCACGGAAAAAAAGAACAATGCAATCTTAGTGAAAAATCAAAGAAAGGTATTTTTATAACTCCTAAACAAAAACAATCCCAACTGGAGCTTTCCAATTCCAATATTTGATAACAAAAATACTCTTCGCTTCTGACTTTCCGGCTCATCTTTACATGGACTTAACATTAACACTCCAACAAATATTCCATATTAAGCAATCCATGTTTAAAGAAAATATTCATTTTTATTATTGTTTTGTAATTCGATGAGTTTTTATCATTAGTTAAAGTACATTAAATGGATAATAAAAAATATAAAATCAATAGAAAAGTGACCTACTTGAGTAGTAAAACTACTTTATTACCCCAGGCAATAAAATCCAATGCATTTGCATCCACCTGGAAAAGCATTAACCTATAACTACTGTTTCCTATGACATTTATGTTTTATTTAAATATTTCCCAGATCATATATTGATTTAATAAAGGTTGGTCTTCATTGCAATATTTTATGAAGTATTCCATAGACTTAACAGTCCATTCTGTCGTTTATGTCGAAGATAGAATTTTTTAAATAGTTTCGATAAATTACCTTTACTGTAAATCGTTTTAATGTAGGAATATGGATTGTCAAAACATATACCTCAAATACCATGCTGAAGTTGTGAAAGCAAATATAGAGTTCATAAATTTTCTGTAATCATTTGGATTTTCCTAATTGTGTCAAGCTATAAACTGTAAAAAATTAATCATTAGCACAAATGCACACATTGTTCAAAAAATGAATGGAAAATTCATTTTACAAGCAGTTCCAGATGGATAAAAATGGTTATTCTAAAAAAGTAGGTTATTCTAAAATTATAATGATATTCTACATAAATATCACAACAAATTCTTGAACAATATCATATGCTCATATTCCATCATTCTATTTTGCAGTCGCCGTGGTTTGACAGAGCCTAAAAGCTTATAAACCTTTGAATTTACTATTACATTCACTACTTATTATTATACTTTTCAATATACCTACTATTTTATTTGTATAATTTTCAGACGAAAAAATACTTTATTATCTTATCGCATTTCGGTCGGAAAAGAATGTAGGAGAAAATGTTTTTTTAAAACACTACCGCTTTAAAGAATGTAAGACTGAATGAATCTTTTATATGAATAGTATAAATGCAAAAAACGACATATTCACATTCAGTTAATTTAGTTCATCACATTGACATGTCGCATTTTGAACCAAAATGTCGTACTACACTTCGCAGGTTGAACAACAAAAGGTGACTTATTTGTGCAGAATAATGTGGTGTAAAATCGATATTTTGATTAAAAACGTCACGTCACGTTTTGCATCTATACCCCTCATAAAAAAAATGTTGAAAAAACACGTATGTAAGTACGAGGTGAGGTATTAAATAACCAAACTGATGCTGCTACCAGCGCGCTGCGAGCGTGTCGCGACAAGTTTGAACAGAACTGTGTCTGGTGATACTTTCCCACCCTGAGCTGATTGGACAAGCCAGTGGGTCACTCAATTTGACTGTAACAGTTGTTTGAATTAGTCTACGCATCAGTGACGCGTCGAAAATGTTCAGATGGAGCAACGGATTAATCTCAAGTTTCTTATTAAACTGGGGAAAACTTTGACAGAAGCTTATACAATGTTAAAAGAAGTGTACGGGAATGAATGTTTATCCCGCACACAAGTTTCTGAATGGTTTAAACGGTTTAAATAGGGACGTGAAACGACCGAAGACGATCCGCACCCCGGACGGCCCTCAACGTCAAAAGCGGACGAAAACATTAATTTAACAACAATTGGTAAATTAATCTGCGAAGATCGTCGTCTAAGCATCCGAGGGCTTGCTGAAATAACAGGAATCGACAATGAATGTGTTTGCCATATTTTGCATGAATCGTTCAACATGCGCAAAGTTTGAGCAAAAATTATGCCAAAACTCCTCATTCCCGAGCAAAAGGAATCAAGAATGAACATTTGCGCTGACATTCTAAATGACTGACTTGTGATGAATCGTGGTTTTTTGCTTATGACCCCGAAACAAAGCGTCAATCTATGCATTGGAAGAGCCCGAACTCGCCAAAGCAAAAATAAAGCCAGGATGAGCAAATCCAAATTCAAAGCGATGATGATCGTCTTTTTTGACATTAGAAGCATTGTTTACGTTCACTGGGTCCTTGAGGGTCGGTCGGTCAATCAACATTATCACATCGAAGTTCTGACGGCCCTTCGTGAGCATGTCAGAAGACGAAGACGCGATTTGTGGAAGACCAAATTCCAGATATTCACCAAGACAATGCACAGGCCCATTCCGCTTTGTCCCTTTTTGCTCTGTTGTTTTTTGCAAAATACGGCATTAATGTGTTGGAACATCCACCATACTCGCCCGACCTTGCCCCCTGTGACTTTTTTTTATTTCCCAAGGTCAAATCGGCGCTGAAGGGGACAAGATTCGAAAGTGTGGAAACGGTTAAAGCAAAAGCCACAGTGGTTCTGAACCAGCTGACAGAAGCGGACTTCCAGCACTGCTTGCAACAATGGAAAAGTCATATGGAGCGATGTAGAGATCGCCAAAGGGAGTACATTGAAGGCGAAAAGTTGCTACTGTAATTGGTAACGAACAAAAAGTGTTATGGCAGCAGTTCGGTTATTTAATAGCCACACCTCGTATATATTTAAACAGGTATGTAAGTATATATTTAAATACCTATATACATTCAGCTAAAAGAATTCACGATGGCCCACACAGGAGAAAATTAAATATGTGGCTAAAATTGGCAGACTACACCTCTTACCCCATAGTTCCTTGATAACCTTGATAACTATAATAGATACCTTGTTGAGTCCTAAGTGAAAACAACATCGACCATTTTTTCAAATATTGTTAATATTAATAATACTCAGAAAACTTGATTACTCAGAATACTCAGAATACTTGATTAATCAGAAAAGTAACCCCTCAGATTTTCAGTGGAATCTGTGTGGGGAATGGATGGCTATTATTATGATTATGTATTTGCCATTTCGCCTTGGGAGCGACTTTATTACCGTTACCGAAGATTATTTCGGTAACGCATTTGCTTTACAGTCCTGTGGAAAGCCAGAAAGCTCAGAACATTACCAATTACCATCTGGATGAATGATGATACTCGTCAACATCGGGCGGTATGACATTAAAGAAATTTCTTGCCTCTTGCTTATATCTGTGTTTTGTATTTCAAGAAATGAAAATCATAGCTCAGTCTGGACGATGTTGTCAACAACTACCGACTAGTGAATCTAGTCGAACCACGTAGTGGCTAGTGAGGTTGGTGATTACATCTATTAGTTATGATATTGTTTATGCATATTTGTATCATTATTAAAATTTATAAAAAATGTAGATAATTACTTACAGTAAAAATGATACGGACCAAAAAAGCTAGTGGTAGAGCTAATCAAAATGGTAGTTATTGTATATGGTTAAATGTATTATTTTCCGAGATTTTAAGAGCTGCTATAGACTGTTTTTTAATTAGCAAGATACACATTTACACAGTGCAAAAATTTCTCACAATTTTTAAGTGGGGATAACCGAACTGATTTTAACCATTTTCCAATGTTTTATATATGTATTTTTATAGCATTACTTCAGTAAGCGTTTTAGGCAAATTTACTGTTATTAATAAATATGACCTGTAAAATCACTAAAATACAATGCTTTACAACAGGAACATATGACAGCTTTTCAAATTATAAATGTCAGAATTTCCATAGATTTGCATGCGTAACAATGGCTTTCATTCAGCCAATGAACTAGCAAGCTTTCGGCGCGTAATATTCAAATCACACTTCCTAATAAAAAAAAAAACTATGAACAAATAAGTTCTCCGAAATCAGATTTTCAAAGTCTGACGAAATTGCGGAACAACCTACCATTGTTCAAAAGTAAAAATATTTAAAAAAAAATATCCCTGCTATTTTTTTGTCTTTTGGTCATGGGCATTTAGTAATGATAAGAACAGCACTAACACCAGCAGCAATGGTCAGTTTACAACTGAAGTTAGGTCACTTTAAAACTGAACTGAATTAATTTGAACGCGCAACTGGTTTTGCTACTGACGCGCAACACTTTTACTGACGCGCAAAACATATATATCCTGATGCAAGTTGTTGTGCTCAACAAATATGTTTGTTTCCAACATCCCTCAACGTGTGGCCAACAGTTGCCAACATTTTGTTGGTTAATCGGTAATTAATTTTAGGGGTTATAAGTGCAAAAAACTATTATCGCAGTACTTCATCGTGTGATCTTATCGGTTTGTATTATACTATGGTTGTACCAGTTTTGGCCACGAATTTTGCTATTTTCTCCAGTGTGCAATAAAAACGACCCTGCGCGCCATCCTACATATACAATGTACATACATACATATGTATACGTATAGGGAACGACAAATTACCTGATTCTCTACCAACATCGCCATGTCCATAAACATGTCATGTAACTCTCTAATTGAATTTTCTAATTTTATGATGTCGGCATGCCGGGCCTCGATATCCGCTAAGGTCTGCCGTGCTTGTTGCGTTTCCATGATAATCTGCAAGAGACAGTTTATTCTAGATTAGCGACTGGTCGGAGATGGGTTAGCTCTTGAAATCCAACAACGCCTTAAAGCTTGAATTTAACATTTTGCACTTGCTTATTGCAGTGCTCTGTTACACTATTATAAAAAACCAGCGTATGAATGGAGAAACTGGAATTAATCTAATTTTTATTGGATACCCATGTTTATGGGGATTTAAACTAGTGCGTGAGATGCTATGAGTCAGGTCATTTAGTCGAATTCGATTATGCAACGATAAAACAGTTGATAGTACGAAATCCCACCGAGTGATTTCTGTCATCATAAAGAAATAAACTTTGACGTGTCGCGAACTAAAGGTCAGTAATAGATGAAATATTTCTTCAATTACGTAGTTCGAAAATTTGCCTTCACCAACTTATACAAATGTTATGACTTATCAAATGAAGTACCATTGCGAAGAAAATGATTCAAGAAGTAATTACAACAATGAGTTACCGCACCCCAGTCCATCACTACCCTTAGCAGTCACCCTATTTATATAGAATTCATACAGGACTTCATACTTGACACGTCACTCGATGTGAATTTCCAAAAGCTGGAGGTCCAACTTCGTAAACGTATTTTCGGAATGAGTTCGACAATTCTAAAGCAAACGTCTGTCGGTAGAACGCAAACGGACGTTCTTAAGTGGAATCGTCGATCTGTTTAGGCCGCTATGTAAAAAGAAATGCATTGCGATAAAATGAAAATGCGTTTTTGCAATGCAAACACTTTTCGTCCGATTCCTCCCAAAACACCCCATTACACACTATAAAAAAAGATGCAGCTGGGTGATTTGCAGCTTTGATTAGATATATACAAGTCCTTTAATTCCCGAAACATCTCATTGTATGGAACATCCAAAAAAAACGTCATCAACTCTGGCTATGAACGAGAGAGATGGAAATAGCGGTCATGTCTAAGCTTTTCAGTTATGTTAAACGTATAAATTTTGAATAGTTACAGTTCTTATAAAACATGTTGGATTTAAAGACTAACCGATTTGACAGCTATTGATCAAATGCGTATAAATAAGTCTGAATGATGACTTACACCTTGTGTGAACACGGCAGGATTGCCTTGTTCTAACATTTCTTCTAATTCTTCATTGGTGGTTGTCCTACCGGCTATATTGTTAAAATAATAAAATTAGATGGTAATACTAAAAAAAGACAAATATGTATATTATTAAGGTATACCGACTTATTATTATTTGTACCTACATATGTATTAAAAGTAGATTATGTGTAAGCATTATCTACATTACTGGAAATTTTAAGTGACTCATCTAACGTTTTAGTAAATTTTTATTTAATGCATTGTCTAAACCTGAACGAATTGGTTCATTTGAATGAACTTGTGCCCTAGAATTAGGCATATTTGCAGATTCTTCAAACTGTTTTATACAGACTGATATTTTATGTTTTATTTTTATAAAGCATTTTTGGGTTTTCACCGAACTTCAGTCAATTCAGATTTTCAGCAGTACCTATACAGAGAGCGGCAAAAGTACTGCACAAAAATTCAATATAGCCGAAACAAGCTAAGCAAACAATATCTATATATTAGGGTGGTCCTTATTTTGGAAAAGTCCCGATTTTTTTGAGTACTCCCACTAAATCGGAAGTAGAGGCCTAGAAAATAATTATAAAACAATAAAAAGTCGAAAAAAAAAATAATAACCCGTGCCCCACGCAGGTTGAATTTTAAATGGGATTTAACATGGGTTTTCCGGTTTTGTAGGTTAAACCAAGCGTTGAGCACTTGATTTCCATCGGTTCAAGGTGAAACTTGGTATCCTCAGGATTTCGATATCGCTGAATCCAAATATCATGTCAAAAACCGGTTGTGACTAATGACAGCTGTCAAAAAAAATCATTTTTGATTATTTAAAATTTTAAGGATTTTTTTTATATTCTAACAAAAAAATCAAGTGTTTCGTCGTAAAAAAATTTGTAACGTGTTTTTCGCTAAATGACAACTGTCAATTATGCTGTCAATGAACTTTTTAATCGAATTTTTAGTTTTTTTTTCAATTTCTCAATTCGGAAAATAGTCTTAATTAAGTGTTTCAATACAGCTAAATCCGAATATGATGTCAAAAACGAGTTTGGACTCTTGACAGCTGTCAAAAAAGCAGTCAATAGAAATTAATTTCTTGACAAATAAAACTTTTTGGGGTTTTTTATATTTAAATACAAATATAGTATAGTTTCGTCGTAAAAAAATTATGTCATTTTTGCTGAATGACAACTGTCAATTTTTTTATACTTTAATACTGTCAATTACATCTCAAGTAAATTTCAATTAAACTTTAAATGTTTTTTTCGATTTCTGTAAGGAGAGATATTATTAATTTCGAAATAAGGTATCGACAGGTGTCAATATTATTGACACCTGTCGTTTATGTCAACACACCGACATTTATTTCGAAATTAATAATATCTCTCCTTACAGAAAAACCGAAAAAAACATTTAAAGTTTAATTGAAATTTACTTGAGGTGTAATTGACAGTATTAAAGTATTAAAAAAATTGACAGTTGTCATTCAGCAAAAATGACATTGAATTTTTTTACGACGAAACTATACTTATATTTGTATTTAAATATAAAACACCCCAAAAGTTTTATTTGTCAAAAAATTAATTTATATGAACAGCTTTTTTGACAGCTGTCAAGAGTCATCATATTCGGATTTAGCTGTATTGAAACACTTAATTAAGACTATTTTCCGAATTGAGAAATTGAAAAAAAAAACTAAAAATTCGATTAAAAAATTTCATTGACAGCTTAATTGACAGTTATCATTTAGCGAAAAACACGTTACCAATTTGTTTACGACGAAACTTACTTGATTTGTGTTAAAATATAAAAAAATCCTTAAAATTTTAAATAATCAAAAAATGAATTTTTATTGACCGCTTTTTTGACAGCTCTCATTAGTCAAAACCGGTTTTTGACATGATATTTGGATTCAGCTATATCGAAAACCTGGGGATACCACGTTTCACCTTGAACCGATGGAAATCAAGTGCTCAACGCTTGGTTTAACCTACAAAACCGGAAAACCCATGTTAAATCCCATTTAAAATTCAACCTGCGTGGGGCACGGGTTATTATTTTTTTTTCGACTTTTTATTGTTTCATAATTATTTTCTAGGCCTCTACTTCCGATTTAGTGGGCACTAAAAAAATCGGGACTTTTCCAAAATAAGGACCACCTTAATATATATATATATATATATATATATATATATATATACATTTATTTCTTTTTATTTGGCATCAAAAAATTCCTATAACCTCAAATTTTCACCCTCCTACCCCCACCCTCCCATTTTTTTATTCATTAGAAATATTTTACATGGCAAAACAACGTTTGCCGGGTCAGCTAGTAACTGCATAAAAATGTTGCCACCTTGCGTTAGAAAATTTAGAAAAAAATGTAATGCGTAATAATAAAATGAAACAATGATTCACCTAATTTATACGCCGCTAATTAGTAATCAGTGTGTGAACGCGAATCAGTGTAAAATACGCCTCTCCCTGGTGTGATTACTACACCTCCTTTATGCAAGTGTTTTCCTAGGCTGACCGCGATGTAACAAAAAACGGCGTGTTTTGTGACGTATTGAGTAGAGTATTACTACTTTTATGCATTTGTGGCGCGTTCTCTTGCTGCCGCGTTTCAAATATAATAAAAAAGAGAAAACGAACTTGCTGTTAACTTAAAATAAGATTTTTCTTGCTCAATACCGTCAAATCAAAGTCAATACCAAATGCTCGTACTAGATACTCGTATTATCAAAGTTGTCAGTTTGAGATACGGTGGTTTCAATTATTCATTATCAATATCAATTACCACTTTTTTTTGTTTCTACGCCGAAGGTTCCAATACCCACTCCAGTACCACCACTTTCAAATCAATAGGCCAGTCAATAGAGCTTTTTGACATGACACGATTGATACCTGAAATCCGACTACGGGATACTTTTAAGTTCAGTCCTTAGATGAAAACGTATATGAATTGGACTAGGAAATAGTTGCACTTTTTTTTTTAATAACAAATTAGTGAAAAAAACTCGGAAAAAACGCAAGAAATTACCTTTTCTTAATAAATCCGTAGTTCGAGTATTTTTGCATTAGAAGAGTCAGTCTTGTGAGAAAATGTAGGTAATATCACGAAGAATGAGTGTGCAAAAACTAGATTATGTCCGATGAATAGTTTTTGCACAATAGTCGAATATAGTTTTTTACATCGTATTTTGAATATTCCATAACACGTCGAGCGATAGATTAAATAACATTTTTCTCGACGGATTCAGAAACTACAGAGTGTAAACTACAATTCGTCCATTTACTTTGTTTCATTTAAATGCCATTAAATTGATGTAAAACGCCTCTGAACACCGCGCGAATTTGCTGGTCGCTGCCGCCGCTTCCCCTCGCTCCCCCGCCACCTATACCTCGCTCGGCTGTCAGCGCGCCGCCGAACATTTTGCACCAATTTAATGACATTTAAATGAAGCAAATGAAATGGACGAATTGTAGTTTACACTCTGTAGTTTCCGAATCCGTCGAGAAAATGTTATTTAATCTACCGCTCGACGTGTTATGGAATATTCAAAATACGATGTAAAAAAATGTATTCGACTATTGTGCAAAAACTATTCATCGGACATAATCCAGTTTTTGCACACTCATTCTTCGTGATATTACCTACATTTTCCCACTCGAATGCAAAAAATACTCGAACTACGAATTTATTAAGAAAAGGTAATTTCTTGCGTTTTTTCCGAGTTTTCTCAGCGAAAAATGTACCGATTGACTTGATTTTTTTTTTCAATTCTAAGGTCTTTGAATTCTCTACAACTTTCCTATTGAATGCGATGTAATTGCTTCAATAGCTTTTCTTCTATAAGCAAAAAACTAAAAAAAAACTCTTTTTTTTCACTAATTCGTTATTAAAAAAAAAAGTTCAACTATTTCCTAGTCCAATTCATATACGTTTTCATCTAAGAACTGAACTTAAAAGTATCCCGTAGTCGGATTTCAGGTATCAATCGTGTCATAAACTCACCCTTTTTCGAGCTCTATTGACTGGCGATCAAACTACGATTATGGCGCGTTTAACGGAAACTCAAATATAAATTTTGATTTCATAGGATACGGTGAAAAAACTAATATATTATAGGATACGGCGAATACAACAAAAAGTTATTTTATTAAGTTGCGATTTATTTAATGCAAGGTATCCAAATTGACCTATCAATCGAACCACAGTTATCAGAATTGACAGTAAATTCAGAGAAACGAGCTACGTAAAGGGTCTTCCAAAACCTGGCCATCCGCAAACTGGCACTGATAGAAAATTAGATATTGTGGTGTGCAATGAAGAAAGCCATCACCTTAGTTATAAACGAATTACAGCTGGAAATTAAGTAACGCTTACTTAAAAGAGACAAGTATCATCCATAATATAAAGTTAAAGTGATGCATGCACAAAGGGCCCCGCTCATTTCTTATGGGAAGTGCCCCCCGGTGAAATTGGCTTGGGTTAGGGTTTTAGGACCAATTTCGAAAATGCCATTTCGGCATCTTGACCTTTATAGCATATATTGTTATAAAGAACCGGGAGAGTTCTCTGTGAGTTTCTATATTTCTTTTTGGTATCTGATTCAGTCCGGGAACTTTTCGATTGCTGATTCAGATAATATGTACAATAACAACCAATGACAGTTGACAGCTGTCAAAAAAGTGTCAAAATGTATTTAATCTTAATAAAATGGTTATATTATTTTTGTTCTTGACTTGGTGACTCATTAGTGACAAATGAGTTGATACTTGAAACAATTGCGCATGTCTAATACCTTAAGTAACAACCGTTCAATAATGAGATGGCTAGATCAAGAAAAAAATAGTAAATGCATACATAGAATTTCCATTCTATATTGAAAATAGGTACTTATACGAGGTAGGATAAGGATATATCAGTTTTACTAACACTTTGTATGGAACTAAATACGCGTTTCTATTCTGATCTTTACCCTTACATGCCGTATGGTAGTCCACGTTGGTTTGACGAGTGATTGTCACGTTAGAAGTGGGCGGAATCTACACTTCATTGGTCATTGTCGCTACTGTGGTAGGGGCCCAGACAGTGCATATACTCACATACAGTCGACCCAGTTGATTAAGTTGGCGGTAAAACACGGGTTATAACCACGCTATCTTTGACCCACTGTATACAAGAAAACGTTGCTTTTGTGAGTGTTTGATGCCTTATATTCTGTGCGTGTACAATAACGGTGAAGTGGGTTTTTAAAAGGTTTAAATTATACAAACTTTTATTTTATTTACGTCATAATTCAATCAATAAAAAGTCGATATTTTTAATCAATACCTCTTTCATAAACATGGCTTTCTGGAGGCCTTTCGAAACCGATGAAAATAACGTAGCTTCAGATATAACCAGCGAAAATGTCGAAACGGTCGAGTACGATGAATTTAAAAATAAAGACTTACATTGTCAAAGTCAGCGTATTATTTTAAACATATATGAATGCCTAAACGCGACGTTAATTACTTAATATTACCTAAGTATCCCTAACAGTTATTATTCGAGCACGCCCATGGAATCATCTGAATGTCTGAAGATTACTGAATGGAATCTGTTCATACCATCTGAATTAGCAATTGAAAAAATCCCCGGACTGAATCAAGTACCAAGAAGAAACCCAGAATCTCTCAGGGAACTCCCCTCGGTTCATTATAACAATATATGCTATTAGCGTCAAGATGCCGAAATGTGGTATTTTAACCTCTAATATCTGGAAAACTATGCATTTTTGAACTTGGTGCCCATGAAAACTTTTGATCCTGTGGTCAAGAGGAACAAAATATTTATAACAAGCTCAGCCAATTTCACCGGGGGCCACTTCCCATAAGAAATGGGCGGGGTCCTTTAATGAAAATGATCATAATCGGCGAATACAGTTCTGTATACCATCGCAACATACTATTTTCGGACGAAGTTTTTTGTTTAAATTATACTGGTACTGGAGTACAAATATTTCACATTAAATGAATGAGGTTCGCTCTCAACACCCCTAAACGTTAAATGTTTGGGAAGGAATAATCAAGATATTAGGCCCTTTCTTTGTTCAAGAAACCCTTATACAAGAGAAACATATTTAGTGTCTTCAACATGAGTTATGAGTTATACTAATTCCCCCACTCGTAGAAATCTTTTCAATGAAAATGTACACGATTTACCAAACACTGATGCTGGTATTTCAGAAAGACGGCGTACCACCGCACTTTGCTATACCTGTTCGAGATTACTTCAGTGTTTTTTTTTCCGGACGCTGGATTAATATAAGACGACCAATAGAGTACTTTTGCTGCCCTTTGTATACATACAGGGTCGGCCTGTGTTGCCTTACGTATAACAAATATTACCAACTAAAAAAATTATATGTGCAAGACAAGGCGGTGTGGGATGGGCCATGCCTTGGTCGCCATTGCTGGCAATAAGCACAACCCGGAGTCGGATCGTCGGGATTACTTATACCTGTATGTATATTAATGGATAAACAATAAAATAAACCTCGCCTTTTTCTCCAATGTATGTATATTAATGGATAAACAATAAAATAAACCTCGCCAATTTTTATTTTTAGTTTAGAGTTTTTCAAGAAATAGTGAAAGTATACAGGGCGTTCGAGTTTCATATACCGCCGTCAATGCTAGTTTTTTGAAATGGAACACGCTGTATCGTTTTATATTTTTGAGCAGACCTTTGAGAGACAATTTCAAAAATATAACATTTGTTATCTGTTACTTTCGTAGCTATCGAGATAACAGCTGTTGAATTGAGAAATGTATCTAACTAGTATCAGTAAGATAAACAACGTAATATGGAGAAAGCAGTGATACATTAATAGTTCTCAAAATAGGTAACAAATAAAAATACACCTAACTTAAATGTTCGATATGCTCTCCAAACACTTCCTGAGCTATAGCCACAAGATATTCAAATTCGCTTAATACATTTCTAATAACATGAGGTGTGATTTCAATGTTAGGTGGTTGTATGACTTTGCCTTTTAAATAGCCCCATTAAAAATAATCACACGGATTGAAATCCGAAGGACGATCCGACAATTCTATGGGCCCGAAATGATTAATCTACGTTGTAGTGACATTTACTACTAGCTTTTAACTGACTTTAAGCTAATTTGAGTGAAATGCCAAACAGGAGGCAAAAAAAAAATACGTCACCCAATTGACGATCAGAATTACGACAGGTGATAAATGTTATATTCTTGAAATTGTCTCTCAAAGGCCCGCTCAAAAATATAAAACGATACAGGGTGTTTCATTTAAAAAAATAAAAATTGACAGCGGTACATGAGAAAAAAACTGAAAATAAAAATTGACGTGTCGAAGCATTCCGTTCAAATATCAATAAAACCTGAGTTTTTAATTATATTCCAAACTTTAGCCCCTCACTGTATAAAAATTTATAATTTTATAAATTTAAATATTTTAGCATAAATTAACAATACACACTACATCCTTGTTAATGTGAAAAACATAATCACAAAAAGTAAATCAATATACTGAGTTATAATAACTTTATTTTGATTTTTTCCCTTAAAACAGTGAACCCTCCCTCTCCCACACTTCTACCTCCGTGTAAAATGAAACACTGAATGTTATAAGCATTTTCTAATACAAACACAATGGTGTAAGTAACAATTATTCGTAATATCATTTTTTTTCTCTACTGTATTAAATAAAGGAAATAAAAAAACTACAAATAGTTTCTACAGGCATGTTCCTCGGCAATTTTTGGATTGGATAATAAATTCCGACTTTTTAAGTTTTATACACACAGACATAACATTTATGCCTTATTGCTAATTTCTTAAATCCCTATAATAGTTTTATCTACAAGACGCATTGACCTATCCCACTTCTGACCGAGAAGATCCTATTGAATGAATAATCTGTGAAACCCCATTTTATCTTCTCTTGTCGTAGGCGACACTGAAGTTCAATAGCAAATAATCGACGAAACTTACTAATCTCTAACTGCCGCTTTATCCTGGCCAAACACCGTTCCCTGTAATCTGTCTGCGTCCGATTGTATTCAGTCATAACCTCTACAAATTTCCTGGATAACGCCGAATGCTGGGTCTTTCGTATCCTCAGGTCGGCAGACGATTTATTCGTTTGTTCTTCGGTTTCTATACTTTGTTCTATACCTGTAATCAGAAAATATGAGCTGATAACTATAAGGATAGTTATAAATAAAAAAAATACTCTAGTTTACAAAAACCTTTTGTCTACCTCCAGAAAAAACTTTATATTTTTTGGGACGTGCATGTCTACCGCTATCAAATACACAGTGCCCTTCATAAACTGCGCATCATATGGAAAGAACTTTTTACAAAAGACTTTTTTTTAATCTAACGCTGAGGCTAACTTGTGCTCTAAAAATTATGAAAAACGACTACTCGAATGAGGTCACGTGTCCTTAGTTACCAGTCAAGTTTGACATTTCTTTTTTGACATTTGACAAAAAAAATATTAAAAACGCTGATTTGTTGCGATATCAAAAAGTTTTACTAAGAAAAGTTGTTTCTTTCAAAATTTGTTTTTTGCCACTTTTTAATATCTACAACTATCCAGAAAAATTAAACACTTCATTGCAATATATTTACCACACTGCTAACTACACAAGGCGCACAAATTGAGGGATATAAAAAAAATCCCAAATTTCTTAAACACCTAGGAAAAGTGGTCGTAGAGAAAGGAAAAGTGAAGCTCCAAGTTTCTATTTTTTGAATCTTGAGTTTAAAATTTGCTGGCGTCAGCACTTGTTGAATAATCTAAGAAAAAAATCGAAATTTTTGCTTATTTTCAAAGGGTCCACAGACTTCAAAAAATGTTTTTCATCATAAAGTTCTTTCAGATGATTTAATTCCCGTTAATTTGACCTATTTTCGAGCCCTGTACGATGATTTTTCGCCGTTCAAAGCAAAACTTTTGATTTTGGTAATCAATTGCTCGTACAGATTACAAACGTACAGAAAACTAACGTACAATTATGAAAACTGCAAAGTATTCCCTACTAGTTGTAGTTTGGTTTTTAGTATTTTTTTTTCAAAGCAAAATTGTTGATTGAAAAAAGGTAAAAAATTGCATAATTAGGGATATTTGCATAACTTCGCATAACTTTGCAAATAATGGATAGACTAAGGATATTGACTGCAATTTTATCATAATGCTTGGAATGGTTGAAATTGTTTGTGCTAAAAACCAATGTAGGGATCGATTTTTCACTTTTAATTTCTTTGTTTTTTTTTTTTTAGTTAAAAAGATTTTTTTAGCAATAATCCATATTTTCATTATAAAAAAAAAAAGATTTAAAAAAAATCTTTTTTCAAAAAAGTTTTTCAATTAAGCCAAGTTTAATGTGAAACGGAGGTAAAATTAGCGTAACTACGTGATTGTACTATAAGTGTTTGTAACGAGATAGACGTGATAAAAAATGTCTGCCTATATATGAGTATTTATTATTGGTAGCCTCACGCGTCCCACTTTTTCTAGGAGAAGACAAATATAGGCATATTTTCAATACACCAAATGTTTTTATGTCTCAAATTACAAGGTTTCCACCATTTTTTTTTTTTGACCAAAATTTACGAAACCATATAAGCGAATATTTTATTAACAATCTGGTGATACCGTCATATTTAGCATATAATATATCGTTATGGCATTATAGTGGTTTTAGAGAAAATATATCCATTAATAACACAGGACCGCAAAAGTTTTTCGAATGCGCTGAAGTACAGATCCGATCTACTATATGTTTTTGGGGTCGCTGAACACAAAACAGACCTCAGTTTTTCAGACTATGTAAAACCACATTTTTACATGGTAGCTTAATTACTCAGGAACACAAGGCCAGAGAAGACCATTCCTCGTTTGCCAGCGCGCTGAATCCAATTCTGAGGATGCATTTACTACTATTAGTTGTTCCACTAGGAACAAAAATCCCTATGCAAAACACTAAATCAGAAACCATGTCATGTACTTGATGAGCTTGTGCCTGTAATGTTAAGGAGATGATCTAACAACAACCCTAAGCCTTAGAAACCTTCAACCGTAAGACATACCTATTCAAAACCCCATAACCTTAAAAAACCTTAACCTCAAAAAACAACATGTACGTGAGAAATGGGCTTATGAGGTTACATGGATTGAAGTTTCTATTCTTTCATGAAGGTCATGATTAAGGTTTAAGGTTTTCCAGGTTTATGGGTTTGAGATTATGAGATTATGAAATTTCACAGCTATGGAGTTTCGAGGCTATATGGTTGAGAGATATGATTCAATAATATTTATGCCTCTCAGATTCGATAATATCTATGCTCTAACGTCTTATTTTCAAAAAACAAAATGGCGGATGCAGTATGGCAGTCAACTTTTAAAAAATGGCTAAATTTTGAAATTTAAAAAATACCATCGTTATTCTACGGGAAATTTTAAGACGTTAGATTCGTAATCAGCGGCCCCGAAAACCTTGGAATATATTATTCACTTGCCATTTACTATCTCATAGGATGAGAAAATACGCTAAAACCACGTTTTTTCACCTTTGGGCCGTTTTTAGGGAGAGTTCCTGGTCGACGCCCATTATGAATTAATCGAAAGTACAAAAAAAAGAAAATAAAAAAAATAAAAAAAAAATCGTGTCATACTTTTCGAATTTTCGATTTTAAACTTTCAATCTTCAAAATAAGGATGAAAACTACCCCCAATAATTTTAAAAATATTTTTATCGTATTCTACGCAAAAAAAAACATCGAAAACCATTGCAACCTTTTATTAATTTTTTTCATTTTTTTACCGAAAAAAAATTGAAATTTTAGAGTAAATGAAAATTTGTATTTTCTCACCCTCACCATCCCTCTCCATGTGGCTCAAAAAATCAAAAATTTTAGGGAAGTTAGTTTTTTAGCAAGTACTATCGATTCTGATATGTTTCAAAAAGAAAATTTTTTTTGACCTCACTTAGCGTGAAATGCCCCATATATAACTAGGGTTTTTTGAGATTAAGATGTTTGAGGTTACGGGGTTTAGAGTAATTATGTCGTAGGCTTGAAGGTTTCTGAGGCTTAGGGTTATTGTTAAATCATCCACGTAACATTGCAGTCACCAGATCGTCAAGTAAATGACACGGTCTGATTTAGTATTTTTCATAGGGATTTTTGTTCCCAGGGGAAAAATAGCGGTAAACGAGGAAAACTGAGGTCTGATTCGTGTTCAGCGGCCCCAAAAACCTTAAATAGACCGGGTCTGTACTTCAGCGCATTGGAAAACCTTTTGTGGTCCTGTCTAATTAATTTAACACCACTTTGTTTGAGAATCAATTGCGCCTATTGTCGGAATGTATGATCTAAATAAAAAAGCAATTATTAAGTTTTGGAGCAATTAAGTTTCTTAGTCAGTTTTTATATTTTTAAGTAATAACTTAGTAATCACATATAGATAGTTAAAGTGTGAAACCTCGTTTCGACAAAAATTCTTTAAGTTAATTTTATAAGACAAAAAAATTATAATGTATCTGTGCCACTTATATTTTATTTTATTGTTTTTAATCAACACACCACAACAAACAAAATTTAAACTCTATTAAATTAGTAAAAATGTATGCCTCATTGTATTTAGGGATGACAGTCTTCTTAAGGAGGTTGGTCTGGAATATAATTAAAATCTGGCAAGATAATTAAAAGTTGATGAAATTGTTGATATATATTTTTCAAGTAATAAAATTCTTCTAAAAAAAAGTAATTTAACATGGGCGCTTATGGACGTAGCTATTGAATTTGATAAAAACTACGTTTTGAATAATTATAAAAATCTGAAACTTTGTACACGCATAGCAATAACGTCTAGGAAGAACATAGATATTACATGGACATGATTGACCAGCTGTGTTGCACGCAATTATCAATTTAATGTTGAGTGTTTCACGCAATCGGGCTGGCGCTCTGTCGACGAAGGCAAAGCCGCGTCTCCTAATTGTTCCTTTTTGCGTTTCTTCCCTGCCTCAACGCCACATTGCATTCTCCATAATTGTTTTGCCGAAATAAAACGACCTTTCCTACGTAATCTATCAGATTTCTCATTTGATTTATCAAAATTTCCGCTTGGCCAAACCATTACTGACAAACTTTTTGAGGTTAGAATTACTTTCTGTCAACAATTTTCGCCGAGTAGCCTAGCCCAAGAAGACTAGAACAAGGAGACCGAGCTCGCGTGTTTCGGGCGGCACAAAATACAAGTACGTCGAAAGATAAACTTAATATGGAAAGATAAACTTAATATTCGGGTACATTCAGGGTTAGACGCTCTGTTTACGAAACTCCCGATAATACCTAGAGGATTTCGACGTCATTTGTGCCGTTCTCTCGGTACCTATTTTACGCGTGCTTGGTCTCCTTGTTCTAGTCTTCTTGGCCTAGCCAACTGCTGAAACCAAACCTTTCAAACCGTTCGGCGTTGCCGTATTTTCCGACTATAAATCGACTTTTAAAAACGCGGTCAATAAATTATTTCATTGTCCAAACTTGGTATATAATAATAAATTATTAATTGATCGTGCATTATAAACATACTGCACAGAGAGTTCCATTTTAAATTTAAAAAAATGTGATATCAACATTTCACTTTTGCAAGTTGCAACCCTGGTTGCTTATACATGGAAGAGATAGGAGTTTCTCCCTTGCCCCACATCACGGTGACCAACCTCCTTAAGTCAGACATAATGGTATATATGGCTGTATTGGTCTTATATTTAAACAGTTATGAATTTGTACATTTTAAAGAATTATATGTTTAAAATAATAGTTTAAACACTGTGTGGCAAAAAAAAAATACTTATGACATTTTGCACTTTAACCATCGATATGTATGTATTTCGTGTTAGAACATTTTTCATGTTTTCATGTCTTTTAAAAACATACAATCATAACTTATATTTCACTCTCATCTAATTTATCATCTCCATTAATGTATCAACTTTTATTTTATTTTAAAATTTATTATTTCGCAACTTTACCTCAGAAGAAAAATATAAAACGTAAATCTTACCCTTTAGCTTGGTACGGACTTTATTGGCAGTTTTCTTGACGTCAGCCATGAGGTCTTCTAGTTCCTGTTTCATCTCTGCAACAAAGAGAAAGCGGCATTATTTAAACGCCGAAGCATTGGGCAAGTGGAAGGGACGGCCTGTTGCCGGGGGGAAATGTATTTAATAAAAAATGATATGAACCCACCGCCACGAATTTAAATAGTTTACAATCCGAAGAGGTCCTTGTAATCCTTAAGGTCCTTGCAGCGGATTTCAACAATGGGAAGATTGATTGCGCCCAAAGTAAACAAGCTGACCTAGTTTGGGACTTTTCCGTATGGATCGCCTCTACGACATGCTGATATACGATTCCGTTTTATTACGTCCCAAAAGCGTCTGTGGTGAATGTGAATAAACCGAGGGTTTTCCAGTCTCATACAAGTTTTAACGTACGGTTTTCATTAATATACATACGTCGTTATGATGTTTAATTAAAAAAAAAAAACTCATACAAAGTGTCTTTCTGTCACGCTTTTTCGACTAAATTGCATTAGTAATATCTAAATCGTAAATGACATAACTACTGTTACTACCTACTACTACTGGAAAATTATGAAAAAATAATTCGTAATAAATATATGCATACATTACGACTGTAAATAGCCTTAATAATTAAAGTAAGCAAAAATAAAGGAATATGTACACAATAAGGCATTAAATTTTATCTGAAGTGGTGAATTTTTTCTCTAAATCCTACCGTTTGCGAGTTATTTGTAAAGTTTCAAAATTCCGGTCGTCGGCAGCATGTAGGAAGATCAGGAAATACTAAATATTAGCTGTAATGTACTATAGAGATAATAAAACACGATGGCACAGATAGTACGATTTATGCGATTACTGTTCTTATTATGGTCTAAGTCGTGTTCACAAGATTAAAACATCGTGGATCAATTGGTTTAGATAAACATTTTCAACATCATGCTCCTTTATGTGGAGTAGGAAATGCCCCTCCAATGGGTCTTTGTGCAAACGTATGGAGATATTTAAGATGCCTTATATTCAAAACAAAACTAATAAAACAGTGACTACTGAAGTTAGTAGTTATAATGCACTAATAAAAAAATTAAAATACATCAAATATTAAGTTGCAATTATAAGCAGATAACATTCAGAAGTATATATTCTATTTAGTTCCTTTGTCAACCACTTCTATTATTTTGACCATTTTATTTTCCTTTTTTATAAATTATTGTATATTATACAGTTTTTATAATGAAACAAATGATTACATTTGTTTTGTCCAGAGACGGAAAAAAAACAGGGCATTTTCCACGAAACACCGAACTACTATACTTTTCTCGACGTGCGTTTCGCCAACTAAACATCTTCAGGAGAAGATTTAAACTAAATTCTAACCCACACACTTGCTCTTTTGTCACTGAACCGTAACATCTGTCTTTGTTTATCAGAGCAAACAGTGGACTGTTGGGTATTGGACCAATATCCTTATTGTTACATTTAATGATTTATAAACTTTCAAAAGCATCCAACTGTTTACTGTTTGATACATTTCTAATTAATTTTAAATGATTTATGTCTATCCTCTGGTTGTTGTTAAAAGCATGTTAGGCCATACAAGATTTTTCCGTTCTGCCATATTTTAAATAAGCCATGTGTTCTTTAAATCCAGACAAAATAGATCTTTTGTTTGCCCAATATACTTTTGATCACAATCTTTACAACTTATTTCGTATATTCCTGACTTTACTGTCGATTTTATCTTTCCAGTGCCCACTCCAGGATCCAGTAGACTAAACCAGTAGTATAAAGTTATAGGTATAGGTATATGTATAGGTAAGGTATAAGTAGAAAATGTAAAAATTGCAATAAATCAGTCAAGTAACCTCTGGACGATTACTTCAGATATCAAATATTTGGGTTGGTCCCAGTCGTGATTTTTTTTTTTTTAGTTTCATTCTCATTGAAATAGTTGAATGTCGTCAGGAACTCCGTCGCCCGTTAACTGGGTCAAATTCCTCCAACAAAACTCATATTGTACTTATCTAATAAAAGTTAACGGAACCACCACAGCGGATAAAAGTTAATAGCTCGAAAATTTTCAGGACAATAATCTAGTATTATTGCTTCGATGTTGCCTGCCGCTGTCATGGCAGGCAGATAGTAACATTAGAGAGGAGCATTTACGTGCATGTGGAAGTCGTTTGTGTAACTTTCAGTTAGATAAATCCACTACAGTTTAAAGTTTTTAGACCATTTCTGTTGCTTTGGCTCTAATTCGTAATGGCTTCGTCCGTAATTTATGAGACAGATAAGGATATTCTATGTTTTTGAAATAGTAGGTAATGTAGGTACATACAAGTATACAGGCTTGGCCCATGTTAACCTAGGAATAGCAAATTTTACCAGTTTAAACAATTATATGTGAAAGGGAAGGCGGTGTGGAATAGGTCTCGCAGATGGTCCGCTGCCGATCGCTTGAGCACGGATTGGGAATGGTGTGGCACTCGGACGCGCGGTTGACACAGGTGGGGCTTTAGAGGAGAAGAATATGCGCAGAAACACTTTGTCATATACAGGGTGATCGATTTATCATAGGAAGTGAGTTTTTTCTCAGAAACGGCTGAGAGAAAATACTTTTTTTGGAAGGTAAATCACTTACCTTCACTCAAAATTAAAGCAAGAATAAATTAAAAAAGTTATGGTCGACTCATAGGGTCGACGATAGGGCACTCAGTAATTCTGAGTGCCCTATCTGTTTTTCTCGTAAACTGCTAGCTAAATGAATATAATTTCTGTATAAGAGTATACCAATTTACTTGTTTTTACTAAAACTGAAGACGGAAATAAAAAAATATAGCTTAATGATGCTAAGCATCGCGACACCTCAATTTTTTAGCATGATAGGTAAATAAGTTTTCATATTTAATAAATAAATATATTAAATCTAGGTTTTATTAGCTGAAATATTGTATAATGTGTACTAAACAGATATCTTTAGATATCTAAACAATAAACAATGTACATACAAAAAATGTCCCAACCGAAATCTTTACGAATAAGTAAATAAAACAACAACAACAGGTAAGATTAAAAGTTAATTATTTAATAAATCTTTAGTATGGGTACCATTGTTATTTAAGCACAACTCGTAACGTTTTCTTAGTTCATTAGAAGTTACTTTTCTGAAAATTGTTCCACTTAATTCAGCACAGGCAGCAGTAATTTTTTGCTTGAAATCAAAACAGAAATTGTTTTGTGCACAGCCGAATTCAAAGAATAATAACAATTACTTTAATAATTAGGTATGTATTTACTTTTTCACCAAAAAGTTAAGGCAAAAACTGTTCTTCACACATACTTTCACACTTATCTTAAAGTAATAATCAGAGAGGTATCAAAAAAACTAAATTTGAAATAAAATGAGATGTTTTTAAAACGTATTAAATTTTGCGATCATAAAATGCTGAACATGCATGAATTAAATCCTGGGTTAAATTCTTGCTAAGTTAAAGTTAAAGTCAAAAATGATTTTTGACATAATTCATTTTTGACTTCAGAATCGTAATCAGCAACCCAAAAAACTTAATAATATGCATTTAGTATCAACTTTTTACTTTTTAGTGAAATTTGACAGCTTGTTGACAGCTGTCATTAAGTCGAAATTTATTCTGACTTCAGATTCGTGATCAGCGACCCAAAAAACCAACATATGTATATATTTTTTAAATTCCTCTATAAGAGTATGGGGGTTATATGGAGGTGGAGAGAAAACTTGATGCGGTAGAAATTTTTTTTGCCAAATTTTTGCCAAATTTTTTTTTGCCAGTTTCAGTGCATCAAATTACATAGGAAATGATGGGTCTGATCGCAAAGACAGAAATTTTTTTTTGTAGACCTGTGTAATTTATCTCGTTCCTGCCGTTCGTGAGAGAAACCAACTTCCTATGATAAATCGATGACCCTGTGCACTGTCTTATCCTGTATACGAGTATTTTTATTATTACTAGCGCCTTCGCCACATTACAGAATGAATTTTATACGCATTACTTAATACGAACTTATTATTATAAAGTAACATGCAAATGTGCACATTAATTTTTAATTCATATAAAAGACGTTAGTGGAAAAACTCAAAATGTTTTTATTGCTTATACTGGATGACAATGAAACCATGTGCCAGTCAGTTTTATTATTTATAAGAATATGATTTAGAAATTTGGAATGTGAATACTAAACGCAAGTGGGCTTATTTTGTCATATTTGACATCTGAATAATACTGCCAGTGTTTATCGGAAGTGCAGTCAACGTCGAATTTGTAAATAGAACACTTTGTACATTCTTACATAATAGGATCCTGCAATAAATTTGCTACACGGCAATTCTAAATTTGACATTTCGATTATGGCGTTATTATTTTGTTTCGTCAAAGAAAGGCTTAATAATGAAAATATGACTCATCTTTGACATTTGTTTTCGAATATCAAGAAACTGAATATTGTATGTACTGTGTAATTATTTTCCTTAAAAAATATCATGGTACGTTTGATTGCGTCATATTAGAGAAAAATATCAAATATGGGCCATGTTTTCATACTGCCAAGACCTACTTTGACAATGTTTCTAATACAAAATAGTTATTAACCATTAAAAAAACAATATGTAATCGAATTGTTAAAAATTTAAGCAAAAAAAAAGGAAAATAGTTACAGCAAAGGCACAAAAATACAATAAAGGTATAGGTAGGGTGTTTTATTTATAAATTTAAAGTTCGTTGCATTTCCGGTAATTTCGGGTGTTATTCAAATATTTAATGTCAAAAAAAGGCTATTTACGTCTATTACACAGTATGTGTACAGCTGACATTGGACGGTTGTGAAACAGGACAAATTCTACACTTCTCGTTCTAACGACTAGCGTAGGTGGTGAGAAGGCCGGTCTTATTCCCTCACTACTTCAATGCGTATACGGTTGATTCTTATCTGCTTCTTATCTTACTTCTTTTTGTCCTTTTTCATAACTGGCCGATGTCTGACGTACACATACAATATACAGGGTTACTGATAACTAAAGCCGGCAGATCCGGGCGGCGGGCTATAACCATACTCGTCATACTACTTACTACTTGTATGTGCAAAAACAAAATTCATGAAAACAATAAACTGTTACCTTGTTATTTACGTTCAGATGTGGCCCGTTGAGATGGCCCGCCGCCCGGATCTGCCGGCTTTACTGATGACTAAAGCCGGCTAAACAGCGCGGCGGCCCACAAAGTTTTAACACATCTCAACGTAAATAACAAGGTAAGTTTAACACATCTCTTTCTAAATTGCAACAGTTTATTGTTTTCATGAATTTTGTTTTTGCACATACAAGTAGTAAGTAGTATGACGCGTCCGATTATAGCCCGCCGCCCGGATCTGCCGGCTTTACGATAACTCAACCAATTCCTTTTAGGGGTGACAGTAGAGATAATAAGCAGTCGTAAGAACCCCTATATGCCATATATAATACCAAAGTTTATGGTTTTTGAGATATTTGAAGTGTTGTGAATTAACAAAAAAAAAAATAAAAATATTATTAGGAAAATTGGACAAGTACGATTTCTTTCTGATATAAATGTTCCTATAATTCGTGTACAAATATTGGTGAAATTGATCGTTGTCGTAATATCGTATTGTGGATCGTTAAATTTGTCTGCAAAGCGTTAATGTGTATTTAAAATCTACCCTAAACGCGACGTGAGAAAATAGTGAAATCAACAAGCGTTCTACGCATATATTTCGGTCAATGGCCGAATTCGTCAATTGAGTACATGTACATAAAGCGCTTGAGCAGTGAACCAATCACAAGCTAGGTGGTCGAAACACGTTCAGAGTCCCTCTACCCTCTAGCAGTCGTCTGGATTCAAAAAGCAATATTTAATGAAATCGTTTCCCTCGTTTCTCTTGAACTGATTCATAACCAATTGAAACCAGCAGTTCATAGTAATTGTACAATGATAATAATTGTACTATATGTAATGATATAATGATGATGATATTTGAAGTTATGTTGATGGAAATGTTGATGTTAAAAAAAAACAAAATATTATTAAGTTTTTCATTGATTTATGAAATTATAAATAGATAAAATTCAAAAGCATACATTTTTTTTAGTTATTTGGTTAACTACTGCTATTATTTTGTCCATCCTATTTTCTATGTTTGTAAAGTATTTACAATAATATAGATCGTTAAATTTGTTGTCCAGTAGACTTAGTATATAAAAGTAGACATACGAGAAGTACAAAATTATAAAGTACTATTAACAGACCTTCGCGGTATGATAAAGTAAACTATGTTTAGGCGAAACATTGTTAGACATTGCTATTTTAACCACAACTGTACTTAGTAGCCTTAATCCTTTTGAAGTTGTCACTTTAGATCGCTAAAGTAGTCATTAAAGTAGTCACTATCACAAGATTTTTAATAGGTGTAATTTAAAAATAAAAAAGTGAAAATTTTGCAAAATCAGTAATAATAAAAAGTTTTTATATTCACGTGGTAATTATAAAAAAATATTTCATAAATATTTTGCGGCGCGTT
Source organism: Aromia moschata (assembly GCA_029963805.1). Classification (NCBI taxonomy): domain Eukaryota; kingdom Metazoa; phylum Arthropoda; class Insecta; order Coleoptera; family Cerambycidae; genus Aromia; species Aromia moschata. The sequence continues at coordinate 659,681 of JAPWTK010000157.1, forward strand.
TCAAGGTTTTAAAAGGAGTTTTTGACGAGTTTTTTGAGATAAAGACAAAAGAACAAGCTGATAGGACAATTCTGATTCAGCGGTTAAAAAATACATAGAAATATACTAGTGTGGTCTGCCGAACAGTCCACTTTAATTTTTTTATGGTGCCCTGTAATCATTAGAGTCTGGAAATGTGTGGTGCAACGCAGGGCTCGGCACTGTAAAACTCTATGAAGATGAAAGTACGAGCTGTATTTTTTAATCGCCTTATTAATTATATACGCGTGTATTTCTTGCCCGTGCTACATACGGCATTGACCCTTCCCGATAACGCTCCAGAACCCGCGTATGCGCAGTAGTACACCATCTTGGCGCGGGAGAGCAGGATAATCTAACGCAGTTTAACACGCGGGCAGACAAACATTCCGAACCCTAGTAATCATAGTTTTACGAATTTCATTTCAAATTTGTATAACAAAATTAAATTTATGTCGGTAATAATTTGCATTTAATGTTCATTTACACTAAACAGAGTAGGTAGGGGACACCGGGGCTAGTTGATACAGGGGCAATTTGATACAGACCGATTTTTAAATTTACCGCGTTATACAACGCATCCGTGGCAGACGAGCACACTTGGCTTAAGAGTTTTTAGTTGCTCTGGAGATTTGGTAGGCGTAGGTTAATCATTCGGCGTGACAGACTTGTTTACAGGTTTTTATATAGTAAAAGTAAATGTTGCTGTTTCAACTTGAATCACGGTGTAGGGCACAATGTTTGAGGTATGTACACATTTTTTTTTATCTAACATGCATTTTGAGCAATCGTTTTCTGATATAACGAACATTTTTGTTGTGTTTACGTTAGAATAATAACGCTTTGAATGAAGTTAATACACTCGGGGCATGTTGATACACCTAGCTCGGGGCATGTTGATACACCTAGCTCGGGGCATATTGATACTGTGTCAACTTACCCCTGCAACATTTTAATTTTATGTGGGTTTTATTTTACTGTAGAAAATGGTACGCAACTACAAAAAGGAGACCAATCGTGGAGGAATACCATCTGATATATTTGCTTTAGCAGCAGAAGAAGTAGCATCTGGAATGTCACTTCGAAAAGTAGCCAAACAATTTTCCATTGATAAAATGACTTTAAGTAGATTTATTAAAAAGTCTTTATTTACGATTTATTCACCAATCCCACTCCATCAACCAGTTTTGCAATAGTCACACCTGAACAGCTATGGCCGTACCCCTAAAGCTCAACCCCGAATACAAAACTAAAAGACAAAAAGAAGAAAATCAGCAATTTTGACAGATACACCGGAAAGAGATGCCATTCGGGAAGAAGAGAGAATAAAACAAATAAAAAAAGAAAGCAAAGATTGTAAAACGAAATGTATGCGGCACCAGCACAAAATCAAAGAGATACAAAGAATGAGAACTGTTTATGTATAATTTGTTTAGAACCATATTCTAAATCAAAAAAATGGCTGATGACTGGGTTCAATGTACGTAGTGTAAGAGATGGACTCATGTAAAATGTGTAAATAATGACCCTTTCTATGTGTGTATTAACTGCACCTCTGAAAGTGATTAAAAGTTAAGTTATTCTTTGTTACGTTTTCATTATTTTCATTTGCAACTATAATGGCTATTTGTACTAAAGTTTTCGATTACCTTTTAGAAATGCGTTTACCTTAATTTTAGTTTGCTACAAATATTTCAAATTTACATTAATTTAAAAGTAGGATTTTATGCGCTTTTGTTATTTTTGTAACTTGACTGTAATCAATACATTATATTTAAACATTTGCCTCAGGTTTCTATTCTCACTGTTCAATTTTTTTTCTACGTACCAATTTGTCTCGTATGTGTATCAAATTTTACATCCTTCAAATTATATGTAAATATTTATAGTTATATCAAAATTACCTTAATATATCTTAGAATAAATGTGTTATACCTTTAACAATATGTATTTTCAAAAGTAAAATTTTAACTAAAAGATCAAGTGCAACGACCTAAAAATGAAATTTTGTATCAACTAGCCCCGGTGTCCCCTATATATCTTCATTTTTTCGTTTTTCTTTTCATACTGTTCTATAAAAATCACATTTAAACTACTCTAAATTATTTCTAAAAAAATATTATAAACATTCATTGTATCCTGAACACTTAATACCTGATAGGTAAATTTAATGTACCTTTTATTCATTTTCGGAAATATCGTCCTTTAACCTGAACGCGTTTTCAATCATTTCTAAATATAAACGTAGATATACTCAACAGAAAATAAATCTGAACGTTTATAATGCCATTTTCCCGTTTCCCTTACATTTTATTTCGTACATTTTACCCGGAAAATTCTAAATACATCTTCTCAGAAAATGGCAATTACGTAGACTGCTAAACGCGATACCGATTACGCACTCCGTTGATGGATAAACCAGAACCTACGCAATTCGTCAAAAGATGAGAGGGACGCGTGCCTATTGTAAACAGCGTCGATAAAGCTGTTTTGCTACGCCCACGGAATCAACCCTCGTACAGGAATTTAATTCGTGCGAAACAAAAGTGTTGCTCTTTGACGCACCACGCATCGAGCGTCGTCCAGGTGATCCCGACTTACTTACGTCGTATCATCAGCGCCGACGATCAAATTAATTAATTAGTTACGTCAAGATGGCTCTGCCCACGCGTGTGTTTCTTCGGACTTACTGTGTTTCTACAGACTTATACTTGTACATCATGGAGTTGTTGAGTTGTTATTTGAGTTTGAGTGAGAGGTGACCATTTGCTCATCAATCTTCAAGATATGTATGCTCAGATCTACAGGTTCCTGGGGTTCGGAGTTATTGAGTTTGAGTTTATGAGGTTATAAGGTCTGAATATATCCCCCGCAACCCGTCATCGTAAAGGATTATTATAAGGTTTGAGTTTCTTTGGCCACGAATTTTCCGTTACACATACCTGCATGCTATGGTGTTTTCTAAGGATGTTTCTCACATAAAGAGTTATCCAATTAGCGCTTTAGGATTTGAACATGAAATAAAACTTAAAAATTGGTCGGCAAGTAAAATGTTCTTTTTTTATTCGAAAGAGCATCTAATTACAATTATGTTTTGAAAATAATATCGTTCAAATGTGCACCACGACTTTGTTGACAATAACGCATTCGATCAGTCCAATTTATCATTACGTTTTCACAAGTTCCGATTAGTGTTTTAAGTGAAACGTAGGCCATGTCAAGTCAATTGTCGAAACTATTGTTGTTTGACAGTTCAGTAAGCTTACGAAAGCAACATGGAACATTTAACGCCACAAAAACGTTGTGAAATTATTAAAATGTATTATCAAAGACAAAACTCTGTAAAGCAAACTTGGCGCAGATTACGTCCACGTTATGGTCCACATCATCGACCAAGTGAACAAACAATTCGCAATGTTGTAAAGAAATTTGAAAATGAGTTTACATTGGTGGATAATCCAAGGAAAAAATCGTGTCATAAATGTGAGAAATGCAGCCAGTGTTGAAGCTGTAAGACAAAATGTGCGAAATAATCCAAATTTGTCTGTTAGACGTCGTTCCCGGCAATTGGGCCTTACTTATGGATCAACCTGGAGGATTTTACGGAAGGATTTATGTTTGTATCCATTCAAAATTCAACTGGTTCAAGAATTAAAGCCCAATGATCATCGTTGTCGTCGTGGTTTTGCTGCTTGGGCGCTTGAACATCGGACTGAAGATCCATTTTTCCATCTTACTGTAATCTTTAGCGATGAGGCACATTTTTGGTTAGACGGCTATGTCAATAAGCAAAACTGCAGAATTTGGAGCGAAGAGCAACCTAATGCATATGTAACAACTCCGTTGCATCCAGCAAAAGTTACAGTATGGTGTGCCATTCATGCCCGTGGTGTTATTGGACCTTATTTCATCGAGAATGCGCAAGGACAACGTGTCACCGTAAATGGAGTTCGTTATCGCCAAATGTTGAACGATTATTTCTTTCCCCTTGTTGTTCAAAGCCAACTGAAGGAATTCTGGTTCCAACAGGATGGCGCTACTTGCCATACCTCCAACGAAACAATCGCGCTATTGCAAGAGTAGTTTGGTGATAAGGTTGTTTCAAGAAATGGTCATGTAAATTATCCAACAAGATCTTGTGATTTGACTCCATGTGACTTCTTTCTATGGGGCTATGTGAAGTCGAAGGTCTACGCCAACAGTCCAAGAACTGTTGAGGATTTAAAAACTAACATCAGAAATGTTATTCGTGATATACCGGCCCAAATGTGTGAAAACGTAATGATAAATTGGACTGATCGAATTCGTTATTGTCAACAAAGTCGTGGTGCACATTTGAACGATATTATTTTCAAAACATAATTGTAATTAGATGCTTTTTCGAATAAAAAAAGAACATTTTACTTGCCGACCAATTTTTAAGTTTTATTTCATGTTCAGATCCTAAAGCGCTAATTGGATCACCCTTTAGAAAAAAAAAAGAGAGATAGGGTTAAACCAAGCTCGGATTGATGTTTAGTAGGTCCATTTGAGTCGGAAATCATACCAAAAATTTCGCTCAACCTTTGTATGTGATTCTTTGTTATCATATTATACAGTGGTGACAAACAAAACACTGGTATTTCATTTTTGTATTATTATATAAAAAACATGCTCTCTAAGACATCCCAAATTGTTATTTATGATATTATAACCCACTTTTCTTTTGACAACTACGCAGTTTCATAGAAAACTTCGGGTATTCTTGGAAAAAAATCTCCGAACGCTTGTCAATAATATAATGGCAGAGATATTATTTCCCTCGAAATGATAAATTGTCAGGATATTTATATTGACGCACTGTTAACCCCTAAAGGAGGGTCAGATCAGATCCGAGGCGATCTTGTTATTGCGGCCGACGGGCAAGCCATTGTAATATCATACGTAACACGAAAGCCGATAAAAGGCTTATCCAGCTTTTCGTAAAAAGTTGCGCCATACTGCTTTTTTAGGAACCAAGATTACAGGAAGACTACAACGCAGTCATAACTCAAAAAGAGGCGTTTCAATAACGCATGTTAAAGTTTGAATATGTTCAGTCTTGCTACCAAAAACGTAGGGTACTGGGCCCATATTTCGTCCCTGTGGCTAATTTCGTCCCCCACGTGATCTCGATCGGTGTACATACACATACAGTGGCACTTTGGTGGAAACAGTGTAAGTGTATAGAGCATCACCCATACCTACTATTGCGATTGTATCTGTAAGCCACTATTACTTTTTTTTGCACACAGAGTAATTTTCAGTTTTTGCATGTTCGAAGAATTTGTACATGTCTTCATTGTGTTCATATCAATGTTAAGGTAAGTAATTTCTACATTCACATAGAAATATAGCTCATAGAGTCTACTTTAAGAATATCCGAGTGAATTGACGCTTTTGTTCACTGGGATACTCTCTAGCGGCATCTTAAGGTGCGTATTCATTTGCAACAGAATTCTCCGAACAAACAGCCCGAATTGTCCGCGCAAATATTTCGTTACAGCGCGCGCGGCGCGTTTGGTTCGTTCGGAGCATTCTGTTGCAAATCAATACGCACCTTTATAAAAATGCTCTCTGTTCCTAATTTCGTCCCCCTAAATATATAAATTATTAATTTATATATTTCAATTTGCCAATTTTCAGATGGCCAAACGTAAATCACGGAGTTGTGAAGCGATGATTAATGCTGTAACTACCGTACGAGAGAAACAAATGGGCTATAAAAAAAGCTGTACAGGCGTATAGTCTCCCGAGAGCTACATTGAAGGACTACGTGAAGTCATCCCTACCAGCGGAAGAAGTTGTGAAAAAGTGGAAAAGCTTGCAGGAAAGCTTTTCACATGACCTTCATGGTGAGAAGTGGGGTAGGTGCACAGCTTGTTTGTCGTACTAAAAGTATGTAAATAATGTATCGACTTTATTGTTAAAACGAAATAAAATAAAATAAAATAAGTAAACTTTTTATTATTTATTGCATATGTCGATGGTCTTATGCAATACTGGCACAACTGAAAATTCCATATTTTTCAGGAACGCGGTGTGAAATTTTTTGTTTTACATTATTCGCTGTGTTTCATAACGGAATTTAGATATTGTTTGTTTTTTTTTACTGAATTATATAACAATATTGCATATTAAAGCAGCAGTGCCGTTCTTGCATATTAAAACATAATAAATCACATACAGGATGCACCAGAAATCCCAAAAGGGCAATTTTTTTAGTTGTCCCAGTATTGCATAAGACCATCGATGTGTTTGCTAGCGATGCGTGAAGGGGCGAGGCGGCGAGTGGCGGAGGCGCTTATGCGACTACGGTAAAAAATTCATCTTTTGTTTTTCTGAAAATTACAAAAAAAAAAATTTGCCGGGATCGTTAGCTTAAGGATAAATGAATAAAACCTGAAAACAAAATTATCCTACCTAGCCGAGAACATTGTTTAATTTACCTTTGTTTATTTTAAAAATTAATTCTTTATAAATAAATATTTTTTTTATATAAAGTGAATATACTATCGTATTCTCCCTATTATTCTTGTATCTGCCATTAAAAATTCGTAAAGTTTTATGAAATACTCGCTGAATAATCGCATTTTCAAAAAAACCTTACCTAAAAAAGTAATTTGTTTATAACTTTTGCAAAATAAAAAAAATTTGCAAAAAACATTTTAGGATATTAATTTTGAAATATATCAACCTTCAATATCCCTAAAAAGGAAATATAAAATTCAACACATCGATTTTACGTGGCCCACTTCAGGAATTTTGACTCAGTGGGTCCATGAAACATGCTCATCTTCGAACCTACGATTGAAGATTTATGTGCAATTACTACCTGCATGAATAGGACTAACACAATAAGAGGCTACAAATGCCTCCATTTTTCTAAAAAATATTGCATATACTATATTGATTTTTTATTTAAAGAAAATAAAAAGTATACACTGAAATTCGTTTAATATGTCTATATTTTCATATGTTTCACAATGTTTTGTTCAAATTTAGTATTACACAGTAGAAAAAAACATGTGTTCCTTCATTTTTTGTGAGAAATATAAGGGAACGAAATTAGGCACACTTTTTTCGAAAATTTGAAAAATACCTATTTTCGGATTTTGACCCATAAATCTCTTATATCATACTTCAAGGAAATTTTAATGGCTTAGCTATATGCTCTAGTGTCTACTGTATCCATTTGAATTTTGAGTTGCTTGAAAAAAAACAAAAGGTAGCTCTAGGGGTGAAAAAGAACTTGGGGAACGAAATTTGGGCCTTCTAACCTAATGAACATATTTTTTTTGTAGCATGACTAAGCTACAGGATTATTCTAATAATTCGTAGGGCATTCTGAATTTAAACTGCATTCGTGTAATAAGAGACAAAGAAAATTGCAAACATTTGGAGCACAGGTAGCCGGGACTGGACGGGATTTTCCCGGGTCCCGAATTGCCTACTTGCACGTGCAAGCTCCTCATTTTTATAATTACCTATATGAAAATACTATCTTAAAAATGGGGCAAGTCAATCCATTAAGCGCTACTGAGCGAGGTATGGTGTATGTTACTAAACCAACAATTTGTCAGAAAAAATATTTTTTGGAGGTTATTTATTTTTTTATTTATTTATTTAAGTTATCTCATATCTTATGGTGTTTTATACGTATTTTATTTTCTGCTGTTTATGCACTATGTGCTTCTACTCCTAAGGCGATACAGTTTAGTTTAATAATAAATACCTAACACCTACTAATTTATGTACTTTAGATATGGGCATATACAGTTTTGTAAAAATGTAGAGATTTTAATTATTTTTGAACTGAAAACTGAATAAAGATTCATTTTATATTTGTGTCAAAACTTATTCAATGATATTAAATTTATTTGTCCCGGAATTGTTCGTCAGATCCCGGATTATATTTTTTTCTGTCCTGGAATATTCAGAAATCAATCTGGCAACCCTAGTCACAGGCTAGTTAAAGAGTAGTATTACCTACATCTCTAGACCTTCTTATCAGATACTGTACAAATTATCATTTCTTAAAACGTACTCTTTGATAAGAAAACGCAGTATCTAACCGATTTTTAAAAAATTATATTTTTAAATTCATAAATTCATTTTTACGATATGTTATGAAATTATGAGAAATTAATAGTCTTCACTACCAATATACGACTACCAACGATAAAAAAGCATTAGGAACACAAAAAGAAAACTCTTGTTTATTATACTGCATTGAGCAGCATACCTATTTTTTTTATTAAAAGCAACATAAAAACACAAAAAACACAACATCTACATGTCTTTTCTTTGCTACATGTTCTACTACATCATAATCATAACATAGTATAAAACAAAGTCGCTTCCCGCTGTCTGTCCCTATCTATCTAATACCTATGTATGCTTAGATCTTTAAAACTACGCAACGGATTTTGATGCGTTTTTTTTTAATAGATAGAGTGATTCAAGAGGAAGGTTTATATATATATAATACATGCATAATATAGTAGAGAAACACTGATAATTTTAGAGGTTTCTAATGTGATGTCGTAAACCGGGCGAAGCCGGGGCGCGGGTCGCTAGTTTAAAATAAAAGAAACATTTTAAACTCATTTTAATTTACAAAAATAGTAAATTTGCTCTTACTGCGTAACATTCCCAGAGTAAATCTTAAGACTAGTAAAAGTTACCGTACTTTATTTGAAAACCTTGATTCTCCGCCCTCGAATTAGTTGAAAACAAGCAAAATCTTATTTGGCAACGTTACAGCGTTTTTGCTGATCTTCCAATTTTTTTAAAGGTTGACATAATTATTCTATCTTTGTAAAACTTTACACATTATATACTAAGTATCAGCTTCTTCACTATATGTTTGTTTTTTTTTTGGAAAAATTCAAAATGGCAGAGTAGCAACATAGTTTTCCGGTAAGGCCACGGCGTAACTTGCAAAACGGCGGGATTTCTACGTCCGCAGTGTTTCACTTTTTTTGTATCTCGTACTGAAAATCATCACTTTTCAAATTTTCACCAAACATCCATTACTAGCTTCCCAGTAACTTATTATGGCCGATGCATTGTATAAAGCACACGGCTGATTCGCATTTTGTTTCCGCAGAAGTTGGGAAATACGTGCTTACTTTTTTCAGTAATATTTACGTGATTAACGGTTTCCAGAAAGCTACACGTCTGGCCTTGTCTGATAACGTTACCTGCAATGAATTTTTATTCTTATACACGTATCACATTGGGAGCGGTGGAGGTAACTCCATAAAATTGCTTAAATTTTTTAGTTCCATAAACAAGAAGTTCGAGTCCGCGGGATTATAAAAAATAGGCTAGGGTATTCTCATCAGGAGGTTTTTCTGTTCCACTTTAGTGTCAAAAAGGTATATGCTATACAGTACGCGGCAGCCTAATGCGTACATAGGTGGATATTAACAACATATTAAATGATACATTTTATGTCATAGTTAGGCGAATTTACTTGGGCCGGCGAGGCTTGGTGTTAGTGGGGATTTTTAGCGGATATCTAAAGAGCAACGTTGCGGCGAATCGTAGCTCAGGTCACTATTAGCGCAAAGCGATACACAGAAAATACATCAGAATACATTCGTGAATATTCGAATAAACGTACTATGAAGCGTGCTATTACACGACGGTATTTAGGTGTGGTCATGTCAGTGGTCAGGAAAAATGAAACTTAAAAGGACTTACCAATTAAAACTCATAAATTCTTTGATAAAAAGAGTAACATTACTTTTTAACTAGCGTATGATATTTGGCAGGGCATATTTTTGCAACTTTTTTCGTCTTTTGTTAAACAGTTGCAGTTTTGTTACAGCTGATTTTGTGTTACTTAATTAATTTTACCTTTAATCTGACGAAATATTAGTCTTATTTGTCTCAAAATAGGTATTATGAGAGCAGGAATTTGGAACAGGTATACCCTGGAAAAACGAGTCTTCCTTCAAGGGCAGACCTGTTCCAAATATCCGTTTGGCAGGTATAAAAATTTGGCAAGTAAGACTCAAATATTTTGTCGGTTTAAAGGTAAAATTAATGAAGTAAATTCTAATCAATTGTAAGGAAACCGCAATTGTCTAACAAGAGACGAAGAAAGCAATAGTGTACATTTTAGGTCGAAATTTTATGAGCTTCGTGGGTAACTTATTTTTGTGCCATGTTTCGGGACCACTAACATTACCACACCTAAATACGGCTCCATTTTGTAATAGTTAGCCCCTTAGTACGTTTTAATTTTCTGTGAACTATCAGTTTGTAATAATAATGACCCGAGTCCACCTCTGTTGAGATTCGCCGAAATCTGACACCATGTTCATGTTAGTAGCATCTGCGTATGTCAAATTCAAACTACGCCATCGCTCGGAGACTAGAGGTTTGTTGTCGTTTGGTTAATTTATATTTTATATTAGTATGCGAATAGTTATTCGAAGGGGATGTACTGGCGTATGTGTTTTAACTTGCACACATACATACGTAAAATCATTGGCAAATGACAATATTGAATAATAATTTATAAAAAGTTAATATGGGCCGAAAGATTCGGCCCTAAAAAAGCGCGTTATTACAAGTTCGTACTTGCAAATAACAAAATAAACAGTTGAAGCAAGGAAAAAGGAAATGCAATTATAGTAAATATTATTAATCGTTGATATCGTCGGTGAGGGCCTATTGAGAAATTTTTCGTTAAACATGGCTTTAATATCCCTTACAGACCGACCACCAAAATACCATTTGATTATTTGAACTTTTTCGTCAATGTGATAAATATCCATTTTTATTTTTATGAATGTATGTAGTGCTTCTACAATACGCTCGTAATAACGCACTTTTCTAATCAGGCACTAGACCAGAATAAAATATAAAATGGTATTTCAAATTTTAACTCAAACAGCCCTACTAACAGACCGGATGCCTTTCATACGCCTGCGCTAGCGACTAGATCGCGATTGGTTCTCACCTCATGTTTACATCTGCTTAGTAAAGAAGATAAATTATCAATTTCCCCTTCATTCGGCTATGTACGCATTAGGGTGCCGCGTACTGTATATAGGTTATACAACGAAGTTGAGCTTTTGAAGTGATTTCAAAGCGATTAAGCAAAAACAATTTTTAATATGCTTTTTTGGTTCCTACAGTGGACTTATATATAGCATATACCTTTTGGCATTAGGCACGCGATAAATTGTAATGCCACATATATGATATTATATTATATTAATATTTAATGTATTAAATATTTATCGTTGTTTTCTCAACTCTAATGACAGTTGCTCCAAAATAATGTTTAGTATTTACTAATGTATCGCTATCCTTCTCTGTTGCAAGAATAAATAGCATGCGCGCTCTCTTTCATGTGGCGGTCACGTCGCGCGCAGAGTCAATGTTGCGTCCTCTTCTATCGCAGGGGATAGTTAGCTCGGACCTCTTTTTCACAAGTTTCCTATCGCATAAAATTTTCACCTTTCACCTTTCAAAACTCGACAACCGTCATTCAGGCCAGATTTTTTACAGACAACCCTACATCACGGTGTTCGCAATTAACTAGCGCTTATTATTATATAAGATTTATTTATTAAACAAATAGGTGATAATAATTAGTATCGATTTACCTGTTTATACCTACCAACCCAGTAGTTACGCCAGGAAAAAAATAGACAACCCAACGTTTGTATATTCTATAGGTTTCATACTTTCGGTTGGTATTAAATTTTTTCGTTAAACTCATGAGTGCAATATTTAATAAAAAGTCATTTTTTCAATTTTTAATTAATCATATTCTGGCCAGGAATTTTGTAGCCAACCCAACCGAGATATATTTTCTAATATTTTAAATTTGATATAAAATATTTTTCATCCATTTAACAGATGGGTGAAGGTCGTTTCTAGTGCGGATCTCAGACTATACCCCTTAATGGAAAAACATTATAGTATAAACTTGTCTACTTTGTGCTGTCCTCCACCCTACCAAGACATAAATCAAGGACATTAACATTACTAATGGGTATAAAATGTGTAAAAACGAAAAAAAAATTTAAATCCAAATCTAAACTAGGACTACCACCTTAAGCCAAGTTTAGTGTGATGGGGAGATAAAATTGTGTTCTTTGATGGAACTACAACAAAATGACGTTTTGACAGGATTGTATTTCACAATCATTTTTCAGGATTCAGGAAATCAGGAATATATTCATTTCTAACTGGACACCCTTTTTTAGCGTAATGGTTTTCTGGCTCTACTATCCCATAAACATAACAAGAATACTTTTGTGTCTACCTTGCAAACCCAGTAATAAACCGATAACATTAAGATTCTTCCAATTGTGATCCTATATAATTAAATATCATTAACTAGTTAAGATAAGTCCTAGTAAATTTTCCATTGTCTCATAACATTCTCACAGCATGACCAATAGGAACAGACGCCTTATAATTTTCCTTATGCACTTTCAAAGCATTTTATTTCGAAAAGTGTTTTCAAACAATCAATAAATAAAGCCCATTCGTCCCAAAGGTGTAGCTGGACATAATTTGAAAAAAGTCCAACTATATTGTAGCAATAAAACAATTCGTAATTTTGCGTACAGTAAAATATTTAAAATTCGCATAGGCAAAAGTTTTTCACAAACCTTTCTCTGAGTGTGCAAATAAACCAGTGCTGTAGAAATAATTTATTTAGCAGTTACCTAATCAGATTAGTGCAATTGTTTTGCTAGTGAACGAAATACTGTTACGAAATCAAATGCAGAGGTTTCTGCATTTGAATTCCCGGGAATATTCGGCTCAGTTGTTTAATGAAGCGTTTTGCAATGAGAGAATACAACAAAATCGCAGCAGAATAATGCATAATGCAACTAATTTACATGAAGCGTCCTACAGAACAACGCTGCTATTATTTTCTTTGTACATTGTGAATCTGAATCTATGTGCGAATATCTGCCTAAATACATACATCCGGATAAATAGAAATTCTACTAATTAAACTTATAATATTTCCGACAACAGTCTGATAGTGATAATTCTTTAACTGAAAGTGTTAAATTTATGTACAGGGTGTCCCAATTTAAAATGTCACTGCCGATATGTTGGCTTATTTTCGAGCTAGAAGAAAATTGAAAAGTCATATAAAATTTTCGAAGGAATCTGAATTTGGCTTAAAAAATATTATTTTTATGTACCCATTGAAGTATCTATAATAAATTCTTGAGGAAAATCAGTGAATGAATATTTTTATGTAGCCTTACTATTATTTTTTATCAAGCATTTGTATTCGATATTAAGGCAATTATTGTTTTTATTATAGGTACTCTGTCTAGTTTTATCTGGAGATTATTTTATGACTTGCAGGAATTTATTTTTTAAGGGACATGGGGCACCGAGAAAGTTTTATCAAACCGTTCTTTTAAACTAGCATCCCATCAAGCTAATGTAAGTAATCTTATAATTATAGTTATATAATTGTAGAGCAATTATCATCTTCACCAAATATTTATTAATCCTTATTAGCACGTACATTTTATATTGAGCATTTATTCCTTTCATCGAGCGTATATTAAGGTATTTTACCACAAATGATATTTATTTACAAAATATGTTAAACACGTTAATAGCCCTTACAACGTCTGCTTGACTCACATAAGCGACCAAGGGACCAAGAAAACAATTTTTATGTTTATTTTTGACAACAAAGAGTAAGTATCCACGGTTTACTGTAAATTATATCATATTCCCGAATAGATTAATTTATATATTTAATATAAATATTTCAAAAATATGCGGAAGAAAGTACGACGTATTTACATATATCGTTATAGACAGAAGTGTAAAGAAATTCAACGAATAAAAACACAGGGTTTTACTAAAAAATAATAATAAAGTTATTTAAACAGCTGCTACATTTTTCTTCCAATTGTTTTTCTAGCAGCAAATCAGCAAATTCTGAAATTTCAGAAAAAAATTAGTTACTCCTGCAAAACAAAATTTTCATAGCTCTAAAAATAACGGAGGTGGTGGGGTGGGAATTCTCACGAACTCACCCCGTACATAGTTTTTGAGACATCAAAAATAGGCCCTTTTTATACCTTTTATATAAAACGTGTACTTTTATACCGGGTGTCCGATTGCGGTGGACACCCGGTATAAAAGTACACGTACAGTATAAAGGGTATGTTAATTTAATGGAACTGATTCGCGACAGATTCGTTTGTTTGCTATACAAATTACTAATGTGTTTCCTGTACCATTTTTTTATTTTTCAGTATATTCCGCCAAGATGTCAATCTCACACTGTACGACGCTCCTGGATAGGAACACCTCTAATCTCTTGTGTTACCTATACCACGACATAAGCTTTCTAAAGCTAGACAGCTTCAGCCGTTACAAATCCGATAACAGTCCTATTCCTCGATGGACGTGCATCAACATCAGATTTTGGACGCGTCAGTTAAAACTCTCTGAGCCGTTTGGGAATACTGCGGGATGGTCCAATTAAGTCCGGACTAAGTTCATGTCAAAATAACCTTCCCGCCGCTGCTGTACCCCCAATATCTCCCGTTTAATCGCAGATGATCTCTGAAGTTTACTGACAGTGAGTCTGTTCCTGACAGGATTCGAGATAATATTAACTTGGCGCTACTAGCATGCTAATCGATTTTAGAAGAGATTCTGTACACAGTGTGCCTAGTAAGTACGCTGCAATATTCATACTAGAGAGGTAAACATTATGGAAAATGTCGTAACTATATTTTTATGAATGTTTGTGAATATTATGTGAATGTTTTGAGTTTGAAGGACGAGGACAAGGTAACAAACGGACAGAGTCGGCCCTAGGCGATTTTAGTCAAAATTTAGAGGCGGCTAAACCACCTCCAACAAAAAATCGAACTATAGAAAACTCAAAACCGGAGAAAGCAAATAAGTAAATTCAATTCACACACTTATTTCGATTACTTTATCCCAGAAATCAAATGACTAGTAACATCAAAAGTAACAAACCAACATTCGACACTTTGTTCGACTTTGAGATCGTATACAAAGAAACGCCTTGAATTTTTTGTTCATATTTTGCATTTAGGGTTTTGAGCAGTGGCGGTGCGTGATATTTCAGTTAGCCATATCTTGAAAACGACGCATGGGACCCACTTCACTTTTTAGGTGATGACTATACACCTCTTACAGAAAGGATTTATAGTAAAAAAACCGTCAGCAAAGTTTGCGAAAAAAATTTTCAAAAAACACTGGAGCACTCCCTGGGTTCTCAGTAACGCTCTGTGGAATATTTGCAGTATATTTTTTTTTCATAATCTAGAAACAAATATAAGGAGACGTTTTTCGATTTGTTACAAAATATTTTTGTTTCAAAAAGTTATGGCCATTTTAATTTTGGGAAACAAAATGTTCCTATAAAATTAAAATTAAAATGGCCATAACTTTTTAAAAAAAAATATTTTGCAACAAATCGAAAAACGTCTCCTTACTGTCTTAAACTGTCTCCTTAACTGAAATATCACGCACCGCCACTGGTTTTGAGGAGTCCCAATTAAAGCTATGGATTCAGATTTTGAATAAAAAAATCACTAAATGATTATATTAAACTTCAAGGGTATAAAAAAAATGGTTGCAAGCCATAGGGTTGCATCTTAAATGAGACGGTAGGGTCAGAAGAAAGTTTTCGATGCCTTTAAAAACAAACAAAAAGTTCAATCGATTATCTTGAAACTGAAGATTTTATGGATTTGTATATAAATAAAAGTAGACACCCTGTATATAATTTTTACCATGTACATACATATCGTAATAAAGTAAAATATTTTTATTAACTTTGACTAATTCTCAAGAATATTATGAGTACACTTATTACCCACCCATATTGTGTAACTTTTCTCAAAAAATAAAATCCTTAGAACTTAAACTCAAACCCCATTAACAACAAATACAAAGATTACTCACCGCATTCCATATAGTTTGCGACATACAGATTTAAGTACATAACAAGTAAGTAGTATAAGTTAAGTACATAAGAACTTTTGCCACATAACAGTTGTGTTGCCCAACACGCTTTTGACAACAATATGATAGATATAAATAATTTAAAATTAATTAGAAATGCAACAAACAGTAGACAGTTGGATGCTTTTGAAAGTTTAGAAATCATTAAGTGTAACAGTAGTATGAATAAGAACAATGGTCCGATACCCACCAGTCCACTGTTTGCTCTGATAAACAAAGACAGTTACGGTTCAGTGAACCGTGGCAACAAATTTGGTATAAATAGTGCAAGTGTGTAGGCTAGAATTTAGTTTTAATCTCCTCCTGAAGAGGTTGGCGAAACGCGCGTCGAGAAAAGTGTAGTAGTTCGGTGTTTCGTGGAAAACGTCCAGTTTTTTGTATCTACGCCGAAGGTTCCAGTACCCACTCCAGGAACATAACAGTTGGTGACACACAGGAAGTATCGCCCTCTAGTGCTTGGTGGAATTAGACACGGTGTGTCTAACAATAACAAAGCTCTTTCAGCCATAGTCTTGGCACTATGTACTTGGTTTGCTCAATTAAAAAAAGTTAAACGTTTCTTTTACTCGACAAAGTGTGATAAGTTTGTAACAAAAAATGGAAAATCTATGTATAGAGTACCTAGAGTACTTTTATGACCGACTATTTTCATTGTTGGATGTTATTAACACGCCTCATAAATTTTCTAAAAAACAAAATTACATATTTCAATATCCCTAGTAATTAATGACAAATAACAAAGTTATTTAGGCCAGTAAACGGGCACGTCATTTCGCCACGAAACTTTTCAGTATGGATGCAAAATTATGTACATTCATTGCATTAATAAAGACGTGCGAAATACTTGGAGTGCCTCGGTGAACATTTCCATTTATTAAAACCTTAAATATTCCTCTCGTTTCCGTCCTTGGCGAGAAAAAGAGCGCCTGGGTAATAATTTTTCGCAATAAAGTGCTGACCTATTGTGTACATACGTAGATTATGAACAAATGTTGGCCGCGTTCCAGAAACTGGAATTTAATGGCCTCCCTCCTCAAGCCCCAGAGAAATCCAATTCGAGCCTTTACGGAAAACTCGTTATACTTTTCACCGCCTATCGTATAACTGAACGAATCAAAGCGACAGCGACACGACGACGATAGCGTACAATATATGCAGTATTTTTGCAGGGAAGAACAGGAAAATGTCATGAGTGGAAATTAGATTATAGTCAAACCCCACCATTTTGGATAATATGCTCTTACTTCGATGATGATACCTGGGCCGTAATCATGTTAACCCATTAACGCCCAAACGGATACAAATTTTTCGTCTTTTTTGGAGCGTCAATCTCGAAGGGAAAATAATGAATTCACTCAATAAAAACCACTTATCCTAATGTTTTCGGATGTGATCTTTCGATTTCCGGGTCAGAATTGTGATTAAATGCTCTAGAAAAAAAATATGGCTGACTTTATGGAGAAAAGTACTGAAAAGGGTCTAGCAGGATAAGATAGGGTCAGCGGCCCCAGAAAGATATTTTGAAAATTACTTGTGTGGTAACATTGGCGACATACAAAATTACCATTGACAAAAATTCAGCCTCTCATCTCGCTGCGTTCTGGAGATAAATGATCAAATAGTTATTTTCAAAATATCTTTCTGGGGCCGCTGACCCTATCTTATCCTGCTAGACCCTTTGGGGATTTTTTTTATATATTTTTTTTTTTACCAAAAAGTACTCTAATCTACTCCGAATTGTGGAGGGAGGTGGAGGCAATAGTTGGAGTTGATGATAGGATTTTTTTTGCCGACCTCAATTGACTCTAATCTTTTCAAAATGGCGGACATTGCATAAAATCTCATGAAATATGAATTTTTCTCTAGTATTAACGAGAAAATAATGTTATTGTGAGTTTTTCTTGATCCACAGTCATTTTCCTCAATAAATACAATACTACAGAATATATTTGACTAAATTTTCAATTTTCAATGATGGCGGATTCAAAATAGCGGCCGGATTTCTCAAGAAATGGCGCGTTTTTCATTATAAAAAATAAATAGGAGTTTGTAATTATACTTTTCCTATGTCATTTCATGTTTTAGTAAATTTTGAGTTATTCCTGGTGAAAAACTTTGAAATCCAAGATGGCGGATTCAATATGGCGGACATCGTTCTTGAAAATTCAAAATTTGAAAACGGAAAAATTTCATATTTTACGTAGAAGGTCATATTTTACGTAGAATTCTGATGGAAAATCTCCTCTCAATCTTTTTCATAAAAATGCGTTCTATCTGAGTAAAAAATTATTTGTCATTCTAACCTCAAAACGAGGTTTTTTTTTTTTTCCGGTTTTGTGGTTGATGAAATCATGAGAATTATATATTTTTATTTATAATTATTATATATTATTATATCAAATTTTGAATTTTCAAGAAATATGTCCACCATATTGAATCCGCCATCTTCGATTTCAGACTTTTTTCACCAGGAATAACTCAAAATGTTACTAAAACATGAAATGACATAGGAAAAGTATAATTACAAACTCCTATTTACTTTTTATAATGAAAAACGCGCCATTTCTTGATAAACCCGGCCGCCATCATTGAAAATTGAACATTTAGTCAAATATATTCTATAGTATTGTTTTGATTGAGGAAAATGACTGTGGATCAAGTGAATTCATTATTTTCCCTTAAAGATTGACGCTCCAAAAAGGACGAAAAATTGTGTCCGTTTGGGCGTTAATGGGTTAATCTAATAATAGCAGCTTTCGTTTATGATAAACAAACGCGAACATGAATGATTTTATTGAATATTTTTTTGAAATGGATTACTTTGACTAGTATGAACCAAAGCAGCTAATAGGATAAACTCAATTCAAATTCAAAACGACAATTCACTCGATGCCGGTCGAGATATCTTCGAAGTTAAGCAACGGAGGCGTGCAGAGGGTTGTCGAAGGGGTTCCCTCGACCACTTGGATGTGTTTTCGTTAGACTTCCGAATGTTTGCGTGCCCGCGCTTAAATGGGGATAGCATACTACTGCGCATACGCGGACTCAGGAGAGTGTTAGGAAAGGGGTCAATGTCGTATGTAGCACGGGAACGAAATATATGCGAATATAATGTACAAGGCACTTAAAAAATACGGTTTATACTTTCATTATCACTGAATTTTGTTGTGCTGAGCCTTACGTTACCGGATACATTTCCGGACCCTAGTTATCATAATATTTGTTCTTTACATACGCCCAGCAACAGTGTGCTTGAAGTTTGGTAGTTTATTAGGGTGGCAGCCCAAAAACTAAATACCGGGGCCACTGTTGGATTCCCACAAGAACCAATAATAAATTGGCACCTCTCTGGATGCATGCACTTTAGGGACTTCTTTACACTTATGGGATTCCAACGTGATGATATATACTATATATGTGTGGCTATTATTACTATTATTAGTATTATGAGGAAGCAATCATGATACAGTTTCCATGAAGTTAAATTACCAATGAACCATTATTAAATGACGGATGCATGATATGGAGTTGATAATTGCTTCAAAACTATACTGATTTCAACAATTTGTATTGCAAAACAAATTAGTGTTATTAAATTATTAAGGATGTGAGAACATTATAAAAAAATAATATGTATACAGTGATTGTTTTATTTTGACCACCCCATTTTATTCGTAAACGACTAAAGGAAACTGTATTCTGTAAAAAGTATTGTATTCGTACCATATGGTACTAGACTTGTGTTGCAAATTATTTAACAGTATATCATATTTTTCAATGAAGAGGTGAAAAAAGGTAAACAAAAAAAACGACTCCTATATTACTCATTATTACACAAAATTAAGGTAGCAAACCGAGCACGCATATTAATCTGGGGTATTAATACAAATACCCCATATAAATGGGGTATTTGTCATCGTTTGCATTTACATCTATCATTTTTTTATGTACACTGTTATTCCGTATATTTGAACAGCGCCTACTGCGTTTATTACAAGAGACAGAAAAAAACTTTAAACGCAAAATGGTTTATCCTGAATCACCAGAAAAGGTTAAGTAATACAACAAATGATAATACAACAAATGAATATCACATACATTAATAATGTAATACAACATAAGTAATACAACAAAAGAATATCACAAAGTGGGTAAAAACACAAACTTGGTAAATTTTTAAAGGAACACTGCACATTTTTAAAAAATAAATCTTTTTTTTTCTGAATCTGTAAAATATTTTTTTTTTTAGATATCTGAAAAATATATGATATGTTGACAATTGGTTACAATTGTCAACAATTGTCAACATATCAAACAAGCTGTTTTTGAAATATTTTCATGTAAAAAACGTGATTATATTGTTTTACCAAATCCCAATTGCTATGAATAATATGGCCATATCAAGTTCGCACCATTTGTTTAATCTGGCAACTGTGATTTAGTAAAACAATATAGTCACATTTTTACACGCAAATATATCGAAAATAGTTAAACCAAATATCAACATATCATATATTTTTATATGCAGAAAAAAAATTGTTTAATTTTTTTTTAATATACAGACAGAGGGTGTCCCATTAAAAATTTACCAAGTTTGTGTTTTTTTACTAACATTGTGATTTATTGTGTTACATAACATTTTTTGTCGAATTAGGATAAACCCTACAAAGTTTGTATTTAAAGTTTGTTTGTTTTTGTAATAAACGCAGTAGGCGCTATCTAAGTATACGGAATAACCCTGTACATCTTTTGATCTATAGTAGTTATAGTTTATTCAAATATTCCATGTAATATCAAAATGTACCATTTTTTTATGTATATCTTTTGATCTATAGTGGATAAAATTTATCAAAATGTTTCAATTTAGATAAGTAGATGTAAATAATTCTCATATTTCCTCAATTTTCTTAAACCAGCTCATAGTTTAGACCATAAGATTTTTCAAACAGGCCCTGGCTTCTTAAGAAAGACGCTGCAGTTAATAGTCATTCATTGACAGCGTCCAGATAGTTGCGAAACAATTTTCTACAGCTTTCTAGGCAGCTATAAAACTGAGTTTCAATATAATTCTCGTAATTTAAACCATCCTTACTAACTCATTTTCTCATTTGGAATTCAGCATTCAGCACCTTTGTCTTTTTCAATTCTTGTATTACCTCCGGAGAGTGAAACGACCTGAAAAGTATCCTGGCAAGTTTTAGTGTCAGGAGCGACATCGATTTATCATCGCAGGTGCTATTATTATTGAAATACCTATTATATTATGTAGGTATCTCAAACTAGCAAATTTCACTGAATAAAATTGATAATCATGTCTAAATTTAGGTTTATAGGTCGTTCTCCATTGATTTTCCAAGTAGCTTATTTGTAAAGCCGTATAATATTGGCAATGTGGTGGGCGTATGGCAGTCATACACATCTGCTCGAACAAGAAAAACAAAGATCTTACGGGTGGCTCAATAATGGAGGCTGGCCCATGTTCCATGCAGAGGCGGAGTATTCCATTGATTTTATTTTCCAGATATGAAGCATTACATGAAAGAGAACTTTGTCGTCCACAATGAAATGAAGATAACTTATATATAGAATTTCCATTCTAAATTGAAAATAGGTACTTATACGAGGTAGGATAAGGATATATCAGTTTACTAACACTTTGTATGGAACTAAATACGCATTTCTATACTGATCCTTACCCTTATAGACCGTATCGTACTCAAAATTTATTTGACGAGACCTGTCAAAATCAGAGGTGGGCGGAACCTACAGTTCATTGGTCAATGTCGCCATACTGGTAGGGGAAACACATCACGAGACACCACATAAAGCCGACCCATTTGACTTACGTTGGCGGTAAAACACGGGTTATAACCACGCTATCTTTGACCGACTCTATACAAAAAACCGTTGTTTTTGTGAGTGTTTTGATGCCTTATATTCTGTGCGTGTACAATAACGCCGAAGTGGATTTTTAAAAGGTTTAAATTATACTAAATATAAATTTATATATTATAATATATAAATTTATGTTATTTTTAATCAATACCTCTTTCATAAACATGGCTTTCTGGATGTCTTTCGAAACGGATGAAAATAACGTAGCTTCAGATATAACCAGCGAAAATGTCGAAACGGTCGAGTACGATGAATTAAAAAATTAAGATTTACATTGTCAAAGTCAACGTAATAATTTAAACATATATGAAAGCTTAAAACGTGAAAATGAGAAAATGACTGATACTGAAATTATTAATCGAATTAATAAATTAACTAAAATTTCAATATCCACAATTTATCGCGTTGTTAAAGCTGGAACTGTTATAGATCATGACTGAATTACGAAATTAGAAAAAGCAAAAATTCAAAAATGTCGACGAGGCGACGGGGGACGTAATTAGGCGAATCATTTATGATACGTATAAAGAAAACAAAGTCCCGACTTTGGAATTAATTCAACCAAAATTACATGATTACCCTGAGTATAATTATAAATCTCTAGAAACATTACGTGCCATCTTAGTAAACTCTGGTTTTAAATATATAAAAAAAATTGTTCTGACGCATTTTTAAATATTTTTAACATTACTTGTTTGCAAGTACAAAAAAATTAAACATATTACTGGCCAAATGAACATTAGTATAATATACAAATAAATATAAATAATACATACATGTATGTATGTGAATAAAAAAAGTAATGATATAAAAGCGATGTTAATTACTTATTATTACCTATCCCTAAAAGTTATTATTCGAGCACGCCCATGGAATCATAAAGTTGCACCGCTTTCTTTGTTCTACAGGCGTATTTATCATTTTCAATTCAGAATAGGACTATACGTGAAACAAGATATGAAATATGGTTGTACCATATACGATATCTTGTACTTCCGATGTCTGACCACGTAGAAAAAAACCAAGAAGTCTAGAACTAAGGAGACCGAACTCGTTCGGTATCTAGGGATCAAATCTGTCCGCCTCCAGGAGGCGCTGTAGACAGTAATGTACTCGATGTCACGTGATGAGCGGCGGACCACATTTGAATGTTTTTAAAATTATCATAGAAAACCATGCTATGGTTTTATATGACATTTATCATTAAGCTGTCAAAGTTTACATGCCGTTTGGCTTTATCAAAAAATACATACAAAATAAATATGGTTCGAAAGTGCTGTGTTGCATTGTGTGATATAAGAAGCGGTACGAATAACCGGACGTTATTTCAAATTACTGATGTATATATGAAACGAAATATTTTCCTTTGTTGTATTGTTAACTTTGAAGCACGTAACATGAAATATTTTGAGGGTCATTGTTCAGATAAGCCACTTTTAAAATTTTAGCGTGTTTTTTTTTTCGTCAGATACCCAGAAAACAGTAATATACACTATTTTTGACCACCAAAATCGTGCGCAAAGTAGTATTAGTCCCACAAGTTAACGCGAAAAGGGAGCGAATAGGTGCTGGGTGGGTAAAATAACGCGTAAATAGTGATTTTTTCATTTCGCATGTATCTGTGAAATTTTCCTTGCTCTTTTAGACACGTATCTCTGTAAAGGTTTCACAATAACATTGCATTTCCACATTTACGTACCTACAATTTGCCTTACCCTTTTATACGAGTTCAGACTATTGCGCAGTACTGACCGTGAAAATTTATTAAAACATTACGCAATGACTTTGAAAAGCTTAATTTTTGGACGATGTTGACCTTTGACATGAAAAATATCGAGCGTCTGTCAAATGTATTCGCACCACGGACATTCACACGGACTCTAACCTCTAACGCACACAGATTAGTACAGAACCACAGTATACGTATAGATATCTGTTTATATACCGTAGCAACAAGGGTACACTACTGTTTACAGCGCTTCTGGAGGCAGACATATTCGAGCCCGTCGCGTTATTCAGCGAAAAACCGGAGTTCGGTCTCATTAGTTCTAGACTTCTTGAAAAAAAACTATATGGAAAAGTCACAGGGCATGATCAATTTCGAGACTAGTGCTAATACCGCTTAGAAACTGGAGTATTAAAAGAATATTTTTTTGGTTGCCATTAGACCAGGTTATGGCCAACAGAACAGGTTATGTAACCTTTGACCCTCGCAACTTTTCCTTATAGTTGTGATTTATAGACTTGGATAATCCGTGCCGCGTACATGTGGCGTGCGGATGATTATAGCGGGGGCCGCGAGTAATAATTAGAGAACGTGGAGCGCAGAGTGTAACAGGACCGTAGTCAGTTAACGAATGAAAATATGAATATGTTTACATAAATTATGTAGCAACATAGTACTATTTTTGCCAAATAGTACGGATAAGTCAAGGATAAAATACCTATATATATTAAGATAACACGTAACAATGGCAACACTTACCCGACAAACGTCAGTCATGAGACAAGGCTCCCGTGGCAGGTTGGCGGTGGTTAAAACATACTATTATGTGCTTTTCTAAGTGTTCTTGAGTGAAACGGCGACGTTTATCACTTAGTATTAACTTGTGTATGGAAAAGGACCGTTCAACGTCTACTGTTGACAATGGACAGTAAGAGAAATTGTTGAGGCATGAACTATATAATAATATATTTTCTGGTAACTCCTGATATGTACCAACGAATAGCGAAGCGAAGAACGCATACGCCACTGGCGCGCGGCGACATTATCCTACTCTAGTGATTTATATTTCATACACGTATTCACATAATGAATTGATTTATAGTCAATATTTTTTTCAGTGGTAATAGAACACTATTCTAGTTTATGTCGTTTCTTTTATGGCTGTATGTTTCCTCTAACAGTTTTTTTCGTATGAGTATAATCTGTACGAATTCAGTAATCAATTTAAACAAAACTACAAAGCAGGACTACAAAATAAAAAGAAACAATGACTCGTAACTAGAGCCCGGTGTAATGGTCGGCAACGAGCCACCGTTCTCAAGTGATTTGAAAAATATCTTCATCTTTGATTATTTTTATTGAAAAAAGAATGACTAACTTCTGATTGGATTAATATCCGTGTTGAATTTTTCAAATAACTCGAGAATAACTCGAGAACGGTGGCTCGTTGCCGACCATTTCGCCTCCTCTTGACAGTTCAAAAGCTTAATAAATTGACAAGTAAAAAAACCTTGTTAGTAAAATGTTCTTTATTACTTTTAATTTTTCCGTGATAATTACTATATGCTAATTTCGGCAGGTTCTAAATAAAAAATTGTACATTACTCTTTACACGATTACATCAAAATAGGTAATTATGATTCGTCAGTAGAAATGGAAGAAAGAGGTGCAGCAGAGATGCGGGTAAGAATGGGGTAATGGGGAGTCAATTAAAATGTAACACGTGTTCTTCGCCTGACCTTCCTAATGCGTTTTTAATGATCTACCATATTTATTAATTAATTTTAGTAATTAGTTTTTAATAATCTACCATATTTAGTGATTAACGCTAATAGTCATTAGCGGATAATAATTTACTAGGACCACGTCCACTCGAATTAAAGACCATTTCCACTCGAATTAGAGAAATGTGTGACTAAATGTCTACCATACTTTTAACGAAATATGCATTTGTTCTCTTTAAGAAAAGAATTTAAGAAAAAGTCTGCAGTTTCATCGTGTAGTCTCTACTTCCATCAAAGGAGTAGGCTATTGCCTGCTTCCAGCTTGAGTTTTAACTGGTGAATTGTTTACGGAAAGTTAGTTTTAATGAAAAAAAAAAACAATATTATTTTGTTACTCCGTGTTACTGGAGTGGGTACTGGAACCTTCGGTGTAGAAACAAAAAACTGGACGTTTTCCACGAAACACCGAACTACTATACTTTTTCCTCTCCTCAAATTGAGAAAAGTATAGTAGTTTAACTTATAAGTATAAGTTTTACAAGTTGTATGATTTGTTCTTTAGTTTTACAGTACCTGTTGTTTAATACGATCTAGAATAAATAACTGTATTAAATTAAGTAAAAGACTGTTACTCACTCACGTCTACACAACACGTAATCATTACATACAAAAAAATTTCAGCTGTGATAACAGTATTGATCGTCC
This sequence comes from Aromia moschata, assembly GCA_029963805.1. Lineage (NCBI taxonomy): Eukaryota > Metazoa > Arthropoda > Insecta > Coleoptera > Cerambycidae > Aromia > Aromia moschata. Next base: position 685,793 of record JAPWTK010000157.1, read on the forward strand.
TAAACCAAACTCGATGTAATGCCCGAACCCTCAGCTGCAACTCTTTGGGTCCTGGACAATGCTCCGGAATTGTTCGGTAGTTCAGAGAATGTGTTCATCGAGGCGGATTAACAGCCCGCCAAATGCAACAGGAATGTTCCGTTCGAGAGAAGAGCCGATTATAAATCTCGAGATAGATCTGAATTTAATAAAAGTTTAAGGGAGTTTTTATTACTTCCTTTTACGCCGTAGATTTCAACGTAGAAACTAGAAATGAAGTTTACATTTCTGAATGAAGTTTACATTTCAGTTAAAACGAGATAAAAAGTTATATGAGGTATGTTAAAAAACCTAACCTAACGGGCGAAACATTATAGCCTAAGAGCTCGTAACAAAAAGGTGTTTTGTAAAGGCCCATATTTCAACGTAATGTTATATTAAAGATGTAGATGATTCAGCAATTCGCAAAATCATGTATCCGGACAACTGACAACTGCACGCAATATCAATTCGCGACTGCTGGATGTGTTGGTTCTACATACATGTACAAGTGTTTTATCCATATATTATATTCAGAAATCTAACACTGTGCAAAATTTCCACTTTTACAAAACACTACATACATATATTGATCTTAGTTTCGCATCAAGTGCTGATGCGCTATGTTCCAGAACTGTGCTGTATGACTACTTTGCAGCTTTTTATTCAATACACTGATTACACATTTTTAATCTTTACAAAAAAAAACCTTTGGAGCCTCTTTTTCATTTCTGACTTCAAAGTGCGCCGCCGCCAATTGTTCCACTATGTATGGAATTTTTGAAAAGCGTATCATGTGAGGTGGGGTGAACCTAATATTTTCCGAATAGATAGTATCTACCCGTTGGCAGATGTCATTTCAGTTACCATGAAGCCGTGGACTACAGTTCATCGCGTCATTGTTTACAACACCTTCATTGAAACGGGCCACAGGGACTTCATCAACAGCCACTGCAGAGCGAGAGGGTTACATTTTGGTGTGGCATTAGCCGAAACTTTATTATTGACCTTAACTTTTTTCGTGAAAACGGAAGCCCAGTTACTGTTAATACAGTTCGCTACCTATCGATGTTACATGATTTTTTTCTGACGCAATTGAGAAGACGACGCATTAACCTCAATACTGTATGGTTTCAACAATATGGAGCAAATAGGGATTGCAATCCGGCACCAATTTCAATCCAGTCGGATCCGGCCGGATTTCCATCGATCTGGCCGGATCCGGGCGGACCCGGCCGTATTGGTTCCATCAAAACCATTTTGCTTTTTTTTCCAAAATCAACTGTATAAAAGATGATCAAGTGAATGTATTACAAAGTATATAAAAACGTTTATTTCTTATGACAGCAACTTGATTTAAACTGTTATAATTAATCAATATTTACGTATGAATCAGCAATAAAAAATTAGTAGATATGGGTGGTGTAACTAGTTAAATTGTAATTGTTATATTAGTTTAGTTAATTAGATAATGACGGGCGGTTAAGTTCAGTTTCACTTACTAGATTTCATAAAGAACATCAATGATATCTTGTAATGTAACTTACATTACATTATAAATCCATAAAAAAATGTCGTCAAATCTGGCTATGAACGAGAGAGATGGAAATAGTGGTTATGTTGAAGCTCAAAATGAAACTTCGTTGTTGTCAAACTTTTGACAAGTAGCTGTCAGAATTGTAAAAATAAATAATGACTGTCACATAATGTAACAGCCTTGACAATTCAATAAGGTTATAAGATTAAAAATAGGAATATGTCTTTTTTGCTCGTCCAACTAAAATCAATAATTAGGTAATTTAGGCACGCCAGGCAGTTTCATTCTTATAATTATGACAGTCACCAAAAATATGTTTAATCAATAGTAGCACAAATGTCACAATATGGAGTTCAAAACTTATTTTTTAATAATATACTTACTTCAAATCATTATTTTAAGTAAAACAATCATAAAATATCACTTGGTTTTAAAAAGATTATCTTAGAAAACAAATAGTGTTAATTTTATCATCTTCCAATCGACTTTTTACAGAGCTACAAATGTAACCAGCGGCCGAGAAGGTCCTTTCTGCTTCTACTCGTACACTGGTCGGTTTTATTGTCAACGAATTCACGTTTCATGTATTTTTTTTAATTTATATAATTGGTGCCGGATCCGATAGATGTCGTATGATGCCGGATCCGCCGGATTACCGGATCCGGTCTTCCGGATTGCAATCCCTAGGAGCAACTTGCCATACATCTAGAGCAGCAATGGCTTTTTTAAGGGAACGTTTCCTAGGACGTTTGATTTCGTTGCGTGGAGATGTGGACTGGCCTCTTCGGTCCCCAGACCTGTCACCTTAAGACTATTTTTTATGGGACTACCTTAAATCTCGAGTGTACATAAACAAACCACGTACCCTTAAAGCCTTTCAGAAACAATCATCCGAGAAATTCGGATGGTTCCACGTGATATGCTTCAGAAACTGTCCGTACTCCTTGTATGGACAGTTTCTCGCTCTGACGACAGGAGTGCCTAGACAAAAACGGGCACCATCTAACTGACGTAATTTTCGCACCTGATTACTTTTTTCTTATTTTGTTACAATTACCATGCATCATTTAATGACAACATTTCAGTTATGTATTAAAAAAATAAAATTTGAATTTCGTTGAAAAATAAGAGTGTGGCAGACTTTTAAAACATTCTATACCTCCCTGCCGAACCCTGTACATCTTATTAACACTTCTTTTTTTCCATCCATCCGATAAAAAATGCAGAAATTAGATTTGATAAATTATTTAGTTTTTTAGTTTTATATTATAACCGAGCTGAATCAACGTTTGTAATAAATTACGCAGCCATTCAAGAAAAAGAAAACTGAGCGAGACTAAGGGCTAAACTTTAATATAGTTTCTTTATTAGACGTTGCTAAATCAATTCTTAAAACGAAACAAATTGGTATCCGTAAGAAAAACAAAAAATAAGGCGTCGCGACGCCTAGCGTCCAAACAGTAAAAGTGTGAATTTACACATTTTAAACAGAAAACCAGATACCATGCAACTTTCATTTGATTTTTATTTTTCTGTAGATTCTACCATTTACCAGTTATTTGCAAAATTTGAAAACTCACTTCATTTTTTCAGGATTTTTCTGAGACCGCTGAAAATTTTGAAAATTTCCACACATCACCTTCATAAGCAATAAAATACGCATATTTTCTCTAATTTAACCAATGTTATATCTACTACGATTTAGAAGTTACCAATGCAATCTCATTGAAATAATGGACACCCTGTATGCCAACAGCTGCTATTGTTTTGCGTAGATGACGGTAAGCTTGTGTTGATAAAAAAAGGAAATGTTTGTAGATAAAATAGCAAATCACAAATTAAAAACAAGGAAGTGCTCGTGTTAGTATAAAACTAATTTTTAGACTTTTATCAGTAGCTTCAACAAATACACCAATACGATATATTATTTTCTTTCATTTTCTCAAAACTACTAGCAGTTGTACTTAAAATATGTGACTATCTACAAAGGAGGCTATCACAACGTCCATACTATCTATATTAATTATATTATTTAGACCGGTTCACCGGTTAGCTAAACTGTGTCAAAATAGTTGAATCACTCATCTCAAAATTGTTTTACTCGTATAAGACTGACTAAAAATATTTAAGTATAATTTCAGAATAACATTATCAGAACGATGAAAAATAATCAATAATGAAATTACAGAATTATGAAATGCTTTATACAAAAATTGCTTTATAAAAGTATGATAAGTGAGAAGTAGGATAAGAATCTGTCAATTTCAGATTCTCTCAAAACCTTCATTACTATAGTAATTTTTAAAGTGTGTGGTCCTGAAAATAGTGTTTTGTTTTTATTTTTGTAAATTTCCTACATATTTATATAGATAGTACCGCCAATGTTCGTAATTTACCACCTTACATGACAGCAATAACAACATTGATTGAGCCCTTATGAAGGAGAAATAAAGCTCAGAAACGTTGGCAAAAATCGAATAGTTTGTTATTTATTCCTGGACCTAATCCAAGTAACCAAACAACTAACTAAAATGGAATATATAAAGTTATTTGCACCGTTTTTTTTTCCACATTTTTAAAATAGTGCTGAATCTACAGGATGTTCATGTACTTCTAGGCGTCGACCGACCTTATTTTAAATGGAACACCTTATATATTTTTACAAATTTGGAAAGAGCCCACAGTTTAGAGCCGTAAACATATAATCAATACCTAAAACCCACCCGTTTCAGAGCTCTTTGATTTTTTTTTTAAATTGACAGATGTTAGGATCTGAAAAAAACAGTCCTAACTTTTTTTTGGGTGACAGGCTCCCATTTTATTTTTTGCACGGCATAAGACCATAAGGTGCTCCATACTCTGTAAATAAAAAAAATTCGCAAATGCTATAACAAGTGTTTAATGTATTGTGCTTCATGTTGCCAAATTCAGCTGGAGATTTTGTTTAGTTCCGGGAACTTGTTTAGTTCAAATAGAACACCCTGTATTTTTTCAGCTCAAGTTGTGTAATGGAAACAGCAAATTTCCATTACAATTTAATAAACCACTCCTCTTTTAATACAATAAAGACTTGAATAATAAGTTTAATACGTTTTTTAAAGAGAAAGCAGTTCAAATTACTTCCATTATTGTAATGGGAAAACAACAATAAAAACATATTAGATACAATTTAAATTTCTCTTAAATCTAATGGAATGAAGAAGGTACTATGTACTAACTAAGTACAATAAATAAGAATAAGTCAATAAAAATATAATGCTGAAGTAAAGACATTTTACTATAAAAGGAGGATTCCTACAACAGTAATTTATTTAACAAGTGTTCAAAAAGACAATTTATTTTAATATTAAGACACTTATAAAATTTACAATATTCTAAAAATCAAAACACTGTAAACAAATAGAACAAATACAAAACTTGCCACACTACAGAACTGATTGACATTTTGCGCATTATCTACTATACAAGCCCTCTTTACAGCACCGAACTTTATTATTAGGCATTCTTATAGTAAATAAGCAATAATGTTTCATGGCAACCCTTAAAAAAAAATCTTAAAGGAAAAAAACAGAAAAAACGACAATATATAATATAATATATTTTATGTGCTATGTGCTACGAATTCGTAGCACTCGAGGGACACATTCGGCATGGACGGCTTTTCCATAGTTTGCTGTGATATCTTATGCTATTGTCACGGCACTTGTTTGTGGTACAGCCATAATGCGGTTCACAATTTTCCTCTGTTCCCTCTGTGTTAATAGAGTCACTACGTTCACTACGGGGTTTTGTGTTTAGTGAACCCGTTGCAGCCCAATTGCGTAACACTGTCTGTATAGAAGATCGCGGTATTTTTAATGTTTTCGAGATTTCGCCCAAAGACTTGCCTTCATCTCCGAGTTTCACTACCAGTTCCCTAATGTCAGTGGATATTTTTTGTTTATCACCCCCACACACACACACACACACGTCGAACTTGATTTTTTTTATGTTTGTCAATTTTATGCTATTAATACGAACTTTGTTTTATGGTATTAAAATTGTTTATTCACTATTACTATTATATTAGTGGCAATCCCGAATTCTAACTATTTTACTAACTCTTTGATCCAGCATATTTATAGGGTGTATTTAGACTTTCGTGAGCAACTGTATGTGTACATTTTATCAGAAAAAAAAAACACAAGAGGTGTTTTCTGACCTGAAGTTTCATCCTGTAAATGGAGCAGTTTGTATTCCGCGACCGAAAAATTCATTTTCCTGGCATACGGGTTCGAACGTACTAAAATCGAGGGAACCTAAATAATGGACGAAGTTTACACATTAATCATGAGAATCTTTTTTTGCTGCAATATCGGTTTCAGTTATTTATCGGGCACAACTAAGTACTTGCCCGGTTAAAATCCTAAAATCTATATCAGGATAAAAGTGACAAATTACGGGAACTTATGGAGAGGTCTCCACTCGATCAATTTGACGGCTAACGGCACTAACGTAATGGCGGCACTTCACTTAGCGTAGCGTATTCGTATATTTGCTTTATTTGTACAAATAACGCGAATAGCGCTAACAGCAAATACGCATTTCCGTCCACTTGTCGGTTTTCAATCACACATCAAAGAAGTCAAATAAGGCGAATATTTGCGGTAACCGTCCACACTTGGTTCCACCAGCGCCGTGTTCGTCATGGTCTTTTAGTAACTTTGTGCTTACGTAGATTTAACATGTATTGGTAATAAGAAGCATTCAGGTAATAAGCTGCTGTCTCTGTCAACACGTCCGTCACTGTATTCACTGGTTCTGAATATTCAAACATATTTGGCATATTTGAGTATTTTTATATATGTGTGGATGGCGTGTTTGGAATACTTGCGAAAACATCAAATATTTGAACAAATACAGCGATACTCAAACACAAATACGCTACGCCAAGTGAAGTGCCACCATAATACACCAGTCAAGAGAGCTCAAAAAGGGGTGAGTTTATGACACGATTGATACCTGAAATCCGACTACGGGATGCTTTTAAGTTCAGTCCTTAGATGAAAACATATATATATGAATTGGACTAGGAAATAGTTGCACTTTTTTTTTAATAACAAATTAGTGAAAAAAAATTGAGTTCTTTCAGTTTTTTGCTTATAGAAGAAAAGCTATTGAAGCAATCACATCGCATGCTGTGAGGATAGGAAAGTTGTAGATAATTCAAATACCTTTAAAATGAAAAAAAAATCAAGTCAATCGGTACATTTTTCGCTGAGAAAACTCGGAAAAAACGCAAAACATTACCTTATCTTAATAAATTCGTAATTCGAGTATTTTTGCATTAGAAGAGTCAATCTTGTGGGAAAATGTGAGTAATATCAACAAAGTTAAGATATTAACAAATAAGAAACAAAGTAAACGAATTGTAGTTTACACTCTGTAGTCTCCGAATCCGTCGAGAAAATGTTATTTAATCTATCGCTCGACGGGTTATGGAATATTCAAAATATGATGTAAAACACTTTATTCGACTATTGTTTAAAAACTATTAATCGGACATAATCCAGTTTTTGCACACTCATTCTTCGTGATATTACCTACATTTTCCCACAAGATTGACTCTTCTAATGCAAAAATACTCGAATTACGAATTTATTAAGAAAAGGTATTTTTTTGCGTTTTTTCCGAGTTTTCTCAGCGAAAAATGTACCGATTGACTTTAATTTTTTTTTCATTTTAAAGGTTTTTAAATTCTCTACAACTTTCCTATTGGATGCGATGTGATTGCTTCAATAGCTTTTCTTCTATAAGCAAAAAACTGAAAAAACTTTGTTCACTAATTTGTTATTAAAAAAAAGTGCAACTATTTCCTAGTCCAATTCATATACGTTTTCATCTAAGGACTGAACTTAAAAGTATCCCGTAGTCGGATTTCAGGTATCAATCGTGTCATGTCAAAAAGCTCTATTGACTGGCCTATAACGTAAAGGCGAAATTCGACTGACGCAACACTAGACGACATGTAGCATGCTATGTGTCTTCTCTTTATTTGAGCAATTTTGACTAGTCCGAGAAAGGGTCTTACTACAATCATTGTATCATAATAATCAGAAGAACATTCTATTAACTTACTCTAGTTTGACAAATTTCATTATGTCAATAATCCAAGTGGTTTTCATACAGGACATACAATTATTTTCTTATAAGAAAAATATTATTCTCTTCAGGGATACAATAACTAATAATACACAGTATGTCCCATAAGTTTTAAGACTGTGGCTACAAAACCGGTAGTAGTAGCGCTATCTTCATTCTTCAATTTTGAGACCTAGTTACTACAACCTTCCTCTCCCCCATACAAACTTTCAAGTCCATCGGATCACATACAGCTGTTCAGTAGCAGTTCATGTGGTAATATCAAAGTGTTCCCGGTCATAATTTCACGATGAATAAAAGTAACGAACGTGTTACTGTTAACTTTTGCTTTACAACTGATAAAAGTGCGACGGAAATGTTCGAAATATTAAAATAATTGGCTTACTGGCAAATCTGTTATGTCTCGTGCTTCTGTTTTTCGGTGGTATAACCTTTTTGCGGAAGATAGAGAGTCGGTTGAAGACGAGAAAGGAGCGGACATCGTCCACAAAGAATTTGATCCTCAAGGTACTACTGTGAATGCTTGTGTTAGACCCGAGTGGTGGAGAGATCGGTCTTGTTTCCTCTTGCACTGATTGACACTCCATTTTTGGCCAAAAAAAGTTTAGTTTCTTTCTTTCTTTAATTTCGTTTAGTTTCTGTGCTCAGCTACCCACCGTACTCGCCTGATTTGAGTCCCCCTGACTACTTCCTGCCCTAAATTAAAGATGGACTTGAAAAGGAACCATTTTGCATCGATAGACGAGATACACAGTACAAGTTAAACAGTATTTCAAAAGCGGAGTTTTCGAAAGGCATAAAAAGGCTGAAAAATCGTGCCAACATGTTATACAACATTACTTCTGATGGAGACTATTTTGACTTTTTTTTGCGTCTTTTACAGCCACAGTCTTGAAACTTATGGACACACTGTATGTACACAAATATTCTAGGCATACAAATTCATCAGTAAATATATAGTTTATTTAGATGAACTGTTGATAACACGAGTGGATATTCACGCGTTTCCTACACCTACACGTAATTTACAGATTACGTAGTGCAGCAATAGTATGGTAGACCGAGGCTGAAACAATTTCTATTTTATCTTTAATAAATATACTGTGAGAATAAATTACCTACCGTAAGAAATATAATGAGAAGCAAAAGTCTGAAATATAATTCGTAATCTTATCATAACGCGTACACCTTTCAAAAAAGAAATGCTAAGCACATTTTTGTGAATATACCTAACAATGTACAATTTATTGTGTGTACAATGAACGGTCATGACTAAAGCCGACAGATTCGGGCGGCGGGCCATCTCAACGTAAATAACAGGTTAAGTTTAACACATCTCTTTCTAAATTGCAACAGTTTATTGTTTCCATGAATTTTGTTTTTGCACATACAAGTAGTAAGTAGTATGACGCGTATGGTTATGGCCCGCCGCCCGGATCTGCCGGCTTTAGATGACAATAATGGCAAAAAAAAAAACAATAAAAACCTGGAGATATAAAGATAAGCTGCAGACGAATAATTTAAAATAGACCCTGTCTCGGCGTTTTCTCAAAAATCAACGAGAATCAAGAATTTTAATCCAGCTAATTGTCTCTCTCTACAATATACCAAAAACTGAAAAACGGATTAAGACTTTTGCCACCTACAAACTCCTGAAAATTTGCTGCTTCCCTGTCCAATTCAGATGATCCCGTGCAAAACGCAGGCGTGCTTGACGAGGAGCTGGGGTAAGTTTTGGACCAATCGCAGGTGTTCTAGGCGTCAGGTTACTTTCTTGCAGTCTTCATCTTACTGTCCACCGACTAATAACCACTCTTCGTACTTCCCGGAGCTGTTGTTGCACTTGAACCGTATTAAGGTGACGGTTTCTTAATGTTGTTGACACAATAAAGCGGTCATCGCGAGCCGTTGTAGATCGCTTTCTGCCTGTTCCAGGTCGCCTATGAAAGGATCCAGTCTATTCATAGCGTTGGCACACTCTTCGAACCGCTGCACGTGTCATATCCAGTTGTAGACCAACAGCTCGCTGGCTAAGTCCAATTTCGATTAAAGCAATAACTTGGGCGGCTTTTTGCGGTGTAATATGCATTAAACTACTCACTTGAAAACTAATCAAATTATAAAAAACGAATAATATACAAATTTCAATTGCAAAGGCAATAATGTCAATCTTTCACAAGTTTGTTATTCTTGTTATAACCGTCACATAAACACATTGCATTTGTTTACGGGATGCTACGCATACAAACGATAAGCACTCTTGACAAATTTAACCTCATATTAAAGCATATTAAATTGTCTTTCAAACAGTATATTTGTTCTTTTGATCTGATGAATAGTTTCTAAGTAAAATACAGTTAAAGTCAAAAGTTTACAGTGGGCCGATTTCTACGCAAGTTTTTATGATAAATACGTCTGGGTGTATAAGTCACGATACATCCACTTTTTGAAGTTTGCTTAAATTCTTATAATTTGTGGTTTAGTGAAATTTCACGAACAGTGGTTTTTACAAAAGCTTTAGTAAGCAAGGTAGATCTTTTAGTTTTTATGATGTTTTTGGTTCAACTTTAGAAATTTTTCATATGTAGGAATTCGATTTCCAAAAAAATTCAAGTTAGATACTCTGAAGAGTTCCCTTTAATCCAAGATATTTTTAATTTTAAAAAATAATTTTACCTTATTAGCGCTATATTTCACACAATCGACTTATCACCTTTAATTTAGGCTTATTAGACGCAGATTTCACAAGCTGTAATCATATCAGCAACGGCACAGGCAACAAAATAAATCAATACTGTAGTATAAAAATTATCTGAAGTTAAGAAACCTTCAAAAAGACGTGTCATGCCTTCCGTTGCTGACTGTATGTCCTAATTCATGTATGTTAAAAACTATTTTTATGGTGAAAAAATGTGTGAACATTATTTTTTCAAGAAGCAGTCAATTTTTCGACGTTCTTCTGAAGTACAAAATTGCGTTACCAAAGTCAGATGTTTAGATAATTCACGCATCACAGTGATATCGGCATTGCTTTTTTTAATAATCATTTATGTAATATGTTTTCATTATTGTAATTTTAATTTTTAATAAAAAAAAATATGCTTATTTCCCTCAACAAACGTTCCGCTCAAAGCTACCAAGCTTACTAACAAGTTCAGCTTGTACGTAAACGTGACTCTGCTCTGAACGCTTACAGTTCCGGAAAACCATCAGAAACAGCCTCAGGACAAAAAAGAAATTGGACGCCCGGCCCCATCGGAGAACTAAACGAAACAGATAATCATAACGATAACTCCACTAACGCCTCCCAGGGCAATTCTTTGCGTTCGAGCGCCGCAGTTTTGAGGTTCAGATAGCGCGCTGTCCCCCAATAATTCGGCAACACATTACGGATTCCCAGATTTTCTCTGGGCGGAATCCTCTACTGTGGCCAAGGGACAACAGGGAGAATAAAAGCGGTTCAGTTTATACACTGAAACAAAATTTAGCATAGTACAATATACATAAAGGATATAATAAGGCGTTATTCAGTCTTGATCAATTCATTTTCGCCATGAACTTGTTTGTTGGCATTAATACAATGAAATGAAAATTTATTTCAATGAATAATGAAATCAATGAAATGGCGGATTGAAGATAGCGGATTCGGGATGAAATTAATAGAAAAATGATACTTGAGTACATCTTTTCATCAATATGATCCACTCTTTTTGGAAACCATCACTTGTTGAGATCAGTTGAAATTGCTTTTCACGTAATGATACCACAAATGTCACCAAAAAATATTCATCACATGATAAAGTCAAGTGATAATAATACATTTTGATATTTAGAATTTATTTTGACACATTATATGGACATATCTCAATTCGGCAACAGAATGAAAACATTGCTCTTTCCAAATAAATAGCTCATATATATTATTGTTATTAACTGGTATCCCGATTGCACTAGTTTGAATCCATTCAACTGAATCAGTCATACTGAATTCCAAAAATCGGATATCACAATGGTCATTAGCAACCCCCAAATCGTAAACAATGATGCCAAGAACAAATGGATAGAGATTTTATTCCACAACTGATTGAATTAAAATTTTTTCGTCGCCATATTAGGTCCGCCTTCTTGAATTATTAAATAATAAAATTTTGGTTTCATAATCAGCGATCTCAAAAAACCAGGTGTACAGTTTTCAGAATGTAGGTATATAGTTTCCAGTCCAAATTCGAGTAAATTTTAAATTTTTGTCGCCCACATAGGATTTGTCTGCCATATTAGATCCGCCATTTTGAATTTTAAAAATCTGACTTCAGATTCGTAATTGGCGACCATAAAACCCCAAAATAATGAGTTTGAACAAAGACGAGGAACCTTTTTTTTTGAGCCAGAATACTGGATTCCCCGTCCTCTAAAGGTTAAAGTCAGCTAATCAATCCCAAATATACTTCAAGGTACCAGCAAAGGCTAATATAACTTAGATTTTCTTTCAGAATCGGGAATATTTCGACCTATCTAATCCCAAATGTGTTCAATGGGGGTTAGATAAGAACTCTGAGGAGGTCGAGGTAGTAATCCAATTATCGATAAAATACTGCTTAGCGACCTTGGAAGTGTGCTCAAAGTAATTATCCTGTTGAAAGACAAATGGCTAATTTTGTAATCCAAGTTTCTGGATAGACTGTTGCAGGTTATCTCTTAGAATATTGATATAATATAACTTTGTCCTATCAGTTTTCCATCTATTATGACTAAATTTCCAACTCGAGATGCCTCGAGACATTCGGTATAAAATCGACCACCTCCATGTTTGACTGTCGTTTTAACCATCGACAGAAATAAGGGCTCTGCTTTTTTAAAGCCAAATCATGCGATGACTGTATGACCCCAGGAACTCAGTATCTTAGTAGGTATATATTAATTTTATATTAATTAAAAATGTCACATATATGATACAAATATGCCACAGGCAAAAAAAGACACTTCATTAACAAAGTAAAAACGTTTATCTGTGACTTTCCGGATTTATTCTACAATGGTGCTAAAACAGTCTATACAGTGTATGAGAAAAATGTGTTGTGGTGGGATAAAACGGACTATAAAAATCGAGTGAATATCAAAAAACACAGAAATGGAGACCTTCATCATTTCGCGTACTTGATGAACTATTTCAGGACTTCTGGAATAAATACAATCCCGAATAACCATGAAAACACATATGTATTCTGTAAGCGAACACGTGGAAAAGAAAATAAAATCTAATTAAAAAATCGTCAACTTTGGTTATGTTGATGAGACGACAAATTGTAAAAAAATACTGTTATAAATGTTACAGTACGTGTACAGGACCCTCATAAACCGACATTTCCACTGTTACCAATTCGCTAAAACAGTGTACTGGTGGGGCAAATACGAGGATGGTTCTCAGTACGTTAGGAAACTGTCAAGTCCCAACACGTCAAATCATGATTTTTATGAGTGATGGTGTCGCGACAATAGGTTTGGTTGTCCGCTCTCTTCTAGAACACGGTTGCAAGCGTTCTTACACGTTGCGAAAAATGGTTGTTGCAAAAAATGATCGACTTTTATAAAACTTTGACAATGTGATAAAGAAAGATTCCGATTTTATCCCAATAAAACAAAGTGATGGCCATTCCATTAACTCAGTTCAAATAGTGTTTTAATTACGCGTGTATTATCAGTACATGTCGAATGATTTTTCTCAATATACATACTTTCTACATCATTAAACGACAAAGCGTTTCTATACGCCCCTAAAGCCCCGCCTGCGTTGATAACTAACTTACAAAATGGCTGCTGTTCAAATAAACCCGGGGTTTATTCTACTACCTCTCCATTAGTATACAGATCAGTGATCCCGACGATCCGACGCCGGGTTGTGCTTATTGCCAGTAATGGCGACCAAGACGTGGCCAGCCCACACGGCCTCCCCTTCCACACCGCCTTCTCTTGCATATAGATTATTTTTAGCTGGTGATATTTACCCTAGTTAAGTCAACACGGGCCGACCCTTTATAGACATATATTTTCACCGTTAAAGAAAGAGCGCAAAGCCCAGTCTATTTATTAATGAATAAGAAACGAACAATATTTTTCTTGGTGTAGCGCGCTGCCAGATCAGTAACGCATTACGAATTCTCTACTGAGTTTTTCTCGAAGGAATCCTCCTTCGTTGCCAAGGTACCGCAGAGAGGATGAAACGCAGCTCCGCTTATAATATTCATTCCCCCGAACTATAACAGGCACTTTATAAAGGGAAACTGGGGTAATGATCGCTGCCATTTATAAGCAGAAAATGTTTTATGTGCATAAATCATTGCGCGTTGCTGTGTTCTCTCGGTTTAAGTAAACAAGACAAAAGGCTGGTTGTCATATATGTACGTTGCCAAAGATTAATCTGATTCCGATGGCTCGGAAGGGTGTTCTAAAAATAGAAGGGCGTCGGGTTGCTCGTTTTATCGGCTCGGCAATGACGTGTCGAGAAAATCGGCTGGCGGAACGCTGTCTTTTGTTTCCGCTTTATTCTTCCAGTAACGAGAAGTCGCTCCAAAGGGGAATATTAAGAAAAATGGTTGGCTGAACTGGCTGGCAGAACCCATAATCTGTGTATGAACTTGGAAGTTGGTAGACTTTATACTTGTAATGCTCCCCAAAAACTAAGCATCATATGGGAAACGGGTTTAGATAAACTGACTGGCTAAAAATTGGCTTTATTTGAGAAATATTAAAAACATGCTTGGGAACATGCTTGAAAATTATTTTGAAATGAAATGAAAGTTTTTATTAATCAAAATCAACCGTTTTTTTTTTTTTATTTCACTTTTTGCAATTATTGTGATATTAATAATATTTAGATCAATCTCCATTATGATAAGTACTCTTTGAGTTTTTATTTATTTATTAGAATATAACGATGTTATTTCGTTAACTGCCATATGGAACTGTATGTTATATGTATTTAAATAAAACGTAAAATAGACCAAACTTGTAACTATATTTTACCCATAAATTAATATTTTTTTAAAAATAAGGTTTTCTAAATCTGTCTAAAATGAACCATTATGAAAATAATTACCAACAAAAATCTATATATTTACAAACTTCATAAAAATTAAAAAAAAAACATTAAACTGCCATGCGTTATGAAAACAAAATAAAGTTTATTTTAAATTTAATTTCAAATAACCTCTAACAATAATTATTAAACAATAAATAATACTCAGAAAAAATATACTCACTTTTCATTTCCTGACAAATTGGGGTTCGAGAAAAAAGGGTCCAATAAAAAGGACAATAACGTCATAAAAATGGTGCGGGCAGAATTTTAAAAATGTGCGTAAAAAGTGCAGAGATAAAATCAAAACGACCCGTATTGGCGTTTTTTTTTCCAAAACTCTTCCATAAAGGATTACGAATTTTATTCCTAACTTTTACCTCTCACAATAAACAATACTTTAGAACAAGCCTCGGAGCTCTCTCCAACCCCCTTTAAAATAGTGGAAAAAAAGACAGCAGACGAGAATGCAGTAATGTTTAACTGACTCCAATCCAGCGATACAAATATCGCAAAAAAAAACCTACTGACATAAAAACAAATATCACAGTTGAACACCAATCATCACAATTATTCATTATAATTATTCCTTAGACTTTAAAGATATTTCAAGACTGCCATATAACAAAGAGTTGTCTTAAACTGTAACAATAATAATATAATTTTAATGTAAATAAGGGTCAGTTAATACACCTCCAATGAGACCCACAATTCGAATAACAGTAAACACTGTAACAGACGTTGTCAAAATTTCCCTAAAGGTCCGCAACAGTAATGAGCTCCCTTCGTAAATAAGAATGCTTAAAACGTTTCGAAGATTAATTATAAAATATCCACAAAGGCAAGCTATTTTTAAACGTCATTATAAAAGGGCACCCCTTCGGTACGTACATTCTTTTGTTGGAAAGTTTCTAAATACCCTTTCAGGCTTACAAACGTCTATACGCTTCCATCACCTTTTTGAACATTTTTTCATTAACATGATTAATCTTGAAATAGCGTTAATTTTGATACTTTGCCCTTCATAAATGTGGACACATACTCTAATAACTAAGTAACCGTTCTACAAAAAAACGGTGTTTATCCGTAAAATACAACTAAATGAATACCTGTTGATACAATAAGTATTTCAAACTTTCCTTTTACACTCACACAGACAATTTTGTAAATTCAGAACGTTGTGTGGGTGTAAATTGTGGGTATAAAGAGGATGTCTTCAATTAAATATATTAAAATTCTTCATATATTAAGCAATTCTTAATAACTAAAGGCAAAATTACGATTGCCTTTCCAAAAAACATTACCGTGGCACAGATTCCACAATTTAAAATAAATACGAAAATGTGAGTTTTATACCACTTTTAAAATTTAAAATGGTGTAGTTCAACACGATGAACAAGATAGCGTCACTACCTCTATTTCGAAAAATTATGGATAATGTGAGTTTTGCATCTGGACCCCTCAAATAATAAATTCTGTCTGTTTACAAAATATTGTTAAAATTTTAATGGTAGATACAGTTTCATGTCTAAAAACATTAATAATGTCCATAAAAAACTTAATTCTGCCGTTTATCAAGCGGGAGGTGACATTTTTAATATCCCAGCATTCTGCTATCTACAGTAATGGATTTCTAAAATGGATTTTACGTTTCAATTTTAAGAAAAATATCGTTTATATTAATTTATTTCAAAAATAAAAGGGGATTAGGTATCCAGAGGGAAAATGCTGATTCAGAGGGTTTCGTCCAACCTCCCTTCGTGAAATGGGAGAAAAGGTATTATCTGTGTTCGCGGTGTTTTCAACCGTAAATGCAAGAACAGCACATGCTGAAAATCTGAATCTCCACGTGGGCAATTTTTTACGTTATACACTGTTTGGATCCATTTAAAGGAACGGTCAATAAGCAGTTTGTTAAATGTTCCTGCCAGGATGGATTTGTGAGGATTTCCACCTCATTTTCTATATTATTTTTAGAATTAGGAAAAAGTTTTTACAGGGCTACAAAGTTTTTTTTCTGATATTTCGGGATATGCTGATATATGAAAGACAATAGAAAAAAAAATATAGCAGCTATTTATTTCAGATTTCTTTCAGATTCTAATTTCTATTTCAGATCGTCCTATTAATTGGATTCTGCTTGTTCTTCTGATTACACCGAAACAACATATTGTATGTCATAGTTTCTTTCAAGGTTTTTTGAAATACTATACATCGAATACCTATATAAATCGTGTAAATGGAAAACTCTTTTGTGATTTTTTTTTGCACAAGTTTGATCAACATATACTGTGTACATATGGATCAAAGTTGTGTAAAAACAAAATGCAAAAAGCGACAAAAAAAACAGATAAAAGAAAATTATATCACTTCATATTTTTATATTGCATACTCCAAAAAAATAATAATCGATATATCTTCTGTAACTCCACCAAAAAACATTAAATAAAATAAAGTCAAAAATGTAGATTTGCCATTGAAACCGTACATGTTTTCCTTCCTCTTCTTTGCTCAAAATCAAAATGTATAGTTTGTGGACATCGAATGTGATTATAATTCGTTATCAAAATATTTTAAATGATGTTATATTATACAGACCTAGATAACCCCGATAGAGAAAAAAAATTGTCCGCGTTCACATTTCTTCTGTAATAAAACCTATATCTAAACCACTACTTCCATGCCCAATTTTTCCAAGCCTTCCTAAATTGAACCAAACTATTAAATCAAAAATCTAATCACTTCTAGATCTAGATCATATATAGGGAGTTTAGATGAAAGTGTCCTGGTTCACGAGATATAGTCACTTTGATAAAACTGGTGAAAAATCGTTTGCGTAAGTCAATACTTCTGTTCCACCAGCCATTGTGGCAAAACAAATATTCATAATACATTCAAATCATAATTGACCAACTTTGACTATTCACGTTTTATAAAAAATGTATTACATGGAATTTACAACTGTCCTCAAAAGTTGGCGCATCTAATGCAAATTCCAAAATGGTAACAAAAGCAGTAGCTTTAACTGGGGAGATACAATTAGAGGGTCCAAAAAATCTATTGTTTTTTTTTACCTAAAAAAGATAGTAAATGTATCGTAGAATATGCATGCAATGTTTTAAAATCAAATTCAAAGCCCTTCTAGTCGTATTTTTTTTGCCGTTCTTCGAAGTGATAGCGTAGTACGCATTTCGGCGCTGTCGACCCAGGGGACCTTTTGTCTATAGTGTCCTCTTTTGACATACCTTGTGACGAATTTGTGCAGGCTCGCCAAGCTCGCTTCAGCACAGTATAAATGAGTTTTATAAAGAATCTGAGAGCTACTGATGCCCCTGGCATCACTGATTAAGGCGTAAGTATAGTATCATTTTCAGGCATTCACAACTTTAAACGCGTTTTTCTCAAAACAGCATTTTTGAAATTTGCGGGATAGATCTCAAAAAGTTCTCAACCGATCTTGACGAAACTTTCAGGATTTCTTGTCTATATAACTAGTTTCTATGTGAACCAAAAGTTTATTGCAAAATATGAAAATTATTGCAAACATTCGAAAATTTTTGGGAAATTTTCGATTTGTTTCGAAAAACTTGCGCCATTTCTTCAATTTTTTTTCTTCATATTTTTACTGGTTCAGATAGAAACTATAACATTAATTAACTCAAATTTTTATATTGGACTGTTTCAAATTAAAATTACGGCTTCCAGAACTCCAGCAAGTCATCATTCTTGGACATACTGCCTTTGACCGTTTATAAATCTGCCATTTTATAATTAAAAAGTAAAAAAAAGATATATTCTTTAAACATGTAGAAAACATCATGCCAAATTTCAATAAATTTCAATAATTCCTTCATAGTTAAAATAAGTTTGAAAAATGCTTCATTTTTGGCCTTCTAATTGTATATCCCCCCTTAATTGTTAAAAAAAAAATATTACTATTGAACCACATTGTTTATTGAGTTTTTTGTATGAAAACTGTGTGAGGATATTAAAAATTAACCATTTCAGGTAAAAAATGTTCAAAAGCTTTGAATATTACTACCGTTTTACAACAATAGCTGACGCACAGCGTAGCAAAAGGGGACAGATAGCTATGCTCGCACTTATTAGAACGGGATTATTAGATCCTGGCCTAACCTGTAACTCCCTTTCGGTTTGACGTTGCTTATTGGGACACCCTGTATAAATATTCTTAATTTAAAGTTAAAGCGTTATCGATCTACCGTGTAAAAAAAGAACGGACTCCAAAGGATTTTTCGGATCTGGTCAAAATTTCTACTTTTCAATATAGGTCTATAAGGCAGGCAATAAAAATGTTTAAACAATTTTCACCAATACTATACTTTACTTTCATGATGCGGATATGAAAGAGAGAAAAAAGTAATGCTTTTTTACCTCAACTTCTATTGACTCTGTCCTATAAAAAATATTACTGTATTAAATATTCACATCCATATAAAGGCAACTAACCCTCGTTTAAACCAAGTACTTATTTATGTTCTATTTTTAACCCTTCTAACACGCGAACTTTTACCCACTCAAATAAATACAGAAACTCGAATGGTATAAAAACTTGTTAAACATTTGTGGGGTGTAAAATACAACAAAATTCTAGGCGGCTACAATCGATTGCTCGGTTAAAAGCATTAGATAAATTATCGTCGTCGACTCGATTTAAGCGAATTTCCATATCGTTTCCTCCTTAATCTAATAAATCAAAATACCCGACGCGATTAAAACCGAGGCTGCTAGAGTGACTCGCCCTAAATGTTATCGTTAGCTGCAACACGGTGTTTCTGTTGCACCGAAGCTTAACTAGGTAATTACCTCTACACGAGAATTCTTAACCTACCATTTTTAATGTACAGGGTGGCTCGTGAAAATTCCCCCATTCTCTTCGCTATTTCAAGAGTTTCAAAAAAAAACAGGGCAACTTATTTTTTTGAAATTTCAAAATACCGATAAAATGAACATGTAAGGGCGTTCTCCAACGGTTAACTCTCGCTCTGCAAACTTTTTTAGAAATGGCACTGACGCACTTGTTTTGTATTGGTAGAAGTACATGGAAGTTGTTAGAAATTGCAGCTG
Source organism: Aromia moschata (assembly GCA_029963805.1). Taxonomy (NCBI): domain Eukaryota; kingdom Metazoa; phylum Arthropoda; class Insecta; order Coleoptera; family Cerambycidae; genus Aromia; species Aromia moschata. Next base: position 705,649 of record JAPWTK010000157.1, read on the forward strand.
CACCTCGGCCCCGCATTGAGTCTACTAAACGCTGAGCGTTCCGCAGATATCGACGACCTTTTGTGCTTTGAATATGGCTTTCTTAAAGTCTCCCCAAAGATATTCTATTGGATTCTGGACCGGCGATTGAGCTGGCTAATCCAAAACCTGAACCCCATGAGTAAACAACCAGGCCTTCGCTAATTTATTAGGATGCTTTTGGTCATTGTCTTGTACAAAAACACTTGTTTGGCAGTCCTTGTAACATCATAACATAGTATAAAACAGTCGCTTCCCGCTGTCTGTCCCTACCTATGTATGCTTAGATCTTTAAAACTACGCAACGGATTTTGATGCGGTTTTTTTAAATAGATAGAGTGATTCAAGAGGAAGGTTTATATGTATAATACATGCATAATATAGTAGAGAAACACTGATAATTTTAGAGGTTTCTAATGTGATGTCGTAAATAAACACATTTTTTTTGCGCTTACTTCGCAAACGCTGGCTGAACCCTACGAGATAGATCAAAATAATGTACTACAGTAGTGTACTCCTTAAAAAGATCTACAAAAAATCCGCGATGGTATATGTCTATCTCTTAGGGATAACCCACAATAACCATTTTTTATATTTCCGTGCGAAGCCGGGGCGGGTCGCTAGTAATTTTATAAGACCAGAGAATAAAAACTGCCAAACAAAGCAAAGCTCGATAGCATGTGTTTTTTCAAACAAGTTACCGACCAGAAGCAAACTAACTATTCAAAATAATATAAAACTAACAAATTAGCGACGACCTGTGTGTCCACTCATGGGGTTTAGGTTATGGATTAGCTAACTCAATCGCCAGTCCAGAATCCAGTAGAATATCTTTGGGTGTATGTTAAAGAAGCCCTGTTCAAAGCACAACCATCACTGTTGAGATTTAGGGCGTGCTGTAAAATGTGCTTAGTGGTCGATACCTGCTGAACGCTCTCAGCATATAGTAGACTTAGTGCCGGATCGATGTACAGTTCTATTCGCTAACAATTGTTCCTCAAGAAAATATTAAATTATTTTTCCGCTTTATTACTCTATTAGAGAGTTGTTATGGTTTTTTTAAGGGAATTTCGCTATTAAAAAAAATATTTTATTCCTATTATTTCGCACGGTAGCAATTGCAATCATTGTATTACCGGCAGACAGTCGTTTCATAATTCGCAATAGTAAATAAATATAATGTAGGATCTGCAGTATTGATATACCTACAGGGTCGGCCCGTATTGACCCAGGTATAGCAAATTTGACCAAATAAAAAAAATATTTCTGCAAGAAAATGAGGTGCGGAAGGGAAGGCGGTGTGGTAAAGACCACGTCTTGGCCGTCATTGCCGGCAATAAGCACAACCCGGCGGTGGATCGTCGACATCACTGATCTGTAGACTAATAGATGGGCAGTAGAATAAACCCCGCCTTTTTCGGAGGATTTGAGCAGCAGCCATTTTGTAAGTTAGTTCGTTAGTAAGTAGTCTGCGCATACTATATGCTTTGTCATTTTGTCGTTTAAAGGTGTAGAAAGTTTTATCCTATATAGTTGTATTGTTTGCAAAATAAAGGGTCTGTTCTATAGAAGAGTCTGTTCATCAGAATAACTGTTTTCATTATTTTTTTGCCACATGTACTATTTTGCAAACATATGTAAAAACTTTGGACATGCATATATTTTCTACATTATCTGTTTTGGGACTATGATCGTGGTGGAACACCTTTTAGACGCCTTTTGTCGGTTACGAGCAATATCCCTATCGGAGATAGATCGTTCTACATAACAAAAGAAATAGTTTGAAAGCGACTACACGAGTGCTAAAAAGAGCAAGAAATTGTCAATCTGTACACCTTTTTTCAAATAACTCTCTATGATATCTTGTCACCTAATTTATTTTTCACATAGTAGTTCTTTTAATTTTCCCGGTAGACTAGTGACTAGTAATTCTAGGTTACCATACATGCAGAATCAATTATTATTATAGATTATATACAATTCAATTATTATTATACAATTATATACAAATAATTTGAGGTATTAATCACAAACACCTCCATATGCCACGAACATTTTGTCCGCATACACAAAAATTTTTGACAATCTCCCGTTCCCGAATTATGACACAATTTCAAACCTGTAAAGCGTGCGTTACAAAATTTAAACCCGCTGACATAAACAACCGCAATGTCTGTTGATTATAAAATAAATTATCGAGGTAACTAAAATCGATCAAACGACCGAAAATACAAATTAAATTCGAACGGTAAACAATACATCAGCACAATTACATTTTGGACGACCACGGAATACAGTCACATGGAAATAAACGAATTTGTGCAGAATTTACTTCATTCTCTTACATTGATGCAATATAACAAAATAAAATAAAATGTAGTAGAATTTGTTTTAATATCGGGTAGTTAAATGAACCTTTCCATAATAGATTTATATGTACACATGTATTTAGAATTACTAATGATCTGAAAAAGCACGGTTAACTTACATTTATTATGCACGCATTATTAGATATTTTATGACAAAGTAACATTTTATTTAAAATGTTTACAATGTTGTCTTACAATGTGAGCAATTCATTGGTTAGAAAGAAGGGCTGCAGATCAATTACTCTCATCAATGAATACTTACATCAAATTACAGACGGAAGATCTGACTTTGCCAACAGTATATGTATATACTGGGTGTCTCAGCATTTAGTTTACAGACTTTATCTGCTCACCCAGGATAGTTCTTTATCTTTATGCTCACCCAGTAAAAAAATTATATACAAAAGTTACTTGAATTCATGAGGCCTATAAAATGACATATTCCGTTTGACATGTGCTAGTGACCTTGAGGTTATGTCAGTGTCAATATAAGTTTTTCAAATACAACACCCTGTATTTTTCGACATTTTTGTATTTACCGAACAATTCTACACATATTTCATGTAACATACCCTATACCTATCTTCAACCGTTTTCGAGATTTTCAAAGTCAAACAGCTATTATTTCACAATACAAAGAATTTTCAGTTTGCCTTATCAGTTTTGAAACAATTGAGAGGTATTGTTAAAAGTAATTTTAATAAGATCAATGGGATATTTCAGTAATTATAAGCAATTAGTTTAATAAATTTTCAAATTGAGCTGGCAAACAAGGCAAACTGAAAATTCTTTGTATTGTGAAATAATAGCTGTTTGACTGAAAATCTCGAAAACGGTTGAAGATAGGTATAGGGTATGTTAAATGAAATATGTGTAGAATTGTTCGGTAACTCCAAAAATGTCGAAAAATACAGGGTGTTGTATTTAAAAACTGATATTGACACTGACATAACCTCAAGGTCACTAGCACATGTCAAACGGAATATGTCATTTTATAGGCCTCATGAATTCAAGTAATTTTTGTATATACATTTTTTTGCTAACTATCCTGGGTGAGCAAATAAAGTCTGTAAACTAAAAGCTGAGACGCCCTGTATACTAGCAATTCTACAATTCAGATCAGCGCCACTAAACTAGAACGGATGAATTTGACATTATTGTTACGAAGGACTTACCAATTCGCACTCAAATTCCAGATTCATGCATTTTTGGAAGTGATTAGAGCAAAATCTTAGATTATGCTTTTAATCGGTTGTACGGGTAGTACTGAAACCATAATATCTCACCAGGTGAAGGAGAAATTAAGAAATTAGAAACCTAAGTAAGATATCTTGACTGCAAACTTAGTAAGATGGCTTCAACATGTTCTATATACTAACAGAAGTATAAAAAAATAACGAATGTGTCTTATTACGAAATTAGAAATTAGGTTTTCTTTTTTATTTAAATCTGAATATATCGACTGAGAAAAGTTAGCAATTAACCAAGTGAAAAAAATCAATCAACCAAAAAAAAATTCTCGAGTGGAGTTTGCCTGGTTAAGTAGATATCAAAATATTTCCTAAATTTCCTGCATTTGTACCCTCCACAATTTAATATTTTTTATAAGCGAAAATCGTGGATTTGGTGCTCGAACTATTTTTACAAGGTTAATGTAGCTTTGTAATATTAATGCGTGTGTATAGAAAATTATGTAGTTCATAATTTTACTCTTGAACTTATTATGCTGAATAGGCATTGTATTTCCAATATTTGGCGAATGCGCTGGTTATACAGGTAAAAACGAAATTTACAATCGAAACTAGTAGAAATATCAATTTACTGAAATTTGTCAGGTTGTCTTCAATTATCTCTCAATGGCACGAGGTCAAAATCAAATCCAAGGCATATTAAAAAAAATAATCCATGAAAAAAAATGCGTGAAAATGTCCCAAAATTTAACAAACATAGCAAGTGTGGTCTAGTTTTTTAGCAATTTATCGAGGCCCCCTAATGACTTTAAACTCTCAAATACAATAGTAGGTTCCAGTGTTCCATAATTCTACCAGTACTTGAAAAAAGCAGTTAGGTTAAATATGTACTTATAAGAAGCCGTAAATACTAAAATTATACTCGTATTAGTACTTCATCACCAGAGGCGTACACTGTTTATTTTAACTACATAACTTCCTAATTATCTCCGATTACGCTTTACTCTATCCTTACGTTAAATGGATGCGTATATCATTTCAAGATCAGTCGAACACACTAGGGACCATATCAAGCTAAAACAGTTCCATTTCCATAAACATATAATTAACGTATATGCAAAAATATTTTAAAACCCCTAACGAGGGTGTTAATATTATTGTTAGGTACATAGATAGGTAGATCAAAGGCGTTTGATTATTATTTTCGACTGTCGGCAATATTTCAAAGGTGTTAAGAATTCCGTGTTTTTTAACCCTAGAAAGATAGTGCCCTTCACAAAGCTGTTAAAGATAGGGGTGAGTAATTTTTATTCACTACTAGAAAGCTAGTAAAAAAATGCCGTTTTATTTTGATAAAGGAAGGAGAGGGAATTGAAAACAGTTTAGCATTAATTTTTGGTGGAGGGGTGGGAGACTATAAACTATCAATTAGGTGCTGGCAGGAAAACTTTAAATATTGGCAGGAAAATATTATGGGAAATAATATTTGATCACTCTTGTTTCACAAATTCCTTTGTAGTATGTTTCTTTCTTGTCTAAAAACCAGCAATAGAAAATACAACTTGTATTATTTTAATCCTGCATCAAGACTACCACTAAAGCCACAACATCTCTTCACCTAGAATAATAATAATTAAATTTGTTATTTAATTTATTATTATTCATACATTATCGTTATAATTATACTTACATATCAGTTCATCAAATGCCATTTTATATAAAAGAGTACCTTTTATATGGTATGACGACACCAAATTTTAACTGGACATTTTAATCCTACCAAAATCCAATTACCGAATAGAGTTTAGTGGTACAAACATATGTTTCAACTACCCTGTTAAAAGCTAATATCTTATTGCAAATTAGATAAATATTGTTAACGGGCATTAACAATATTATGGTAGGGTTCTACTTCAGAAACAGTTGAAGGATAATGGCCGTATTGTCTCGAAGACTGTTACTTTCAACAGGATTTGTTTGTTAATCAGGATTTTCAAAAAAATCGACTACCCTCGTAGAGCAGAATTTTGTCAGTAGTTTTTAACTGACCTTGGTAACATCATGGACAAGATTTTCTTGTTCGCCGAAGGAAGCTTGATTACATAGGTAGTTTTGTGAATTTACAAAATATGAGAATGTGGAGTTCCGAGAAACCGGACCATTTTTTGTCGAAGCCCTTCTTCATGTGCAAAAAGTTTATGTTTGGTGTGTTAATAACGTAAAAGAATAATTAAAGAAGTATAATTGGAGTACTGACAACAAGACGGTGCTAGCGACGGTGCGGGTGAAGCAACAGTAATGTTAAAGAATATTTTCTATAATCGCTTGTTGAGTTTCATCAACATGAGTTTGCTCCAAGACCCTGTGACATTATACCATACGATTTCTTTTCTGCGGCCATACTTAGAGAACTCCATTTTCCGGTTTTATTAACAACTAACTATTATCCTCCTTGATAATTTTGAAAAAATGAAATGAGATTACAGTACTCCTAGAAAATGTTTTCGGCTCTAATAAAAAAAGGTGTCAGAAATGTTTAGAACAACGTGGGAGACCATTTTCAACTACTTTACACAGAATGTTCATTTTGAAATGTTTTCTCAATTAGTCTGACTCATTTTGTCTTTCAATCAATCCATATAATAAAGGCAAAATACACAATAGAAAGTTGACGTTGTTGGGATTTGAATCCAGACCATCAGATTCAAAGGCAAAAACTTAATCATTACACCCAATTGCCCATAACTCAAGCTGGATATTGACATAGTTTTTTCCACAGCCAACTTGAGGTCAAATTTATTTGAGCGCTCGAATATAACGTTTTCCATGTGAATGAACACTGTAAAACGTTAGTACCTATACGTTTCGTGGGTACATTATACAAACGGAAAAAATATCCGTACGCTTCGAGGCAATTTCCACAAACTGCATTACCCTCACGTAACCTGAGGCAATTAAAAAAAACCGAGAGAAGTAAAAAACCGGTTAAAATACCCACTCAACACCTTGTTCTACTTCCCTGCGAGCACTTTGTACAGTAATTTTTATGCTCCGCTCTCGAGCGCCATAAAGGAAAAACCTCCGGCGGGAACTCGTGTGGTCCTCGACTCCTGGCGGGTATCGATCCCGGGGAGCGGCGCGGGGTCGGTTCTCAGCCGGCGGCGGCGGCAACGGCGGTACTCGTGAATGGCGGGAAGGCCGCCGGGAGGCGGCCCGAACGTGATTCCCGGTGAATTATTCAGGAGGCTTTTGCCGCACCAACATAGCGGATCAAAAAATTTGCCGATATTTGCAACCTACCCACGATAATACGCTCGATCCACAATGGTTCAGAGATTGGATCTCAGGTTGCTATTTGAGTTGTTGCAGCGTCAGGAGTTCCTCAGGGTTCTCTGCTGGGGCCCCTTCTATTTTGTCTACATGACAGATATAAACGTGGATACATATTAAATCAATGAACGTGATTCGCTAGGTTATTTCTGGGCCGATTCGAACATTTAAAAAACCATTAATACTAATTTTCCAGCAAAAATGTTTTCGTTATAATAGAAAATGTGTGAGTTTCAAAACAAATGCTGAAAGGTTAAACATTATAAGGTTATACTTAACTTTTTTCCTCACGTCTGTCTCATTTCAGCAATATAAGGTCTCATATATCAATTTTCCTATAGTTTTATTGTTTTACTAAAAATACTCAGTTTGAAAACTGACCGCAGAAGGTTCCGTAGGCGTTGAAAAAATTATATATCAACAAAAATAAAAAGTAATGAAGAAACAACGAAAAACATTTCAATTGTTATGACGCCGAGGACATAAACACCTCGAACACACTAATAAATGCTAGAAGCTGTCAGACGTTCGGGCGAAACGACTCGATGGTCTGCCTGCGTCCGTCGCGCACCGCTATAAGGTTGATTCTCACTATACATACCGTTTCCGTTCCATATCCCTTTCGTAAACATTCCGTAAAATTTCATTGTATTCACACTATAATTTACGTTTCATTTCCATGTCCGTACATTTGTGACCACACTGTTGACGCTTACGTTGTAAACACCGTGAAATCAGTACTAAGTGGTCCGAAGAAAATTTAATAATGGCCGCTGTTATTTTGGACGAGGAAGAGCGTTTACAAAGAAAACGAAAAAGGCGCTTCGGAATTCACAACGTATTGAAATAACGAAATGTTCATGGGGAATATATTACGTAACATATTTCCGAAATTAATGGACGACGATAAAAAAAAATCCAATATTTTCGCAAGTATTGTGTTACTTTGTAAGATTCGTAATAAAACATTCTTTACTAGCTTATTTGTTTTATTTCACTTACCTGCTACTGCATGGCCATTACAGGCTGTTGCGTAAATAACTCGGTAAATAAGAAACAAAGTGATACAGGGTTTGTCCGGAAAGTAATGTCAGTGAGCTTTGAAAAATGGTTTTTATTGGTTCTATGTGTACAAATCTTTAGAAACTTTCAAAATACATTCCTCCTGCGTCCACACATCGGTTCCAGTGGGTCTTCCACGCATCAAAAGCCGCACGGTAGTCGTTTTCCTGAATCGCCTTTAAAACGTAGGTGCAAGCCTTCTGAATGTTTTTTCACCGACCCAAAATGCTGTCCTTTCATTGGGGTTTTGAGGCGTTTTGAGGCGCAGAAAAAAGTCTGAGGGAGCCACATCGGGGCTGTAGGGAGGCTGGGGAACAACGGTGATGCCTGCCTTGACGAGGTATTCGGCCACGAGGAAGCAGGTGTGCGAAGGCGCATTGTCGTGGTGAAGCTTCCAGGATTTTGAGATGTCTGGGCGGACGCGATTCACCCTGCGTTTCAGCCGCTTCAGCACCTCGATGTAAAACTTTCCAGTTACGGTTGTCCCCTGCAGAACGAACTCATGTTGGACCAATCCCCGGCAATCAAAAAAGACAATCATCATCAATCAAGGAAAGCGGGGTTGTCTTCGCAGGTATCCAAAAGTTCTTGGCAGGTTTCGACGCGCCTCGCTTTTTGATCGTCCGTTAGCACTTTTGTCACGAGCTTCGCGCACACCTTCCTCATTCCTAAAGACTCCGACACAATTTCGTGAACAATGGTTTTCGTAATGTCTAATGTTTCGGAAATTAAATGGACACTTAGACGACGATCAGTGTTCAACAAGTTACGCACACGTTTCACATTTGCGTCGGAACTGGAGGTTGATGGCCGTCCAGCGCGGTTCTCGTCGTTGACATCTTCCCGACCTTCTGCAAGGCCTTGTACCACCGGAAAATTTGCCTGTCCGAAAGACAATCGACGCCGAAAGCTTTCTTCAACATTGGAATGGTTTCCGCAGCACTCTTCTCCTGTTTCACACAAAACTTGATCGCCATCCGTTGCTCAAGCGAACGTTGCACTTTTTCTTGCACCGGGTCACTGTAACGACTCTCAAAAAAGGAGTGATGCGACCGCTACAACGACCGGTAGCCAACTGACGCTTGTTGGATCTTGTTGCCAGATCCCCCCACCACAACCCCAGCACGTAAAGCGCGGGCTGGCGCGTACAGTCTCGGGAAAAAAAATTCACTAACATTACTTTCCGGACAAACCCTGTATATGAGATGAGGTCTCAAAAACTGAAATTTTAAATACTTTGTTTTCAAGAATGCTTGGGTATCGCGTTTTGGTATTGTAATATTATTATGTATTAATAATAAACTTTTAATTTTCAATGTTTCATCCCAAACTAAAATTCCGGTAGTGTTTTCTTGTTAACAATGAATGATTGATAAGAGAATTTAAATATAATTTTATTATTATTATAAGGCGAAAAATATAAGGTAAAAAAATATACATGGTTCTATTTAAAATAAGAACGTTGGGTCGACGTCCGGTCAAACCGGAAGTTGTAAATAAAGTCAGCAGCAATTTCGAACACCCACTTTGTGAAGGTTCCTTAAATTTTGATAATTTTTTGTATACGGTATTGATTTTTTTTTGCTTCTGCGTTTAATAAGCCCGAGTTGAAAGTGATATGTCGATTGTGTGAAATGATATCGATAAAACGGTAAAACTGCGATGTTTTCAAAACACTGCGAATAATTCCAAAAGTATTAAATCCTTTTCAAAGTTCTTGAACTCATATTAACAGGAAATCTCCAGAGTACCCATGACTAACTGAGCCATTCTGGAAACATTTTTCCTAGACACGAAAAATATTTAAAGGTAAACCAAAAACATCATAAAAATTCAAAACTACCCTCCTTACTAGTTTTTATAAAAATCACTGCTCATGAAATTTTAATAAAACGCAGCGAGTTCTAGAGGGATATGTGTGACGTACAAAATGTTTTGAATTTTTATAACATTGTTTAATCAACTTCTTCTTTTCTTTATGAAAAGAAAAGATTCAGAAATTCTTTATATCTATGAATTTTTTTTACAAAATGGTTCAGTTAATCAGATAGTAATCTGAAGATTTCCTTTTAATATGAACTTTGAAAAGGATTTAATATTTTCGGTGTCATTCAAGATTTTTTTTAAAACATCGCAATTTTTTAGCGATATATTTTCACCCCATATCACCTTCAACTTGGACTTATTAGATACAGAATTTTACAGCAGGTGTAATCCTGCCAGAAGCAAAAATATCAATATTGTAGTATAAAACATAACAGAATTTAAGTAACATTCAAAAAGTAGGTGTACGAATACTTTTGTTGCTAACTGTAATGTCTGTTAAGTTGAAAAATGCCGAGTCAATACTTAAATAATTAACTTATTTATTTACTTTAATTATATAGTTACTTTTCTCAAACTATACTTTACACGGAAAACATTTTATAAAATTTCTAAATATGATAAACAAATTGTCACTTGTAACTGCATATTTTAACCCATTTTTTATTATTGTCTAGATATTGTATTGTAATGCCAAGAAACATTTCGCAAAATCGACAACATACAGTGTATGCACAGTAAGCGACGAAAGTCATCATACACCCACTTTTTGAAGTTTGCTTAAATTATGATAAATCCCTTTCGAAGTTGTTGGACTCGTATTAAAGGGAAATCTTCAGTGTATCTATTTGACTAACAAGAACTAATGTTTCCTAGACAAGAACAAAATCTAAAGTTGAACCAAAAATATCACGAAAATTCAAAAAAGCCCTGTACGCCACACATTACTCCAACAAAAATTTAGGATTAATATCCTTCTAGATCTCTCTGTGTTTTATTAAAATTTCAGGAATAGTGATTTTTACGAAAACGATACTAAGGAAGGTAGAATTTTGAATTTTCGTGATATTTTTTGTTCAACTTTAGATTTTGTTCATGTCCAGGAAATTTTTTTTCAAAATGACTCAGTAGTCAAATAGATACACTGAAGATTTCCCTTTAATACGAGTCCAACAAGTTCGAAAGGGATTTACTATTTTCGAAGTTATTTACGTTTCTTTGAAAACATTGAAATTTTACTTTTTTTAGCGATATCTTTTTCACACAATCGACATACCGCCTTCAACTTCGGCTTATTAGACGCAGAATATCACAAGCTATAATCCTGTCAGAAGCTGAAAAAAAAAATCAATGCTGTAATACACAAATTATCAGAATTTAAAGCAAACTTCAAAAAGTGGGTGTATGATGACTTTCGTTGCTTACTGTATATCATTCATTGGGTACTACTTAATTACCAACATTAACAATATTTACAAACATATGTATATTAAACAAAGTAATAGCCCTTAATATGTGTTTCACTGATTTAAGCAAAAATAAAAACAAGACAATAGTTTTTGTATTTATTTTTGACAACTACTACTATCATAAAAAATGTAGATATCTAATTAGTCTATTCCCTGATTACTAATTAATTGCTAATTAGTCAGTTTTCTTAAATGGTCAATGGTTATAACTTAATTATAGCATAGTAACCAGTAACCACTATATTCGGTGAAGTATCCTGAAAAACTTGTTTGGGCTGCCCCGTATCATTCCCTCCCTTCCGGCGCCAGCACCCCGTTTATTCAGGGGGTTTTCCGATTCGCAATCCGCCTCGAGCCACTTCGAGTTTCGTCTTATTTTAGCACACACAGAACGTCGAATACGCTTTTAGTGCACCTTAGAGCACGCTAGACGGTAGGGATTATGCGCGATTACCATACCGTGTCAGGTATTTGAAAGGTGCATTAGAAGCGGGCACATTTCCAGTCTTCGTTTTGTTTCGGTTACATTGTCGACACTTTCGAATCGTTTACATTTACGATTTTAACCACTAAAAAAAATATTTACAAAGAAAATGAATATAATAGTAACCAATGTCACTATACAGTGGAGTCGTAAAATTTGGGATAAATCTGTTTTTGGGAAGCTTTCCAAAAATGCTCGGACAGGTAAATTTTGCTTTTTAAAAAGATGTATTTTTCACTAATGCCAGTTTCAGATCATCTTTTGTTTTCGATCTATAACTCCATCGATCTTTTTTTTACAACCAATGCCAATGTATCCGTGCTACCTGATATGTTAAACAGATACGAACACTTTCAATAATTTAATAATTTCTATAATTACTTAACACAAAAGAATACTTTTTTGAAAACTAGATTGACAACGTAAAATCAGAAAGTTTTAGCTAACGTAATAAATACCTTGATCAAACTGGCAGTGTTTTCCCAAATTAAAAGGCTTTTGTATGCCACATACTGCGCGCAATTAAATGAAATGTTTGTAGAGGAACCATAGAATGACCAGCCTGATCTGGTCTGGAGAATGATCAGCAAAACATATTTTTAAAAAATCAATTACTCTTAAGTAAATGAGTAAATTAAATAAAAAAAAAAAAGAAGGAAAACGTAATAAGAGTTGAGCAGTTCAATTTCATAAGCCCGTACGGTTTTTTCAGTTTATTTTAAGTTCAGTGACGAATTTTATTTATTATCAACCTTATTTATTAGCAAGTACATGATGGATACTTTGAAAGTTTACTATAAAACATATTATTTTTTACTTAATCTTTACTTATATTAAGTTTGTTTTTAATTAACTTAATATTTTTTTTTCGCTCGAATTGGACTGGTATGTCAGTTTTAATTGAAACAATGAATAATACGAGCACTATTCAATTTTACACGAGGTATCAAAAGACCTTCTTTCAGATTTATTTTCTTAGATACCCTCGGAAACCCGACAAATGCCAAAAACAAGACAAAAGGATATATAGGTCACAAGTAAGAACTACTCCACGACAACTAGCACTCGAAAAAGTTAAAGAAGTATAATGCGAGTCCTCTTTTTGTCTAGAGCCACTTCAGAAGTGCCTATACATATAAATTTATTATTTCATACTATTACAAGATAAAATCCTTTATGTTTTCAGATCAAATATATGTATATGTAAAACCACGCTTACGCTTAACACAAACATTTAACTGTTTTGGAAGAGGTACATTATTATAACTGACAGTTTTAAATAACTGATTATATTAGTAAATCAATGATTATTTTAAAATAATAAAAAACTCACATTTAACAAAATAATCATACTTACAATTAGTATATCCTTTCATCATAGGTTACAGAAAGAAATATAGAATACCTGCTTTAAATTAAATTTCTCTGGAATCAACTACATAGTGTTAGATTTTTTTTTCTCAAAATTCTATTTTCATACTTAAATCTACAGTGCTGTGGATTGAGTAAAAAAACATCAACATTCTAATTTCAACGTTAAAAATAAAAAATTACTTTCAGAATTTTGACATAATCTGTAGTTAAGAAATAAATGTAGATTAGAGATAAAACAGATGAAACACTTTTTAAAATTCTATTTTATAACAAAACCATGGTTTATGGTTATTATATGTTTTTAAAATACAATTTTAAAAACTGTTCATCTGTTTTATTTTTTCACATTAGAAATAATAGTTAGCAAAATTCTTAGAGTGAGCCTATTGTTCTGAAATTACACACGTACATTTTAAATGAAGAGAAGTTGATCAAACTTCTTTTAATATATTTATACTATATACATTTACATATTGTATATACAGTATGTGTAGGGCCAACATCGGCGGGTTGTGAAAAAGGACAAATTCAACACTTCTCGTTCTAACGACTAGCGTAGTTAGCTTCTTATCTGTTGTCTCACTTCTGTTTGTTCTTTTTTCATAACTGGTCGATGTTGGCTTTACACACGCGGTATACATATACATATACACAATATATACTGTATATGTACTGTAATATTTATACAAGGCTGATTCCTAAATAAAGATTTTTTGTTTTGTATTGTTTGATACACCTATTATTAACTCCATCTGGGGACATCATGTATGTTAAAATTTACAATAAACACTGTATCTAACTTATTTTAGATCTACAGGTAAAATAATCCCCCAAACCCTTTAACCTATTAAACTCAAAATCTAATCAGCTTCAAATCTCGATATAATACGTGACACTAAAAAGGATTTAGACAGTCAGACACAGACACAGAAGTTACTTCACGTTTATTTTTTTACTGATACTATATTTCTACTTCACTGCACGGTTGTAGAAGCAAAATTACTTGAGAAAAAACTTATTTCTCAAATGACTTTTAAGATCAATAATTTGTAAGTATGTCATAAATTATTGCAGATTATACTCCCGTCAATATAAAATAAGTAAGACGTACAGAAAGGAAAAAGAATTTAGGACACCCTCCAAGGCTACCTTTCCTATTTTACCGCAGTCTTAATCTTCGGACCCACGTCACTTCAACTGGAAGCTGTGTCCAGGTCAAAGGAAAGATATAACTCTGAGCAAAGTCACGAAGAAAATTAACGCGGTATAATAAAATATAAGCCTTTGTCTGACGGGCACATAAAAAAGTCACTGACCACATAATTTTGCTATTTAACCCGTTATATAAATTTCATTATGAACATATGTCACGTGTATTTATTATAGTGATATTTTCTGCATATGACATTTAATAGATATTCGTATCAAAAATATCAGTAATTATTAGTAAATATTAGGAAGTAGGCCTGCTAACAGGGTTAGGATGAATTAAAAAATACACAATTATTCATGAAGCGATTAAAGGAATTTACCTAAGTTACTGTACAGAAAGTTATAAGAAACATAGTTGCCTGCGCATAAGCGTGCATGACTAGCAATAAGTAAATAAATCCTATCTAGACGCGTATTTTCCAAGTGCCAAAAGATGTGATTTACTGTTATTAAGATGTGAGTATAGAGTGGGCCAAATTGGACACTTACAAAGGGAAACTCTCATCTTTCCACGAGATAGAGGAAACCTGATGGCGGCGTCTGAGCCTCATTTTTTATGAGCAATTTAATGGTGACCACCGCATATTGAAATCTGCCACACTTCCAGAGATATGTGTATTTTGTGCATTTTCAGAAGGCCTGTAACTTTTTCCTGTCGAATTTTTTTTGTATATGTATAGTCCTTCTAATTTTAATTGAAAATGATAAATACGCCTGGGGAACAAAAAAAGCAGTGCAACTTTATGATTCCATGGGCGTGCATATATCTTTTATAAATTCGAAAATTGTGAAATAATTTTTTTTTTCAAATCAATATAGGAGATTAAAATTAGCCTGCATACAAAACTCTTAATATTTGTAATATAATTTGCTGTAAATAATGCTCATTTAGCCAAACAATCTCAAAAAATTGTCTGTGTTAATAAACCTAGCTGAAATACACGTCACTGGCGTCTTAAACAAGTAGTTTAAGTTCCTAATTCCTAAAGTCGTAAATCATTTTAACGTCGTAAAAAATTTATGGCACAATCGACCGAATAAGTATTTGGATGTATTACATATAAAGCAATCCTATAGTACATATATAATGGTCGGCATTTGCTGGTGCATTCGCGGCTGTCGGCAGCTCAGGCGTTGCCAGCTCTTCAAAATTTTCTTAAGTATAGTAATATACATAAAGTTGTTTTAATTTATAATTATTTTTTCCAGCAATTTTAAACGCTTTATTTTAATGCTAACTAATAAATTTATATCTATATATATTTTTTAAATATTTCCAAACTAGCTTTCTAAGAACGTCACGAACTAACAGTTTACTGAAGTATGAAGTATACTTGTATAGTGAGCTTAGCAATTTTAGAAAATATATCTGACAACCTTGCTTTTTTCTACCTATTTTCAATTTAGAATGGAAATAGAATACCTATGGGTCGTAAGATACAAAAAAACACGCATGTCTTTTTATTTGGTAATCATATTTTTATAAATATGGTAATCACGGGAGAACAAAAAAGTATTAATGATCGATGGTTAGTTAGTTTAGGAATGATAGAAGGGTTGATAGCCAGTGTGGTTATTCAAGACGGAACGTCTTTTAGGGTTTTTAAACAGACTTTACACATACAGTAACGAATATCGACCAGTTTCGCCAAGTGTTAACTAGATATGTGGCTTTGTTTAGAGAAAGAGGAAGTGTAAATAAAAAAGAAGTGAGAGACGTAAAGTTCGCACTGCACAAAAAAATGAATAGAAAAGAAGTGAGGCAAATTGTTAATAAACACCTACAAACCCCTATGCGGCGTTTAAGCCCAAGCAAATGTATACTACAGAACCTGCAATACTAACCTGAATGTGACCTGTATAGGCATGTTTATCATTTATGCTCGGTCCAAGAATTGTTACCAAACGATCAGCTGCAGCGAATGCAATTTTGAAAGTGGTTTTCATTATTTGCATAATAATGAAATCGTCTGAAAAAAACTTTTTCACTAAGGAGGCATGGTTTTACACCACTGGTTATGTTAATTCTCAACAAATGGGAACATAGAGCACTGACAATCCATATTTCTTTATAGAGAAGTTTCTACATTCTCAGAAAGTTGGCGTGTAGGCGGCCATGTCGAAAAGGAGGTTAATTGGACAGATTTGTTAAGGGACTCCTCTTCGAAGACCCTAATATGCCAGTTAGGTGGCCAGTACGCAACAACAGGCTAGTAACTAACAACTTCCCTCAAGTGCTCACTAACGTTTTTGATTCTGTGAAAAGAAATGAGAACATGTTTGGAAGAAGAAGGTGGACACTCATTTAGTTTACATTTATAATTTTTAGGTTCTTTGTTGTTTTTTCAATAATATTTTATGCAATGGCAATGACTCTAATGTAGTTTTCTTAATAATAACAAATTCAGAACTTCAGACAGTTCTAAAAGTAATATCTTACGATGTGTAGTTATAATTACTATGCAAGTAGGTATTATTGTTTTTAAATTTATTAAATTTAAAATATTGTATCTAATGTGCAATAAATGTACCGGACATACATAGAATAAATTGCACCGGAAGATTTTATAGTTTTGTGGATTTTGAGGTATAATAAATACCTACTCATTATTTATTATATTCAAAATTAATTATTCTTTTATCGAATTATAGAATTCCTTTATTTATAAATTAAAAATCAGACTTTTAAGATGTGTCCTAATGATTTTTTGGATTCCTATAATGACAGGATAGAGCCAAAATAAAAAAATTCAAACACACATTATAATTCCATTTATAGACGTTGCACGTGTATACATACCCATGTTAGGTAAACCTAAAAACGCATTACGTTACCAAAAGCCAAATTGTTGGGGTTTTCATGTACCAAAATGTTTACATTTAATAATTGCTAATTTAGATATGACTTCCCTACAATTACTCTGATGACAAATTTTCAGTTTCAGTTGAACATTACAATGTTTTCAGTAAAAACCCTGAGATACGTACATATATACGTTTTTATGATTGTAAAATCGGCATTGAATAGAAAATAGTCCGTACTCACTGAAATTGTGTAGCACAGAAAATATTTGTACTTATTCCTTTTTTCTTTTCGTTGCTTTAGTTTCCTTACTTTTCAAATAGGTACACATAAACAGATTAAACGAAAGACTAAGCCAGAAATTTCGTTCCTCTTATTTTACGAAGCGTCATACGACACAGGGCATAATTAAATTTAAATTTATTTTTCTTCTGCATATGTGTTCATATTTCTTCAGCAGGTGAATATTTCAGTAAGCACTTATACTTTCTGGAGCTTGATCAAGATTTTAACCATCACGCGGATTTATATTTAGATGGGGTTGAGGTCAAAATTCGACCACGATTGTTATTTTACGATACTTTTGCTCACGCACGGGATATACATAAATTATGTACATACATTATTTAAACATAATATGTATGTATGTACTGGGTTTTCATTTATACAGGCTGTTTCAGTTTTTTGTTTCAGGACTTTAAATTAAGGAATTTAAAAGTTCATATAAACATAGGTCTTCAAATGCTTACTTTTTTGAAATACAGGGTGTTCAAATTAAATTTGGTAATATATTTTTTTATATATCGTATACATTTTTAACGTATTGCATTAAAGCATTAAAAGTTGGTGTACGGGGATTTTTTGTTGTAAGAAAACCTACTGTGGACACCGTGTTACTTTATGGATTAAAACGATCATAACTTTTTTCTTAATGTACTATATGGCTTTTTTATAAAAAAAATCGTATTTCCTGCAGTTTTCTAAAAAAAAAGTATGTCAAACTTGCTTAAATTGGCTATTTTTGAGATATTTGCATTTTTATCTTTCGATACAACCTAATTTTTCTCATCATTTATTAAAATAAAATCGTTTGAATTATAACATCTTCTAAATTGTTGTAACAATTTATTGTTTTATAATAATTTAACAGATACTAAACTTAGCTTTTTTAAGAATGTACAGGGTGATTCAAAACAATTTAGAATATGATATATAAAAAAATTATTTCAATGGGCTAATTGAATAAATAAATCTAATACTATCAACTAAACAAAAAAAACTAACAGTAACAAAAAACAAATTAAAGAATACCGCTCAAAAAGTGAATATTCTGTTCAATACATATTTCATACAAACAAATAACTGAAGGTGGAATGTTATTTAAAAAATGCTCTTACTTCTTTACTAATCCTATTAAGTTCTCTTGTTTCAACACGTGTTACATACACTTTTTCTCGGAAATATCCCCACAAAAATCTAAGAGATTTAGGTCTGGAGATCGTGGAGGCCACGCAACTGGCCCTCCACGACCGATCCATCTCTCTGAATAATGGATATCCAACCAGTTTCTTACGATTCTTCCATAATGGGCTGGAACCAAGCCATTTTTCTTTGGGCATAAGAAAATTAAAAAAAAAACAGTTTTTAAAGTTTAATTTGAACATCATATATCTCGAAAACTAAGCATTTGAAGACCTATGTTTATACAAACTTTTTATATTAATTTTAAAAGGGTTTATTAAAGGATATAGGAAAAAAACTTCTTGTATATAAGTTTTAGAAAATGTTCTATATTATCTTTTATGCTTTATGCTTATCAAAATTAAGAATTGGACGTCCAAAAGACGCAAAGCCAAACATTTTTTTTTAAACGAACACCCTGTAGTTTGTTTATTTTTCTGCAAGAACATATATGTATGTAAATTTTCATGAGGTTTCATGGATTCGTTATTTTCATGAGGAATAAAATTAAGTTTTTCAAAACGAAAACATTAAGTTTTTCGCATTTGTTTAATTTAGTAAGTCACTCAATACAACCAATAATTTAATATTTGAGGACAATTCAGAATGTAAACCAGTAGTTACCTTGTCTTGTTTACCATTACCATTTTTACCATTATTTACAATTCTAATCTGTCCATAAAAGATCTTATTTTCACAAACACCTCCACCCATTATTAAACTTATTACACCAATAATTCGAGGTCTCAAGTCGTTCACATTATTTAGCCGTTCCTTATTAATTATACTTGGATCTTCAAAGTAACCCCATAACAAGAAGTCGCAGAGAATTACATCAGATGACCGGCCCAGTCACTTGAATAAAAAAAATAATTTTATATCATATTTTACTCAATGGAGCAACCAAGCCTGGCATCATCAGGAGATTCCTTGATTCAGACTCTTTTATTCAGAGATTCTTTGTCAATACTCTATCACATCCTGATTCTGACAGGGTTACAAGATTAAAAAACAAAAGCTAATATGGTTTCGATAAATCTTGGCCCAAAAAAATATAGAAGGCTAAATGTTTGCGATATACCTGTAAAATAATTGGTTAAAAGGAAATGTGCAAGTATTTCAATATAACCCGGAACAATAAATCCATAATGAAAACCCGGATTAAGTTGCACTTCAAATAAAGTTTGTATTAATTTGTAAAGTTGGCAGACAGCAACGCAACACAGAGGCAACTCGTGTAGCACGTGACGGGGGTCGCCTCAATTCGTATTTATTTCAGTAATCTCGTGACAGCTGGTGCTGGCAAGCTTATTAATTTGTTTTCCACTTAACTGGGACACACTGTACATACAATTCTAACGTGTTCGCACCATTACATTAGGTATATTATACTATATTCTTATCTTTTAAGTATATCGTAAAAAAATCATTTTATAATTATATCATAACTCACCTGTTGCCCTAACCACATTATGTGACTCACTCACTAATTAAAAAAAATCTCACAAAAGGATTATCATCGTACACAGTTATGTTGACTGGCAGAAAGTAGGTACTCATCACATGGGAATTTTATTTTTTGTTCGATCGATTATTGTTTACATCGAAATAGGAAATCGTTTCACTATAAATACTGAAAAACAATAAATAGTGGCGTTCGTCGTTTGGCGTTTGCCGGAAAATTTGGAAAAAATTAAATAAATTAAATTAAAATACCTATACATATATATACATATACAGTGTGTCCCAAAAAGTTGGAAACAGTCCCGCAGAATCGAAACTATTAGTATTTCCAAAAAAAGTTTCCTACAAAAAACATTCGCATCACAAACCGCCATCGACCGGTCAAAACGACGTCGACATTCTTCTACGGGGTGTTTCACAAATCAGAAAAGACTGTTTCGGTTAAATGGCAACACCGCTTAATTCACGTCTAATCAAAAAATGTTATTAAGAAAAGTTGTTCAGAATGTCGAAATATGGGGGGGTGTATGAAAAATCAGCGCGATAGTCAAATGTTTGCGATTTAACGCTGCTGGCCCAAAAAGTTGGAAACAGTCCCGCAGAATCGAAACTATTAGTACATATTTCCAAAAAAAGTTTACTACAAAAAACATTCGCATCACAAACCGCCATCGACCAGTCAAAACGACGTCGACATTCTTCTACAGGGTGTTTCACAAATCAGAAAAAACTGTTTCTGTTAAATGGCAACATCGCTTAATTCGCGTCTAATCAAAAAAAGGTTATTAAGAAATGTTGTTCAGAATGTCGAAATATGGGGGTGTACAAAAAAATCAGCGCGATAGTCAAATGTTTGCGATTTAACGCTCCCGGCCCAAAAAGTTGGAAACAGTCCCGCAGAATCGAAACTATTAGTATTTCCAAAAAAGTTTCCTACAAAAAACATTCGCATTATAAACCGCCATCGACCAGTCAAAACGACGTCAACATTCTTCTACAGGGTGTTTCACAAATCAGAAAAAACTGTTTCGGTTAAATGGCAACATCGCTTAATTCGCGTCTAATCAAAAAATGTTATTAAGAAAAGTTGTTCAGAATGTCGAAATATGGGGGTGTACGAAAAATCAGCGCGATAGTCAAATGTTTGCGATTTAACGCTCCCGGCCCAAAAAGTTGGAAACAGTCCCGCAGAATCGAAACTATTAGTATTTCCAGAAAAAGTTTCCTACAAAAAAACATTCGCATTACAAACCGCCATCGACAAGTCGAAACGACGTCGACATTCTTCTACGGGGTGTTTCACAAATCAGAAAAAACTGTTTCGGTTAAATGGCAACACCGCTTAATTCCCGTCTAATCAAAAAATGTTATTAAGAAAAGTTGTTCAGAATGTCGAAATATGAGGGTGTACGAAAAATCAGCGCGATAGTCAAATGTTTTCGATTTAACGCTGCTGGCCCAAAAAGTTGGAATCAGTCCCGCAGGATCGAAACTATTAGTATTTCCAAAAAAAGTTTCCCACAAAAAACATTCGCATCACAAACCGCCATCGGCCAGTCGAAACGACGTCGACATTCTTCTACAAGGTGTTTCACAAATCAGAAAAAACTGTTTCGGTTAAATGGCAACACCGCTTAATTCGCGTCTAATCAAAAAAAGCAATTAATTAGTGTTTTTCGTTCAATATAACAAAATAGTTATACTTACTCCATAAGGTGTTAAAACATATGAGGATGATGTCTTATGTCTAATTGCAATCTCTAACATGTTTCAACAAAAAAAATATTTCGTAGGAGTGATTCAAACGTTTTTTTTTTTTTAGAAAAGTAAATATTTCCTTTTTTAACACTTGCTATTAGTTGAACGGTGTTAATTAAAAATTAAAAATGAAATCGAATTTTTTAATAGATAAGGAATATAAAACAGGATGGAAACAAAGAATAAACTATAACAAAAATTACTAATCTAAAACAAATATAAATTAAAGGTACAAATAACAATTAAAAATAAATAATTAAATAAACAAAGTAAACAGTAGAAAATTAGTTCATTAACAAATAGATAAATAAAAACAAAGTCTAACACTACGCCTCAGTAAATCGTCCTTCTTTCTCAATACATAATGTCGTTCTTCTATCGAAGTCGGCCACAGTTCTCCGCAACATTTCCCTTGTTATTAATCGAGAGGAGTGAATTATCGCCCGTCTCAATTCTTCCTTATTTTGAAAGGGTCTGGGGCTATATACCTGGTTCTTCAAGTAACCCCACAGAAAGAAATCTAGGGGCGTTAGATCCGGCGATCTAGGGGACATCTGATGTCACTAAACCGGCTTATTGTGTTCTCACCAAAGTTGGTGGTTAGCCAATTACGAATATTCAATGAATTGTGACATGGGGCTCCATCTTGCTGAAAGTACATCCGTCTCCGTGCTTATAGGGTATGTCAACTTTTCAGTCAACTACTGTTGATAAAAAGTTGTGATAACTCTCAGCATTCATTTTGTCTGGCAAAAAATATGGGCCAAATAATTGGCAGTTCCAAATGCCCATCCACACATTAAGTTTTTTGGTAATATTGGTCTTTTGAATTTATTACAAAATTTGGGTTTTCTTCTGCCCAATATCGACAGTTTTGGGATGAAACAGTCCCATTTGTGAAAAATGTAGCTTCATCCGTAAATAAAATATTATACAGGGTGATTCAGCTAACCCGTTCATTAAAAGTTTATGAACTTCCCATTGAAATTTATTTTTGAAAATTTGGAATTCGGGGTTAGCGGGGATGGTCTATTCAACTAAAGTACATGTGTTTTTCTGACACTTCCGGTTATACCGGAAGTAGCTATCAACTTCCTTATTTTTAATGGAACACCCAGTATGTTAATACATTTTTTGAGATATTTTAATTTTTTTGAAAAAATTAGGTTTTGTAGTATCCTATTGCTCGTCACCGATTCAAAACAAAAGTTATAGTAGCAAACTTTGGGCTGCCCGTGGACGAAATATTAAGGTTTCAGATGGCATGTAATTTGATGTTTTATTATTTACAGGATGTCTAAAAAATCGAGTTCATTCTGACAAATTTCAACTGCTCAAAAATGAATTTTCTTAAATGGAACACCCTGTATTTTATTGCTCTATGTGATGGAGAATTGAGTGATCTTTCATTCTGTATTACGATTCCCTATACCTATCTGCTACCGTTTTCTTGCTATCGAGGTATTTTTTCTTCGATACCCATAGTTTTCCATTTCATTAAATTACTTCTGGCCAGCGGGCCATGAAAATAAAAACAGTGTATCATTTATATTAATTATTTATCATAAACAATGTTACAAAATTATTGAAAAAAAAATCAAGTTCATTTAAAGTGGTATACACTCTAAATAAAATTACCTTAAATGAATAAAAGCATATTTTACACGGTTTGGAACTTACCATAGCCTAAACAATAAAACATATTAAAAATAATAACTAAATATTAACAACAATAACTAAACAACTAAATATAACAATAATAACTAAATATTAGACCTAATTGTTAAGATTTAGTTATTATTTTTAATATGTTTTATTGTTTAGGCTATGGTAAGTTCCAAACTGTTTAAAATATGCTTTTATTCATTTTAAGGTAAGTAATTTTATTTTTGCAATAATTTTGTAACATTGTTTATGATAAAAAATTAATCCAAATGATACATTGTTTTTATTTTCATGGCCCGCTAGTCAGAAGTAATTTAATAAAATGGAAAACTATGGTATCGAAGAAAAAATACCTCGATAGCATGAAAACGGTAGCAGATAGGTATAGGGAATGCTAATACAGAATGAAAGATCACTCAATTCTCCATCACATAAAATAGTAAAATATAGGGTATTCTATTTAAGAAAACTCACTTTTGAGCAGTTGAAATTTGTCAGAATGAACTCAATTTTTTAGACACCCCGTAAATAATAAAACATCAAATTACATACCACCTGAAACCTTAATATTAAGCCCAAAGGCAGCCCACAATTTGCTACTATAACTTTTGTTTTGAATCGGTGACGAGCATTTCAATAGGATACTACAAAACTTATTTTTTTCAAAAAAAATTAAAATATCTCAAAAACTGCTGAAGATAGGGAATTGTTAACAAAGTCAACCTAAAATTAGGAGAGGAATTCAAAAATGTATTAATATACTGGGTGTTCCATTTAAAATAAGGAAGTTGATAGCTACTTCCGGTATAACCGGAAGTGTCAGAAAAAACACAAGTACTTTATTTGAATAGACCGCCCCCGCTAACCCCTGATTCCAAATTTTCAAAAATAAATTTCAATGGGAAGTTCATAAACTTTTAACGAACGGGTTAGCTGAATCACCCTGTATAAGGATCGCCCTCTATCGCTCCTTGGACCGAAAAACAAAAATCTAAACGCATATCATAATCACGTTCCTTCAAATTACAAATGAATTTTGCTTTATATGCATGGAGATTATGTTTTTTGAGTATCCTTTGGATAGTAGACTTGCTTAAATCCGTCTCACGTTGTAGTTGACGTGTGGAATAATGCGGGTTTTCCTGTATTTGTAACAACGCCATTAACTCTGATTGTTCGCTGGTTACCCATTTACTATGTGCTTTTTTTAAATTATTTTCCACACTTCCAGACTCTTTAAATTTATTAACTATTTTCCAAATTGTGGCTGGACTTACGGTTCTATTATATGTCTCTTGAAATTTTACAGCAGCTCTGTGGCAGTTATTTTGACAATTCCCGAAAAAAAATATAATATCAATTTTTTCCGTTACTGACAGTTTCGGCATTGTTGTTAAATATACACCGTTACAAGTATCCACGTGTAATTACAGATTGAATCGTAATAATAACTGGAATTTTAACTGACAGGTACAGTCTATTGTATTTGTCATGTTTAGGCCAAAGCACACCCGATTGAAGTCAAATAATCCAAATATGTTTTAAGCCTGAGAAATGTTTAATTTAAAGATTTGTCACCACACGTCGAGAGTGTAGAGTAAGTGTGAGCGTCGAGAGTATCGAATGAAAGCATTCAAACACTAATTAATATTAGTAAATAATTAAGATTAATACGAGTTTCAATCGTTTCCTGCTGCCACCAGTATGTTGAGCTCAGTATACATTATTCAATATACAGAGGATCTTGGTGTTTTTTAAACCATATAATTTTTTCAACAATTGTTTCAACACGAAACATTCCACATTCAGATCAGTAACATACTGATACTCATCTGGAAAAAAAACATTTGTATTAACCAGTCTTACAATCATAAACTCTTAATTCAATAAAAAGTATTAAAAAAGCGCACAGATCTGTTTCCAACTTTTTGGGCCAGCAGAGTTAAATCGCAGACATTTGACTATCGCGCTAATTTTTCGTACACCTCCATATTTCGACATTCTGAACAACTTTTCTTAATAACTTTTTTTGATTGGACGCGAATTAAGCAGTGTTGTCATTTAACCGAAACAGTTTTTTCTGATTTGTGAAACACCCCGTAGAAGAATGTCGACGTCGTTTTGACCGGTCGATGGCGGTTTGTGATGCGAATGTTTTTTGTAGGAAACTTTTTTGGAAATACTAATAGTTTCGATTCTGTAGGACTGTTTCCAACTTTTTGGGACACACTATACAAACTGATATAAAATAAGGTATTTTATTTCTCTAAATAATTTACTTCTTACTTCTAACGTTATTAACACTTACAATTCGTCACCTTAACTTTACTCCAAATAAACTAACTAACCCTAGCAAAAACCAGTATTTATAGTTTCTAATTTCTAGAAAATTCTTTTGACTCCAAATTCAATTGTCATCCATACAATTCTACTAATAACTAGTGTGTATAAAAAATGAAAGTATGTAAATAAAAAATAAATTATTCACAAATGTACTTTTACAAATGTCACATTGCTCCCCTCTTCAAAGTTATTGTCCCGAATAACTTCTTCAGTCTAGGGTGGATCTTCGACAAATGGGTGGATTATGTCCTTTCTTTGGAGCTTCCAGATGGATACCTTTGGCTTGCTTCTTGGAGAAAGCTGGATGCGGTAGACCAGGTCGTTGATTTTCTTTATGATGGTGTATGGGCCCCCAATCTCTGGAGTTTTGGATATCCTTTTGGGGCGTACAAATACTGTACAGGAAATGAGTCTCTGTTGATGTAGTGTGAGACGCTCTTTCATTTGTGCGTGCATTTTCACTCTGCTAATTGTCGGCCTCTTGAAGTTTCACAAATTGGGCAGAGATCGTTCCTGATTTTCTTCTAGGGGAGGCAAGATGAGGTCAGTGGGCAGTTTCATTTCTCTTCCAAGGAGCATAGACGGAGTGTAGGTAGTGACTTCGGGAACTATAAGCAAAAGAGGCACATTTCCAGCCTTGATTTTCAGAGAATAGACAGGTAGTGGCTATGGTCTGTTATGGCGTTGTTCGAGGGATAAGCAGTAGTTGGGTTTTCTTGATGCCTTATTTTCATTACTTCTTGAAGCTCTGATTCGAATTTCTTCCTTGATCGGAATGAGCTCAGGGGTACTCATGTTAATGATTCTCGATGGCTTCGGTACAGTTTCTTCTTGATTGGGAGAGGTACTCTTCGGGCCATTTCGAGAAATAATATTAAAAAGTACTTGTTTCCACGGTCGGTTACAGGTAATGGTCAAATCCTCTCTCTCGAATGGTGCCGAAATCTTTTTAGGCTCTTGTTTTGGTCCCTTGCAAGCAATACATCTCTTGCCCATCTCGACGTCTGGCGACAGTTTACCCAATAAAATCGGTCCCTCACTCAGAAAGTCCTGGTTACTCCAAAATTCCTCGATGGGCTCTGAAGCTCTACCTTGGTGGATTCTTGCTTAGGAAGACCACGTACTGCGATTCGGGCTCTCGATTAGCCACGAAAAAGGGAACATAGCCATTCTTTTAGTCGTAATATCTGGAAACTTCCTGCAAGTTGGTCGAACTCTTTTTACATTCGGATTATAGATCTTGTCTTTCTTCTGGCTTTTCATCACTTCCTCGAGGACTTCATCTTCGACTTTACGGTTTTGTCATTAACAGTTCTTCAGGTATTTTCGAAAATCGAGTAAGGTAAATCTTCAGTTGTCCATACGTCCACGCAAATGGACCTGTGCTTTTTCTTGATATAGACTCGTTTATTGTCCACAAAGTGCGATCACGTCGGTTCTCTCTGCTGTCTATCTGAGATAAAATTTGGGGCATTAGTTAAGTAGTCGAACGCGCCCCTACGACTAGTTGTCGTTTTCCGAATCTCGGTGGTGATTGCACAGATTCTCGCTTGGGGAAGGGAAGCGACCATTCTTGTCCTGCGTACTCGTGGTGTCCTGCTTTCTTTTAGTTCTCATTCGGGCCCTGGATCTCGACCTATGTTCCGGTGTCGATGGCGAATAAGACTGGCTGGTACTTGTCTTGGCTCTGCAAAAAGTGTAGATGTCCAATTTCCCGCGTTGAGCAGCGCCTAGTTCCTGGTGGTGAGTTTGAAAGTCTCTCTCATTTAATGTCTCTTATTATTTTCTTATGGTGTCTTCAAGTACTGGCTCCAAATTTTACTTGCCTTACTAGAGGTTTGTAGTTTCTCGAGGCTCTTTACTGCTTTAAATTCAGGAAAGTATAATGTCCCCAATGCAAAGCTGCTGCATTTCGGTTCTACTAGTCTCAATAAAAGTTTGGATGCCAATTGTTCTAAAATTCTTTGGGAGCTTGAGGGTATGCCAAATGAATGAGGCGTTCGATGTCAGCTTCATATTCTTAAGAGACTCGTGTTCTGCTCTATTGATCTGGGACTGGTAAACTACGGAGATTTTGTCTACCTTATTTCTAACGCTCCTACAATCCTGTTGTAATGTTTTGCTGCTCTTCCGGATGCTCTTAAGATTTCTATTACTCTGAGAGATATGATAGCGAAGTAGCATTTCTTGTGGAGTCCATCGTTGGCCTTTGCGGCACAAATCTGCTACTGTTGCCCGTCTAGGAGGCTTAAGCATTTTTGTACTGACCTTCAGTTGTAAGCTGATGTAAGGAGAGCGTGAGGTCAAAAATTCCTAATCGGCTATTAAGACGATGTTGGTGCTCCAGCCATTTATCTTTTCCAGTATTTCTGTACTGTCTGGTGTCTTCTAATTCTGATTCTCTTATTTCCTAAATTCCCTGATCTTTTAGGCCTACCTGTCAATTGTTCCACGCGTCGATTCTTCAAAAATAACCTGGTGTTTTTACTTTTGGGACTACAGATTTCCTATGTCGCCTCTCAGCTTCATCTCGGTCCTCTTGTCGTCGCTTTTCGTCTCGCCTTCTGCTCTCACGGTCTCTTGTCGTGTGTTCTGCCTCCTAGGTCCTCTGTGTGTGTCCTCTCTGTCGCTTTTCCTCTCGCCTTTCTGCCTCTTCACGGTCCCTTCTCGTCGTTCTGCCTCTAGGTCTCTTGTCGTCGTCGTTCGTCCTCCTGTGTTTTTCCTCTCGCCTTTGCCTCCTCACGGTCTCCTTGTCCTTGTTGCAGGAATTTTAATATTTCACTTAATCCATTGTCGTTTCTTCGTGTATTTGTAGATTCGTAACCTTACTTTTTTTTTTTTCGAATTCTATTATCCACGCTGTCACCAAAATGTTACGAATTTCTCCTTAAATATTACTTCTTCAATTCCAAAAGTTTATTAAAATTACAACTCTGCGATCTTATCTCTTTAACTTCAAATACAATAATAACCTAGCAACAACACAGTATTTATAGTTTCTACATTTCTAGAAAATTCTTGATCCAGAATATTCAATATGTCATTCCATACAATTCTTTACTAATAACTAGTGTGTATAAACAAATGAACTAAGTATGTAAACTATAAAACTTAATAAATGTCAGCTGTCACAAATGTCACTTTTACAAATCACAGTATTATAAAAATATTTATCATAAAAAAAGGTATTACAAAAATTATTCATGGAGCGAAGGTTTATGGTCGTATGTAAAATTTGAAAATAGAAGAAAAAACTTAAAATATAGATTTGATTTTTCTGTTCTCTTTTAATTCGAAATATCAGTCTGAAGTTGATCGATCGAAAAAACTGTGTGTGACATATTCAGTTATTTCCATTTTTTTATTATCTTTAATTTCAATATTTTGATCTTCTTTTACTTTAAGAACACCTCGTTTATTTCCCAAATAAAAATTTTGTGGCATATTGTATGTTTTATTTACAAACAATTTCATAGCAATGAACTATGCAATGAAATAGCATATTAAAGTACTACTGATCAAAAAACTTGAAAAAAACACTTGAGTTACTTATTATTCAAAAATTGATACAGCAAAATAAAAATTATTTAAAAGTCATTAGTAATACTGTTTTTCAAAATTTTCACAATTTTATTTTAATTGTTAAATATAACACACAGACTGTCTGAATTTGTTATCACATCTTAAAAAAAACAACAGGCTAAAACAATAAATAAGAAATGGTCTCATGTGTGCGTACTTTTTGGAAATCTGACATAATTTATTGACGTACACTCGATTCCCTCTTAAGTCACCTTCGCTTAATTCACATTTCCTCTTATTTCACCACGATTTTCCCTATTATGTCACGAAACTGCCCCTCTTAAGTCGCCGCCTGTAAAAGTTTTAGAACTACGTTTGGAAATTGGATTCTCGCATGAATAAAAAAATATATGTATGTTGACAGAGGAAATTTATGGGGATATTGAACAAAACACAGGCACTAATTTACTTGACTTAAGACTTCTTTGTAGTAGTATTCTCTGAAGAATTATCTGGAGATTTTTCTTATAATTAACAAGGTTATGATCATGCTTCGGAATGTTTGCGTGTCCGCGTGAAAAACTCCATAAGTGTAATGACATATTAGGCGGGAAACCGCAAAACGCTAAAAGTAGCGGGAATGGAAATCGCTTTTCTGTCTGACACTGTACTGTACAATCGTTCGGCGGCGCGGGAGGGAGATGGGAGCTGGAGGGTCACATTCTCCTTTTGTCAGTTGTGGTTTAACTTTGTAGCATGGAGGTCGCATATTTTGCTAATATAGTAACTGCTTGTGCTGCTGAAACTGGCCTGTTGAAAGTACCACGAATTCGCAGATATGCAGTGCACCCGTATAACAGTGTACGTTCCAGGAAGTGCCCCAAATTTTTGGAAGACATTAGAAAGCACCCCGATAAATTGTATGGGTCCTTGTCAAAATCACGAAACACTGAACTGCAAGTCGCAACCCGCAGCGGTTCAGTAGACAATTTGTCATCAGCCGTTAGTTTGTGTATGTTTCCCCCGCCCAAACCGCAAAACGCAAATCGCTTTCCCGCCGACAAGGCACGGGCTAAATTTTGCCGCCGATATCAGCGGTAAGCGAGAACGTAATATGTCTGGTCATTGAGATTACACTGCTGGCGGTTTTCAAGCACGCCGCTAGTTTTAGCGTTTTTGCGGTTTCCCGCCTAATATGTCATTACACTAAGACTATCCCGCGTTCCCGCAACGACGCGATTGGGGATGGCGTACTACTGCGCATATGTGGCTCCTGGCGTCTTAGCAGGATCAGTCAGTAGACGAGAAATCAATACACGCCTATATAATGTACATAGCGCTTAAAAATATGGTTTATACTTTCATTACCATAGACCCTGCCATTACTTTAGGCCCTGCATTGCCGCTCTCATTTCCGTACCCTAGTTATGATACTATGGTGCCTCTAGAATTACATGTCAAAAATACATTTCAAATCTGTTTTCATCGTCTTTTCAAATTGTCTAATAATCCACAAGTTTTTGTTTATATCACTTTGAGCTCATCTTATTTAATGGTAAATGAATAAATAATAAACTTATCTTTGGAAATAAATACATTAGAAAAGAACGAAAAAAAAAACATGTTTTTAAGAAGTACGCAAATAATTGGGTATATATTTTTTATTTTTTAAAAGGTTTCACTAAGAATGAGAATTCCTAAAAAAAGTTTCCATGGATTGAAAAAGTTTGAACGCTGCTCTAAAGTTAATTTTCAAATTACATTTCAAAATGAACCTGTTTCGTTCGACTTTTTTTTTTCAAATTGTCTAAAAATAAAATAATAACATAAAGTATTACTTCACATCTCTATACGAATCGGTTAACAAGCCCAGATTTATTGTTAGTGATTTTTATCGCAACACTGTTATCTGCAAACTTTGTAATATTTAAGTAACGGTTTCCTCTGACTGACGCCCGACTTGCACGAACGTAACTCGCAGAAGGCGAAACAAAATCTTACATAAAACTTGTTTTCCTCGACGTTATTTCCTGGCGAGATATCCTAATACATTTTTATGGGGACGGAAAATAGAATGACGATATAACGCGCGATATAAAATAATAGTGTCTCTGGGAAACTCAGAAAACTCCGTGTTTCCGTTGAACTGCAGCGTCGTCGCTGTAACCCCCGGATATTTCGGTAATTTATTATGCCTACCCAAGCCCTAAAACTGTGTTGATGCCGCAAGAGGAACGTATTACGTTGAAATTCCCTTCGCTTCACTTTCCCTGCTATATTCCGGTTGCTCCCCACAATTAGGTCAAATACTGTGGACTTGAATAAATCCAGAGCGGAATGATTAATTGCAGTTCTTTTTGTTTGGCCGTTACTAAACAACCCCCAGCATGCATTTATTGTAAAAAGGTTTGAGAGTTTTATTTTGGTCTGTAGTAATTTTGTTAGTTAGGTATAATGTTACAAAACAGTACGAGATCAAATACAGTGAATTCCAAAAAAGTACGCGTAATATGCAAATATTTTTATTATCAGTGTTAGTTGAATCGCGAGACTTATAAGTAACACTAGGGAAGTGTCATACGGCGATTTTCATGAAACTTGGCATACATGAAGTACATGAAAAACTATTGGACACGTATTTTGTTATATCGGCCCAAAAGCCGTTTGAAGGGTAGAAATCATCCTTATCGATTTTGGGGGTAGGTTCGACTACTTTACGAATTATTTTTTTCAAAAATTCAAAATGGCGGATTCAATATGGCGGATCCAATATGGCGGATCCAATATGTGCGAGTGGGCGAGTATCGATTAAAAAATTCAAAATTTACCCTTCCACGTATTCACATTGTTGATTTTGTACGCATCTACATATAAGATTTCGCACGCAAGCTGCACATGTGTAGGTACTGTGCAAAGAATAGTCGTTGGGTTTCCCAATGCAATAGTTAGTTCATCATTAATTATGCAAGATCTTCAAGAGACGAGTGTGTCTCATCCCAATAGGATGAGAACCCTATCTCGTCCACGTCGTTCAACCTGGGTAGCGCTAAGGAGGGATTGATTTTTAGATGCATCACTACTTGTAGGGATGATTTTCGATGTTTCGTTAATGTTAGGGGTAGTTTTCGATTAGGACCTTTTTGCTACAAATTCGCCTCAAAGTTATGCTCATTTCTTACTTTTTTGCAATTTTCGCACTTTTTGACAGTATGTAAAACTTTTGAAAATATGCGTCCGCCATATTGGATCCGCCATTTTGAATTCTTAAAAAATGACTTCAGATTCGTTATCAGTGACCCCAAAAACCGTTAGTTACCTGATTTCGCAACAATCGTAAAAATAATTCGTAAAGTAGTCGAACCTACCCCCAAAATCGATAAGGGTGATTTCTACCCTTCAAACGGCTTTTGGGCCGATATAACAAAATACGTGTCCAATAGTTTTTCATGTACTACTTGTATGCCAAGTTTCAGCAAAATCGCCGTATGACACTTCCCTAGTGTTACTTGTTAAATTGTTCAAATGGATTCGTAAAAATTGCAAATCCATACCATATAAATACCATTTAACTTATATTTGAAGATTTGTGTTTGTCTTTCTATGGTTTGCGAGTTACATATTTGCAAAATTCCAGAACAGCGTTTTTCAGTGTTTGTTTTTTAAGTTTTTCTTAAACAATTAAAAATGTTCTGTATCTGAATACATGGCTTTCACGAGATACACTTTGAGACATTTTTCGCCACTTTCTCCGGTTTTTTTTTTCATTTTTTTCTTAAAAAAATCGATTTTAAATTGTTTATTGCAAATCTAATTATTTATCAATTGCAAAAATCGTGTGTACCTACTTCGATAGATAATCTTTATAAGAAATTTCAAGCCTATCGGATAAAAACTGAGCTAGACTACCTACGTTATACGCCAATTTGAATATTTAATTTTGACCACATGAATTTAACCATATTTAATTATATAAATAATACGGTTATTGTAACATCTTATTAGCTTCTCTAAAATTGAATAACGTCATCTATATATATTTCGAGAAAGTATAACTCATTTGTACCGACGAAAACTACCAATAGAACTGTCTGTAATAATACATCAGAGCGGCTTTTTCGAACGTTCTGGATGGCTAAGATGTGTTCGGAAAAAAAACTGTAATTTTTTTTTAAACTTCCCCCCCCTCAACATGCCAAAAGCAGGAAGTGTACCCCAGAGGTGAAAATCGAGTATGACAGGGGTTGAAGGGGGTGCGAAAATGTTTATGTGACAAAATACACAACTTTTATTCCAAAATTCTATTTTCTGGGGTTCTGGAGGTTGCCGATTTCAAATTTTAACATGTCCATAGCATGAAATGTGTTTCAAGTGTGAAAATTGAGCAAAATAGAGGTTTAAACGTTTAATTAAAAAAATATACGCAACTTTTACGCCGAAAAGCTGTTTCCAGGGGGTTTTCAGGTTGCTGCTTTCACATTTCAATATGCCAAGAACAGAATATTTTTTACGGACATTATAAACGTTAGAATAAAATTCATTTCATTACAACAGCTGGGATTCTAAGAAAAAAAAACGTATTTTATCAAATTTACACTCTTTTATATAGGATTTTCATGTCCGCAAAAAATATTCTGTTCTTGGCATATTGAGATGTAAAAGCAGCAACCTCAAAAACCCCTGGAAACAGGCGTAAAAGTTACGTATATTGTTAAAATTTTAAAACAGCAACCTCCAGAACTCCAAGAAATATCATTTTGGAATAAAAGTTGTGTATTTTGTGACATAAACATTTTCGCGCCACCTTCAACCCCTGTTATACTCGATTTTCACCTCTGGGGTACATTTGCTGCATTTGGTACGTTGAAATTTGAAATCAGCAACCTCGAAAACCCCCAGAAATATATTCTTGGAATAAAAATTGAGAATTTTGTCAAATTCATTTCTTACCCCTTTCAATCTCTATTTTACTCGGTTTTCACCCTTAGAATAAATTGCTTGTCATGACTATAGTTATATCTAAAATAACCAACCTACGCAAACTAATGGTTTTACACGAGGAGTAATTTTTGCACGTACTTCTTGTCATCACATATCACGGTTGAGTTTACCCTATTTTAGAGGCGGTTATCACTGTATCTCAAAATTTTGGGGATGTATTGACTTTTTGAGGTTGGATTCGAATTCAGCGTCGAAAAATACATGGGGATACTAAGGTCAATATCCAGGATCATGACTTTTTTTTGTGTAGCTGTGTAGTTTATATCAGGAAAAACAAATTAGAAATGGGAAAAAAATTGCTTGGTAGTATAACCCCTTAATAAACAGATAAACTTGAATTGGAAAGAAATGAAAAAGGGGGCCTTTTTCTCACAAATCCTTTATTTATGACTAGCTACTGCTTTCAGTCACTAAATGACCATCATCAGGCAACAAAAGTTACAATAGGCTACAATTAATATTTGAAGTTAGTGCATGCGATCAAATCTCAATTGTAGCCTATTGTAGCCTTCAAATATTAGTTGTAGCCTATTGTAACTTTTGTTGCCTGATGATGGTCATTTAGTGACCGAAACCGGTAGCAAGTCATAAATAAAGGATTTGTGAGAGAAAGGCCCCCTTTTTCATTTCTCTCCAATTGAAAAATGAACTCACATTTTGCCATACTCCAAAGAATAAACTTGAAATTCATTAACTGGATTTTATTAATTGTGAAGCCGGAAATAAAAATTTTACATTTTGCTAATCTGATTCTGCGACCTCCGACCCCGATTCCGATTCACCTTTGACTCCGCGGAAGTCGTCAGTATGAGACTTCCGACTCCGGCTCCACCTCCAATAAAACTACCTCCATAACATCTCTGCTCATCATTTCACGATTACAAAATAACGTGACCTCCATCCGGATTAGCAGACGGTATTTTTCATTACTCTTTTGGCTAATAAACTTTCCTTGATATCTCGAGCGTATAACGAGTAAGACCAAGTAAACAGGAACGAATTGCCGAGTCAGTCCGCTTTTGAAAGCGGTACACGTGAATGGCTCGATTTTAATTAAAAATGGAATATCCACAGAAAATTAATTTATTTTGAAGTGAATCCGGTAACTCGCAACGACCACATGGCAGTAATTACTTTCCAAGAATTTAAAGCCTCAGGACGAGGCCCAAAGTAACGAAACAAAAACAGCAAATTGAATAAACCCGCCCCGCATTGAATCCGTGGCTTTAATTGGCTTCACCTCACCGCAGTCAAAGTTGAAAAGGTTAAAGGTGCCCTCACAAAACACAAACGTGACTACCTGTAGAATTCGTTACGTTGTTTATCATCTTGAACAACATTAATAATTCATTGCGTATCAATTACAACCCTTAATTTTCAAAATAAGGGAAGAAAAGGAAAAACTATAGGCTTGCTCCCTGTACTGGAATCAGTTAATCAGTTCAAAAGCGTACGGAGTATGCGCAAATTGAAATTTGTGTTCCAATAGACACAGAACTGATTCCGGTATTAGTTCAGAGAGCGTTCCAACACCAACCAAATTAATTCCGAATTAGTTCGAGAACAGTGAAATTAGTTCCAGATTCCAGGGCACCTACCCCTACAATTTTAAATAGCAACCCCTATTTCTTTTGCCATTTTTGAATTTCTTGTACAATTCAAGATAAATTCCATTTTTTTTCAAAATTGAAGAACTTTACCTCACGAATGTGTGAAATGTATTTATTTTCTAAATTGACATAATGCAACTTTTAAAAAGGTTACATTCACTGACCCGTCATGTCAGTCACATCCATTCATTTAAAAATATTTGTTGAAAAACTAGGTACCAAATTCTTTCGTTTTTTACATTTCACCGTTACAAAACACGAAATAATTTAAATTTTCTTTTCTTCGAACCTCGTTGTCTCTTTTTGCTTGAAGTTTATGCTGAAATGTTAGACAGAGCTATAGAGCCTCTTATAATTCATGAGGTGGAAATCAAAGAGACGCCAATGGAAATCTTGCTCTAGATGAACATTTGCTGCACTTCCAACAGGATGGAGCACCTCCTCATTATGTACGCCCAGTACGAGTGGTTGGATAATCATTATCCGGAACAATGGATTGATAGGAGAGGACCCATTGAATGGTCACCTAGGGCACCAGATCTGATACCTCTCAATTTCTTCCTATGGGGTCACTTGAAATCAGTTGTTATCAAAACTCAACCAGATTCAATTGAACAACTGTAGCAAAGAATTGTACAAGAATGTAGGGCTATTTTACTTGAAACTCTTCAACACGTCCGCGAACAGTTAGAATATATATATACTTGTATAGTATTTGTGCTTAGAAAACAATAGAACCCATTTTGAACAATTAATAAAGTAATTATAAAGGTAAGAATTTGAATATTTCATTATCATACTTTTAAAAGTTGCATTATTTCAATTTAGAAATTAAATACATTCCACACATTCATGAGATTAACTACCTCAATTTTGACTTGTGGGACTTATCTAGAATTGTACAAGAAACTCAAAAATGGCAAAAGAAATAGGAGGTGCCATTTAAAATGTTAGGGGTAGGTGCCTTGGAGGTTAGGGGGTTGAAAGTAATACGACAACAAATGCCTCAAAAGTTGTCCCCCTTGATATGTAAATTGACGTGTTTCGCCAAATTTTGATACTGCCATTAGTTTAGGCAATATTAAATGCTGTTCGTTTTCAAATTGACACCGTGTATATTTAAAATGTCGACGATTATTTGTGCAGTTAATTAAGTGAAGAGAAAGATTTAGAACTATTAGTATGCACATACTATAGGGTCCAACAAAAAATAAATTGTTGATCTAAATTACTTTAGCTTATATATATTATATGGTTGATATCTATCAACCATATGACTAATCTATAATTACTACTATTACTAATACTAATCTAATATACTAATCAATACTAATACTACTAATATTACTAATACTAATCACCAAATTCATATGATTGAAGACAAAATACAAAAGAATATTTACTATCAATCACAAGATATATTAAAAAAAAAAACTATTAATCTTTATTAAGATATATTTAAAATTATTAAAAACAAATATTTATTTTATTTTTTATACAATATTAAAAAAAAAAAAAAAAATATACTTAAAAAACAATTCACAACATTATACATAACTTCTTTTATTTTTCAAGATCCCAAAAGTATCGTCGTAATTGCTACCTTTATAATGGGAGTTTTCTAAACAAGAACCCTACAAAAATATTAAGTTAGGGACAAAATTAAGAGAAAGCGCGATCGGAATTCCGCGAAACAGTAGCATTAGTACGGGTTACCGACGGAATTCGTAGTAATACCGATAGAGCTCGTGCTAAATTTAAGGATAACTGAAGGATTACCTGGTTCTCTCTGCATCCTGAAAGTTTTATCAACCTGGAACTGAATTATACTTGGTGAGTACTGTCCATACCTCTAACTCCTTCCCAACTATGGAGGATAGGTAATTAAGATAAATTAGTATACTCAAATCATAGTCCTATTTTCAAAACTTCCTTAGTTTTAAGTTTAAAGAAAAATAAACCAAGCTTGGGTTCGCTAACAGTTTAAAATTAAAAAAAAAAAAGTTTAGCTCATACAAGTTTATAAGTCAAAAAAAATTCAAACTATTCGAGTAACAAGTTTTTATGATAAATGCCAAACACAGAACCAAATTTAATAAAATAAAAATTTATTTAGAGTGAAAATTTAAAATAAAAAAATCAAAATTTAATCCAAAAATTAAAACCACAATTTGATGCCAAAATTATACTATTCTTGCTTGGAGATCCCTAACCAAGACCCAATGCACTTTGCTAAATGTAATAAAAAATAAATTAAAAGTCCACGATTTCTTTACTGGGTCGATAAGGATTGCACTAGAAATATTAATTCAAAATTATAGATCTAAATCTACAAACGTGGCAAAAAATTGTTTGCTGCAATAATTTAGGGAACCTTTTCAGTTTTTGTAACGGATTTACCATAGATCCAAAAGTCCAAAAATTAGTTACTTACTACCTTGAGAGGAATGCCCTTCAATCTTTTTTTTTAACAAACAAAAGCAATTTGCGCCAAACATAGCCCATAATTTTGTCCCGTCCCGACCTTACCCAAAGAACAATTAGAGACTTCTACATTTAAAAATTGACTTTCAATTCGCCACCAAAAAATATTAACCCAAATAGGCAACACCGGCCCGACCAAATTTCCAAAATCCACCATCTTTTTGCCAAGGCAATTTCCGTCAATCCACCACAAACTAACAACAACTCCCCCAAACTTTTTCACCTAAACCAGTACCACCAAGACTTTCCACCGCAACGTTGTCCAATACAGGTTTCTAACAAACCATAAACGGAACCATGGACCCCGCAACCAAATACCAAAATATGCTAAAAACCAAAAATATTCTGAGAAAGACCGCCTATTGAACCAGAATGAAATGACTTCTTTACCCTAAAGAGTTCCCACGAATTAGAAAAAATGAAAATAAATTCAGTTAAAGCCCGAAACCAGGAGAATTGACAAAGGTTTCAATCTATATCAAAATTAAATCCACCTTTAAAATTGTTAATTATTCAGGTTCTTCAAAAACAATAGTCCGATTTTCAAAATTTTATCCGGAATTGTATATCCACAAATGTAATTAAACTTGGGACAGAAAAAAATTTCAACACTCCTATGAATTCAAAGTAATAATCTATAATTTTGCTATTGATTTTCATGATTTCTTTGATGGACTATTTAACACAAAACATTTACCGTTTTTTTAAAATAGAGTTGCTTTTAATACAAAATTTGCTTTATGTTAAACCCTTTAGAAACATCAAAAAGTAAAGTAAATAAAAATTTTAAACCCAAATTCCAGTCTCGACGATATGGTGAAATTTATCCCATAAATTACCATTCAACCTTGCTAAAAACAAGCCCTAAAATCAAAAGATATTACATTTCGACTCCTAGGGTAAATAGAAAATACCAAAAAAATTATGAAAAAAACATAAAACTCTTAGGACGCTACGGAAGAAAAAAATTAAACTTTAATAATTAAACGCCTTTTCCATACCGAAGTCAACCACTTACAAACGGTATATAAAATAAAACGAAGACCATTTAACAAAATATGCCCCCATTTCAAAAAAGAAGTTCAAAAATTGAATTAAATAAAAATTAACGCAAATCCCTGTCTAGCCCTTTTTAATTGTTAATAAAAACGGACGCCTCTGAAAAACAAATACCGTATTCTTATTTGTACTAAAAAGAAATCGATGATAGTACCATACCAAATATTAATGACATATTGGAAAACAGCAGATGTAATTATTTTACAACTTTAGATTTACTACGGGCCATCAAATAAATGGATCCTGATATTTCCAAAAACACCAGAGAGAGGTAGAATTTTTAACTTTTGCTAAAAAACACGGCACTTCGAGTTAGATAAGTTTTGAAAGACCTCCAAAATCGAGTTTGTTTAGTTACATGGGATTTATTTTTTCAAGTTCTTTAACTAAACATTAAAATCTTAACTTTATTTAAACCAATAAAACCAAAATTCAATAGACAATCAGAATTTGCGAAAAAAATTTAGGAACGAAAGCCAAAGACTAAACCTACCCAGATAAAATAATTGCCAAAAAAAATTTCCAATACAAAAATGCAAGAGAAAAATTTTCTTGGATTAGTAGATATTATCTAAATTTCGATAATTTGCCAAAATTACCAAACCACTTACATCTTGCCTACTGAAAAATCAAAAAATTATACATACTAAAGAATTCATTGAGGCATTTGAAAAATGTAAAACACTCATAACTAACAGCCCCATTCTTGTCTCCGATTTTAATTACCTTTTGAAGACGACAGACGTCTAATTTTGCTTTAGGTCTGTCCTCGCAAAATGGAAAACCAACTTACGCCTGCGCACCTCAATCCAACGATATTCAACCATAGAAAAAAACTTACATTGTTGGGCACTAAAAATTAGACCGTATCATACGCCACAAATCAAAATATCAGTCACAGACTCAATGCTTTTTAGTTTAAAAGACCCTCATCTAAACCATGCGTTGGAGAATTAAATTAGAAGAATATGATCGTACACTAAAAAAGTAGAAAAAAATACTGATGCCTTTCCAGAATAAAATAAGAATTAAATTAAAGAATTGCCAGCCAAAAATGACGATTTAATTCTTGTTAAATAACCCACCGGCAGAACAATGGAACAATTACTCGGCCTAAATGATAAGAAAAAGAAATTGCAATTTCAATAACGAACCATAGGAAAAATTAAAAAATTGGAAGAATTTCAATACGCAACACTCTAAAAATTCTTGCTCCGCAAATTTCCGAACAAGCATTAATAGCTACAATAGGAAAGTTATTAACGAGTCACCAAGTATAATAGAGCGTTTTGTTGCCCGTAACTAAAACGTTCCCCGATAAAATGCGAATCAGTTTACATTCTACTCTATCTCAACGAGGAAATAACAAACGTCTTAAAAAATTATCTAACCCAACAAAGTTGTCCTGTGTATATTTCCATTCTGACCAAATAAAAACAAAAACACTCCGAGTCTTATCAAATAACTTTTCTCCTGAAACTAAAGTAGTAATTTCAAATTGTTTTCTAAAAGATATTATTTCAGAAGATGACAGGCAAGAACAAATTAAATTCTTTCACGAAACTAAAACCACTCATAGAGGTATAAATGAGACTATCAAACGGATTTCTCAAAAACTATATTGGCCAAACCTTTCGACAGATGTTCATAATTACTCACTAAGTGCGAAATTTGTAACCTTACAAAATATGACCGTAATCCACAAAAAGTCAAAATTCAAACTACTCCAACCCCATCGCGTCCTCTCGAAACTTTGCATATAGACTTTTTCTTATTGAAAAAAAATATTTCTCACATTGTTCGACCCTTTTTCCAAATTTGGCCAAGCCATTAAAATAATTCTAGAAACGCTTTAGATACCATTCAAGGACTAACTACTTTTACCTCATTTTTCGGAACCCCTAAACAAATAATTCACGACCCTGGAAAAGAGTTGTAAATAGTTATTTAGGCAATTTTGTAAACTCTATAACATCCAAATTACGTAACTCAACACAAAATTCTCAAAGTAATAGCCCAGTGGAAAGGTTCCACTCCACTTATTAGAAGCAGTCCGAGTTTTAAAGACTGAAAACCCACACAAACCTCTAGACTATTTGATGAAATTAGCTGTCACCACCTATAATAATTCCTACATTCGGCACTCACAAACCCCCTTTGCGGTTCTTTTCCCTTCAATTCATAACGATCATATCCCTATTTTAAGCGAGGTAAAACGACCCAAGATTTTGTAAAAACACTAGAAAACTTTCGGAAAAACTTACCAACAAATTCAAACAAATTAAAAAAGAAAAAAAAAAGTAACCTCAAAAAAAAAAATAAATCAAATCCTAACCAGTAACCAGAAGATTCAGTTTACCTGAAAACAAAATCCTTGGTCTAAAAAAACTCAAAACCCTTTCGAGAAAGTAAAAAATTATTCAAGATTTAGATATAACGGCCCTAAAAAAAAGGGAAATACCATAAATCAAAAATTAAAAAGAAACGAACACTTAAGAAACCTTCCTTGTTACAGGAAAATGGTCCCCTAATACTCCTGACAATGACGACACTACGCAGGACCTAGCTCTAGGACTAGATCTAAAACCCATCAACAACCCAATATTGCCCATTAATCTTGGTCCTTTAAAAAGATCTCTCTTTTCACTCTTTTGTCCATATCTAAACCTAAGCGAAATCGAACAACATATCTCCATTCTGGTGAACTCATCTCTAAATACGCCACCAATCAAAGAGTTTTGGCATAATCAACTAGCTTACCTCTCAAATCGAGTAGATCAGAAATTTAAAATATTAACTTCAGCAGAAACTTGAAACGAGGTTTGTTGAACCCTATTGGTAACATATATTCGGACTTTTGGACTAATGAGCATGATGAAAAAAATTTTAGCAAAAATGAAATCCTCTATAAAATCAAAAAATATAAAGACCAGCCCAAATTGTCTAACTAAATTTCACAACAGAAATAACCGAAGCCATACCAAAACAATTGGAAACGCAGATTTTGGACCACAAATTTTAATAAACGATTGTACTTAACCCTAAAATTTTAGATCAAATAGAAAATGGATTATTATTCGGCCATTTGAATATTGTACCCTGATGTGATATCACCTTTAGTGATAGCAGAAATTTTCAAAATTCTCTACTTTATATGACCCTCAATGCTAACGTTAGATCAAAGTTCAGTTTATTCTTTATTTCACATTAAAAGTTACATGTCAAATTGATGTAATGGAAATCTATCCCAATATACAATCCTGACGAATATAACCTTTTCCAAATTTTTATGTCATCTTCAAACCTATCCATTGTTCCTGAACAACCCTATCTGGCACTAGGTACAGAACCAAACCAACAAATGGTTCACAACCAAACCACCAAAAATTGGAAAATACTACCAATCGATGGAAGAAATTTATGAACAAAATCCAGCTTGCGTCCCAAGTATATCCACAACTACAACAGTTCCACTTCCCACAAAGTACGTCACCGCAGGACTACGTACTCTACCCAACAGCTTCTACTTCTACCTTCTCGTCCAATGCATATCGAGGAAATATGTGAAAATACAATACACCACTACATTTCGCAGGACACTTTATCACCAACCTCGAAGGATGTATTCTATCCCTGAATGGAAGAAAATTCTTCATGCCAGTTTCGACCCTTCAATCATCAGCCCTTCTACTACCTGCAGTGGAAACGTCACAAATCTCCAGTACTACCTTGACAACACCATTGACGACCTGGAATCTCTAAATTCCCAAATTCAACCATCGATATGCAGATCCCCTTATAGACCCCGCTTCAATCAGCGCCTCCTCTTGGACCCAGTGGATCACCTGGATCTAATTGGAGTTATCATCTTATTTCTCATATTTATCTTCAAGAGAAGCTCAAC
The DNA here is from genome assembly GCA_029963805.1 of Aromia moschata. Taxonomy (NCBI): domain Eukaryota; kingdom Metazoa; phylum Arthropoda; class Insecta; order Coleoptera; family Cerambycidae; genus Aromia; species Aromia moschata. The sequence goes on from JAPWTK010000157.1 coordinate 749,052, forward strand.
TCCTGATCAGAGAAGACACCAGAGGAAACCAACATCTTCCCCAGAAGACGTCCGATGTCATCACTCGAGCTTCTGCACGCCTGAAACGCCTCACAACCGGAAGTTCCTTCTAAGAGGGGAGGAATTATGTGAAAAAGACTTCAAATATTTATTTTTATTTTGTTATCACAGTATATTTAAAACATAACAAAAGTTAATAAAATAATATATCCTGTGTAGATAAAATTTACAAACTCAGCGCATTCCGCTTCTATTATATATTCAGACGAAATGCACTGAGTCGCTAGTCTATTTGTAGGTACGAGTAAACTCACTTCGCTGTACATCCTGTCTTTTATTTTTCAAGATCCCAAAAGGGCCTAATACGTAACTTTAATGTACTGTTTCATTTGAAATTTTTAGTGGAGGGTGAAATCCGCTGTTCCAATCACAGAACAGAGATTTCTGAACTACTACACTAAGTTGACGCATTCTTACAAAATAATTAATTACTCGTTCAAGAACAGTTCATAAATGTTCTGTTGGAACAGACCTTATATTATTTAGCTTACCCCTTATCATAAAAACAAAAAGCCTCTGGAAACATTCTAATTCCCCTCTTAATATATTTTGCTTTATAAATTTTATATTTTACTTTTACTTTATTTATTTTATTTTTTATTTTATTTTTATATTTTACTATATAAAAAAATATTACGAGAAGACCTTTTCGCAATTCTAACAACTAGATTATTATTAACGCTGAACAGACCTTTACCCTGAGAAAAGTATATACAGATCGCCAAGACATCTTTTCATTGAAACATCGAAAAGCATATTTTTCCGATATCAGAGACTATTTTTTTCCATTTTGTTTTTGTTTCATGGGCAATATGGCTCCAAAATCTCATTTGTGTAAAATAATACATATATGTAGGTACTTAAAATATACACAGCCCATCTCAGAATTAGATTATGAAAAAATATAATAATAACGACTTTTTTTTCATGATTCAAACGTTCATGGACACACGGTATAAGAACACCGTTTAATATAATAGCTTCTGTTTAATAAACATGAATAAACCAAATTATTTCATATATCAATATGCATCTTAATCTCATACAAAACACATAAAAAAGTAAAAAACAGTCCATTTTATAGAAATTCAATGTCACTTTTAACTGATAATACGAATAATTATTATTACAGAGAAAACAATGCTATTTAAGCGGTAGTCCTTCTAAAAGTGACCTTATACATCGTCAAAAAAAAAAAGACAAAACATATTAGATACGTTTACTTTGAAAATTATTGTTGTCTCGCAATTTTTCCCTTGACCCGCAAAACGGTTAGCTAGGCTTCACACCGGCTGGCAACATAATACGAAATCGACATGATACACCCACTCTCAATGGAAAGATGACTCACAGACGTTCTCCAATCAATTTGGATAAAAAGCATTTATCATTGCTGTGTTACTTTTTCCAATAATACGATAAATAGTGCATTATATTGCAATATATGTATAAATAATAATGATTCAATAAATTGGATGTAGATATACTATCATAGGTAACATACAAGTATATGTAGGTACAAATACAAGACAAATACAAGAACCCGTTTTTGAGATATGTATGAATATCTTAATATTCTTAAATTAAAAATATAATACGTAAGCATTCGAAAAAAAAATAAATACAAGTACACATTTAGTTATATTATAGAGGATACATTTTATATGTTATTATTTTGTGTATTTTTATTATAAAACTATTTATAAAACTATAAAACTATTTTTGCATAAAACAGGGAACACATATACATTTCTAATAGAATTTGTCCACAGGCCGAACACTGATTACTGAAATAGGTTATATTTAATAGTATTTTTTATTTAGTGTTTTATGTTTAATTTTATTTTATATGGTAAACTATAAAGAATGCTGTCAATTATATAACAAATAACAATCTAAAAAAAGTTACTGTTCCAACAACTGTTACTGTTCCAACTGTAAAGTTATTCTTCCAACATCCCAATCATAATAAAACTAATGCTGTACAATATGTTTTGGACAACAGATGGAATGGATGGAATAGACAAGTTTCGCTCATCCGCCACGCTGCAATAAATAGCGCACTTTTTGTTTCGAGATGCCAACAGCTCGTATAATTGGAACCTATCCTTCAGGCTCTTCTTTTTACTCTAAGGTTGCCGTTTTAGCCGCTGTTTTTGCCGTAAAACGTAATCGCCTCCATCGCTTCTAACAATCGGCGAAATTAATTTCCTCTAATGCCTGTCGATGTTAATGGTTCCGAATTGAAACGATTATATCCGCAGATTACGGGGGTACGTTGCAGCTAGGCGGGTTTAATGGCTTTCCATTATACAAACAAAATAGACCATCCCATTATATAAACCAGTGTTGAGAAGAAGATAATAGCAATTCCTCTTGCTAGTATGCACGGTGTTCCACCGGGGTGAGTCTATACTGATAACTCGAAAACTGTGTACATACATATGAGGTGTGTAAATTAAGTAATGAGACTGGCAACGTAGCGCCAGATCTAACACGGCGGAGACGGGAGTTGGAAGGGCGGTAGATTAACATATAATGCACCTTCAGTACAAGTTTGAACTTATTAGAATTATTTGTTTATTCTTTGTGACTGTTTTCGTAAACCGTTTTTTTCTAGTGCGTTTTAAAAATGAGTGACATTAATTTTGAGCAATGGTGTGCTATCAGGTTTTCCTTCAGACCTGGACGCAGCGCAACGGATACTTTTGTAAAACTTCAACACGCCTACGGAGACAGTGTTTTTTCAAGAACCCAGGTTTTTCGTTGGTTTAAGGCATTCTCAGAAGGAAGAGAGTCGATTGAGGATGAACCTTGAAGATGATGGCTTTTTTGATAGCCAAGGAATTGTCCACAGTTTGTGTCTCCAGGCCAAATAGTAAATAAACACTTTTACAGAGAGGTTCTTGAAAAACTTCGAAAAAGGGTCATGCGTATGAGACCAAACATCAAGAACAACTCAATGTTGCATCACGACAATGCGCCTTGTCACACACTCATTTCATTATACGAGTTTTTAGCCAGTAAAAATATACCTATGGCTCATTCGCCTGACTTGAGTCCTTCTGACTTTTTTCTCTTACTGAAATTGAAAAATCACCGCAAGGGACGTCATTTTGGGAGCATAGAAAACATTCAAACGACTGTAACCAACCAGCCGAAGGCTATTCCAATATATGAGTTCCAGCACTGCTCTAAGGAATGGAAGAACCGTCTCCAGCGCTGTGTGGCTTGCTAAGGAAGTTATTTTGAAGAAGGCGATACTGAATTGTAATTATATTCGAATAAAAAAAATTTAAAAAAAAAACCTCATTACTTAATTTACACACCTCGTATATTGAAATTCTGAATTTTACATTAAAATATACGTTGTATTTAACTAAAATATTGTGAGATATCTGGGACGTCCGCTGATACCGGAAGTAGATATTCTTATTTTAAATAGAACATCATGTATATTATTGCATTTTTGAAATATAAGAGGCATTCTAAAGATATTACGTGTATAACATCCCAAACCTATGCCCAATATGGTTTTTGAAAGATTTATAATTTTGGATCAAAAATTACAGTTGGAGTTTTATTTTAGTAAGACTCGCACGCCCGTATTGATATTTTATACTGGGTGCTCACAAAACTTTTTCTTTTGAAAAATTTATTCAAAAAATAATATACTTGCACAAAAATCATTTTTTTAATAGGAACGCCCTATATTTCTAACGAATTTATATTCAGCTTCCAAATAAGGGTAACCTTCTATTATATTGTTTCTTAATGTATTCTAGTATATCTAATATCAACCGTTTTCATTTTATTTTCGAATTTAATTCTTCTTAACTTGAAACGTGGTCTTGTTAACTTTGGATATATAAATTGGCTATAGCCACCAGAAAACAAAAAAATACATTTGAAACGTCAAAAATACTAAAGTGTGACACTTTTATTGTTTTCCAATTACCGGATTACATTTACCAATTTAAATATACCGGGTCATATAAAAGTACCGGAACACCTCGAATAACTCGATAGGAGTGGATTTTTAGGATTTTTTCCTGGTTATCTAATGGTGACATCGCCTTTTAGCTCGACTATGACCTTGAAGGTCATTTCAAGGTCAACTTGAAAATCATAAATAGAAGTGCATAGTTTTGACGCTGGAAATGGAAAGATATGAAAGTAAGAATAAATGAAAGTAAGAAAGAAATCTTACGTTCATATATGACCTTGTTATGAGTGTTTTTACACTTTGACCCAAACTTAAAGATCCAAGCAAGGTCAATGTACGCAAGAACAGAAACGCGCTAAAAAGCTTATTTTCGTAGAAATCGTTTAATTCAGTAGATGTACAATTTCTTCCTGGCGATCTAATGGTAATATTACCTTTGACCTTGAATATGACTTTAAAGGCCATTTCAATGTCAACTTCAAAATTTTAAACGAAAGTGCATAGTCTTGACATGGCGTTCATTCATTCATCCGTTCATTCCATTTATGGAATGGAATGAACGGAAAATTGTATGTTCAAATATGACCTTGAGCATAATAGAACTTTGAAAATGATTATAATCATTTTTCCAGAATGTTTGTGCAAAAAAATCTTAAACCTAGCTTATAAAACCTAGCATGGAGATTTTACTTTATTCGAACCCTGCTACCTGATTTTGACCACCGTTTAGTTTAAATAATCATTAATAACCAAATATTACTAATCATCACCATTGATTACCACTAATAAGTTAAAGTTATTACTTATTCTTTAATTGACTATTTTAACGTCTAATAACCTCACAAGGTCATACCTGAACGTACATTGTCCGCTCTTTCTATTTCTAGCGTCAAAACTATGAACTACTATTTAAGATTTTCAGGTTGACCTTGAAATGGCCTTCAATTATAGTCAAGATCAAAGGCGATCTCACCATTAGATAGCCAAATACAAATTCTAAAACTCTTGTTTTAACGATTTTCTCCGAAAACCCACTCCTATCGAGTTATTCTGCTGTTCCAGTACTTTTATTTGAAAATAAAATGCCTTCAGATTGACTTAATCAACTGAATTGAGACATAGACAATCTAACAGAAGGTTACCCTTATTTTGAAAGCCGATTGCAAATCCACAAGTAAAGTAGGGGGTTCCTATTAAAAAAGAAATGTTTTTTGTATAATTTTTAAAATTAAAATTATACCGGATGGCTCAGAAGGCTGATACCTTGAAGACTAATTAACGGGTTTTTTATTTTTTTCGGGACGTTTATACTAAAATTAATTTCCAACCAAGTGACGGAAAATTTCAAAGTGGCCTACTTCCGGTTTCGCCGAAGATGACACTAAATCCAGTTTTTTTTACCTGTGCGTATTTGGATTATATGCGTCAGAGTACATGCAACCCAAGTGTCAAAAAATGTCGTCTTGATAGCGGATTTTAATTTTCCAGATTTACTTCAAAGGTAATGACATTATGTACACCGCTTATATCTTTACATCAACAAACCATAATTAGGTGCAAAACATAGTTAGAAAAAAATGGGGATTAGGTACATAATATAAATTAATTAGCTGTAGCTGTAGCTAAATATATTAGCTACATAATATAAACTGAAGTGTTTCTTTAGTTCAAATAAACATGCAAAAACAGGAGTTTTTTATTAGAAACAAATGTTTCGTTCATTACAAATAAATTATATGTTTAAAAATAAACAACCATTAGATTCTGGAAACTTTTTTTTTTTGTATATGAGACATAAATATTGTCCAGCATAAGATTGTGTCTTTTCAATATCGAGAAGCGTTAATTAATTTGGTAATGATTAATGACACATTCATTAAATTTCAACATTAACGATAGAGGTGCCACTTTTAACGTAATTTTTTATAAATTTTCATCCAATATACGACCCAGTGACCAAGACATGGGCGCCGATGGATATATTGCCGTGGGTCCCGATCCAAAAATTAGAGAGGTAGATTAAAAAATATAGTGAAGACTATTGGTCTTGTGCATGAATAAAATGCACTGTGTCATTAAAATTATAGCCAAACAGTAATAAGTCCAAGTTTCCCATTCCCGAATAGAAGGAGAACATTCAAGGAATTTGTAATAATTTTCAACCAGAGTACTGTAAAACATTAGTGCTTATCATGGCAAGGATCTTTAGCAGTTTTAAAACGGAGAGGTGATGGTACTCAGTAATAACTGTGACTAATTTGTCAAAAAATGTTGCGACTTATTTGCTCTTTTTCCTTGTTTTTGTTAGATTAACAGATGCTGTTAAATGATTATGATTAACAGCACGTAATGTTAGATAAACTTAGTTATTTTTGTTGAGGTCGCAATTGATGATTAAACACCAATTCGGACATACATAATATACGAATTGATTAATTTCTCGTTGGGTGCACAGTTTTCGCGCAGAGAATTTGAGCTCGATATAATACGGGAGGAACTTTAGTCTAGAGACATGGCGACATGGGTGCGTAAACGCCGTAAGGGTTGAGGAAGTGGTGCAAAAGCACTTAGTAGCTGGTTTTATTTGCAAATAGTTTTGATTCATAGTGTATAACATTAGGTCACATTCCCTTGCTCCAAGTTTGTATATCCTCATGTACAAGGTGTGGCTATTAAATAACCGAACTGATGCTGCTACCAGAGCGCTGCGAGCGTGTCGCGACAAGTTTGAACAGAACTGTGTTTGGTGATACTTTCCCATCCTCGAACTCGCTGGACAAGCCAGTGGGTCGCTCAGTTTGACTGTAGCGGTCGTTTGAATTTTCTTGTTAAATAGGGGAAAACTTACAGAAGCTTATGCAATGTTAAAAGAAGTGTATGTGAATGAATGTATATCCCGCAGACAAGTTTCTGAATGGTTTCAACGGTTTACAGAGGGACGTGAAACCACCGAAGACGATCCGCGCCCCGGGCGGCCCTCAACGTCAAGAACGGACGAATTGAATTATTGGTAAATTAATCCGCGAAGATCGTCGTCTAAGCATCCTAGGGCTTGCTGAAATAACAGGAATCGACAAAGATTTTCGCCAGATTTTGCATAAATCGTTCAACATGCGCAAAGTTTGTACAAAAATGGTGCCAAAACTCCTCACATTTGCGGACATTTGCGCTGACATTCTAAACAACATTGACACTGATCCAGGCTTGTTAGACGCTGTGACACTGAAGGGGACAAGAGTCGAAAGTGTGGAAGCGGTTAAAGCAAAAGCGACGGAGGTTCTGAACCAGCTGACAGAAGCGGACTTCCAGCACTGCTTTCAACAATGGAAAAGTCGAAACTATGGAGCGGTGTAGAGATCGTCAAGGGGAATACATTGAAGGCGAAAAAGTTACTACTGTAATAATTGGTAACGCATAAAAAGTGTTATGACAGCAGTTCGGTTATTTAATAGCCACACCTCGTGTACCAATTCATTAGCATAACATCGGACGAAAAATACCTAACAAATTAATAAATCACATATTAGGATACACTTTTTTACTGCATTGATGCTAATTTTGGTTCGGTGTAAGATGAAAAAAAATTAAATTCCGCGCAGAATCAAATAAACAAAGTTTTCTTCGGATTTCAAACTATTTACATACCTACAAGCGAAACCAAGTAAAAGTTAATTAATACGCGTATTAAGAAAGTTTTCATACGGAATTCTAACCCTTGAGTTAACGACATCCACAGACCTCGGAAATGGCGCTACAGGGTAGACGCCTATGGACTGGCTAACTAATCCAGGTTATGATTTATTACGGTCCACATTCATCCCCCCTAAATTATGTGACGTAAGTCTATTCCCATTGTTTCCAGCTGAAATGTGCGTGCCCCGCAAAAAAAATCGCATCGTAATCTGTCATCGACCGGACCGTTATCACGCAATTCCAAGTTTATCCGGGCCACTCTTCTCTATGCCGCTAGAAAAAAAGTTCGGCGCCGTTCGCGGAGGGCTTTAGGTGGTAGGCGAATGTATTATCCCCGGCCTTTGTTGGAGGACCAAAAGCGTTCCGCTAGGTCGTCAAGTGTATCGAACTGAAGGAGAAGGGGCATTTTTTGTCCGACGTGCCCCTTCACGTACGCATCCCCATTTTCGCCAAATTGATCTCGCACGATACCGAACTTTGCATGTGCTTCAACGACCCTACAAGTTGGGAGAATTGCCCGAAGATAATAAATACTTTCGCAATCTTTCAATAGACTAATTGATTACCGTAAACTGGGGCTACTGTGTCATACTTGAGGATTGTTTTCATTATACTCTAAATATATGTAAGTACAGCGATGGGAATAAGTGTGGAACCAAGTAAATATCTCTAAAATTCATAGAAATATTTAGATATACGAAATTTTAAATGTGAAAATTTGTGTTAAAAAGCCAGAACTTGAAATATACAGTATTCCGAAATTGAGACGTACCAAAGATTGTTTTATGGAATGCCCTGTATATGTTCACATTTTCCGATACTCTGATCAAAATACAATTTTAACAAACTAGCATACAGCAAGTATGCTAGTTCTAAAGTGAATATTTTGGGAGATACATACAAATGAAAATCGTGATTTTCAAAAGTTTTACATACGTATGTAAAACATTTTTAAAGAAGAATTGTGATAAAATCTAATTATTACTAGATTTCACGACAAAAAATAGTTGCGACATTCACTAATTAAACCCTCAAAAAATGTGAGTACGTTAGACGAAACGTTTGACAAAACTGCGTTTAATGCGTTTTTTTTTTTTTTTTTCTCCAAAACTCACTGGATACAAGAAACTCGTACACAGCCGCCTTTTAAAAACTGAACCTTTGGGGTGGTATTTACAGAAATTGAATCATGGCCATTTTTTTATATGAAAATTTAACCGGATCTAGGTAGGTACTTAATGTTTTTCAATAACTAAAAATTGTTGCATTAACGGAAAAAGGACAACTTCCGTATAATATCTGGTTGCAGCAAGATGGGACGCCACCTCATTATGCTCGGATTCTTCGAGATCAACTATATGAAGACTTCTTCACAGATAGGTTGGACGAAGGAATTAGTGAAATTGAATGGTTTACGCGTTTTCCTTAGTCCACTGGACTACTTCCTTTAGGGTTATTTAAAGTAGTGTAAATAAAAGTAAAGTTTAAAGTTTATTTTTAGAGACATAAAAGATTGCCATAATCGTCTCAAGAGAATAACTGAAGAAATTTAAAAAAATGCACCAGAAGTAGTGATGGTTATGAGACAATTTACGTTTAGATAGGTTTACAATTTACATTAGTAATAGTTCATTGCACTGTTTTGTCCCTTGTGATTTATTTGCCATTTTTTTATCTTGTTTTAAGTTCTTTTTATTTTATTGGTTTTACGAATTGTTACTCTATTGTTTATACTTTATCAAAAAAGATGATAATCATTAAAAAATTATAAACTATGTTTTGTCGCGATATCTATTTTTTTGATTTTGACACAATTATTCTTAATGTTTTATGTAAAAACTTTAAAATCATGATTTTCATTGGTCTGTAGCTCCCAAAATATTCACTTTAGATACCAAGTAAGCTAGTTTGCTAAAATCATCTTATCAAAAAGTAGCAGAAAATGTGAAAATATACAGGGAATTTCATTTAACAAAAAAAATTGGTACGTAACCATTTTTTGGAACCCACAATCTTTTTAAAAGCTTTTTTTTAAATAAGAAACCGTTTCTTTTTCGGTAGGCCAAAAACTTCTACATACGTCCAACGGCTATAGTTGATATACATATGTATGTATAGGATGAGACATTAAAGTAGCCCCAATGTGTGTCAAAGTAACCCATATGTCAATGTAGCCCCGGATTCCGGTACCAGAATTTCACTAACAGAACCATAGGTAAAAATAGTTCCAACCTCTTAATTGAAAAACCTCCAATAGAAATTATTTGCGTACAGGGTGTGCAGAGTTAACGTCTCTCAGTCGGTTTTAGGTTATTTTTAAGTTATTAGGAAAATTAAGATGTTAAGTTATACAGAATTGTCAGGAAATAAATTTGGCCATGGGATTATTATACAGGGTGTTTTAAAAAAAAACTTATCGAACATTTTTGTTGAAGTTGAATTTTAGTGCGTGATATTATTGAAGAGTATACAAATATTATGAAAGGGTCTATTGTACCATACGACCTCCAGCGTCCCCAGAAGTGACTATTACTTCTTCATTTTTTTCATGTCATTCATGCTAATAATATCCCGCACTAAAATTCAACTTCAATGATTTTCCAAATGTCAGTTTCTTGAGAATATATTTTTAACGACATACCGTGTAACAATCTCAAATTCGGATTCTTTGGAAAATTCTGTTTAATATCATCGTTTGAATGTTCTTCCTAGCTCAAAAATAACCCAAAATATCGGCAGTGAGCTGTTAAATTGGGACACCCTGTGCATACGTAGAAGTGAAAATGATACAAGAGATTTTTACTTCAAACGAAGTTTTTAATGGAGACATTATGGTTGCCACACGCAACGCGGATGCCACCCGAAAGTAGAAATAGGATAATTAAATGAATACTGAAAGTTGCACGCTATACAGACACCACTTCTCACCTGTTGAGGTCTCCATGAGTTTCCATGTGTCTGGTTTCAGACAACAATTGTACAAGTAATACCTACTTGAATACGAAGCCGCTAAGCTAAATAAAAATATAGCTACGTGTATGAAGCAATATAAATAATATTTCATATTCGTACAAACTGGACGTCTCAATAGTCATTAAAATCTAGAGCTACAACCCGAACAACTTTGCGGCAAATTTGTTTTCCTTTAAATCTGGTTTTCCCTCATCAACTTCTTAGTTCTGTTTTTTTTTTCGTTAGATTTTAAAATTTACCCCATTAAGTAGCACACTCTGGATTCTGGATTCTAGAGGTAATAGAGTGCCACTCAAAATCACAGCACTTATGCCTCATTGGCCATCTTAAGCATCCTCCCTGAAATAGCCGCCCGAGCTATGAACCTAACCACCCAATTTTTCCAAAAAAGGTGCTGATGTCACCCAAGAGGAGCGTCCTCTGTATGGCCATGGAAAACCAGCACTAATTTTAAGCATTAAACCTTTTTATTTATAAATCCTATTTATAATAGGAGTTCGCCAAAGTAAGGCTCATCACAGGGTCGCACTAGCCCATACAGTTACCTATATATATATATATATACAGTAAGCGGCAGCCTAATGCGTACATAGGTGGATATTAACAACATATTAAATTATACATTTTTATGTCATAGTTAGGCGAATTTACTTGGGCCGGCGGGGCTTGGTATTAGTGGGGATTTTTAGCGGAAATCTAAAGAGCAACGTTGTGGCGAATCGTAGCTCTGGTCAGAGTCGGGCTCAGGTCACTATTATTGCAAAGTGATACACAGAAAATACATCAGAATATATTAGTGAATATTCGAATAAACGTACTATGAATACTATGATACACGACGGTATTTAGGTGTGGTAATGTCAGTGGTCACGAAAAATGAAACTTAACAGGACTTAATTAAAACTCATAAATTGTTTGGTACAAAGAGTAACATTACTTTTTAACTAGCGTTCGTCCGCCGAGTCGTGCCCCTTGCGGTTGACTCCCCCCCCAGAAACCCACCCAAAAAAAACGCCCCCCCCTGTTTCCCCCCGGAAGCCCCCCCCACCCCCCCAGGACCCCCCCGCCGTCCCCCAAAATTCCCCCGCCCACAAAAAAAAAACCCCCCCCGGGCGGCGGGGAAAAACCCCTTTTTAAAAACCCCCCCCCCCCCCCCCCCCCCCCCCCATAAAAAATTTTTAAAAAAAAAAAAATTTTTTTTAAAAAAATTTTTTCCCCCCCCTTTAAAAATAAAAAAAAAAATTTTTTTTTAAAAAACCAGTTTTTTTTTTCCCCCCCCCCCCCCCCCCCAAAAAAAAAAACCCCCCCCCTCTCCCCGCGGTTGGTTTTTAAAAAAAAAACCCAAAAAAAAACCCCCCCCCCCCCCAAAAAAAAAAAAACCCCCCCCCCCCCCCTCCTTCTCCCCCCCCCCCCCCCCCCCCCTATAAAAAAAAAAACCCCCCCACACCCCCGCCCCCCCCCCCCCCCGGCAAACACCCCCCCCCCCCCCCCCCCCCCCCCCCCCCGCCAAAAAAAACCCCCCCCCCCCCCCCCCCCCCCCCCCCCCCCCCCCCCCCCCCCCCCCCCCCCCCCCCCCCCCTCCCAAAAAACCCCCCCCCCCCCCCCCCCCCCCCCCCCCCAAAACCCCCCCCCCACCCCCCCCCCCCCCCCCCCCCCCCCCCCCCCCCCCCCCCCCCCCCCACCCCCCCCCCCCCCCCCCCCCCCCCCCCCCCCCCCCCCCCCACACCCCCCCCCCCCACCCCCCCCCCCCCCCCCCCCCCCCCCAAAAAAAACCCCCCCCCCCCCCCCCCCCCCCCCCCACCCCCCCCCCCCCCCCCCCCCCCCCCCCCCCCCCCCCCCCCCCCCCCCCCCAACAACCCCCCCCCCCCCCTCCCCCACCCCCCCCCAAACCCCCCCCCCCCCCTCTCCAAAAACCCCCCCCCCCCCCCCCCCCCCCCCCCCCCCCCCCCCCCCCCCCCCCCCCCCCCCCCCCCCCCCCCCCCCCCCCCCCCCCCCCCCCCCCCCCCCCCCCCCCCCCCCCCCCCCCCCCCCCCCCCCCCCCCCCCCCCCCCCCCCCCCCCCCCCCCCCCCCCCCCCCCCCCCCCCCCCCCCCCCCCCCCCCCCCCCCCCCCCCCCCCCCCCCCCCCCCCCCCCCCCCCCCCCCCCCCCCCCCCCCCCCCCCCCCCCCCCCCCCCCCCCCCCCCCCCCCCCCCCCCCCCCCCCCCCCCCCCCCCCCCCCCCCCCCCCCCCCCCCCCCCCCCCCCCCCCCCCCCCCCCCCCCCCCCCCCCCCCCCCCCCCCCCCCCCCCCCCCCCCCCCCCCCCCCCCCCCCCCCCCCCCCCCCCCCCCCCCCCCCCCCCCCCCCCCCCCCCCCCCCCCCCCCCCCCCCCCCCCCCCCCCCCCCCCCCCCCCCCCCCCCCCCCCCCCCCCCCCCCCCCCCCCCCCCCCCCCCCCCCCCCCCCCCCCCCCCCCCCCCCCCCCCCCCCCCCCCCCCCCCCCCCCCCCCCCCCCCCCCCCCCCCCCCCCCCCCCCCCCCCCCCCCCCCCCCCCCCCCCCCCCCCCCCCCCCCCCCCCCCCCCCCCCCCCCCCCCCCCCCCCCCCCCCCCCCCCCCCCCCCCCCCCCCCCCCCCCCCCCCCCCCCCCCCCCCCCCCCCCCCCCCCCCCCCCCCCCCCCCCCCCCCCCCCCCCCCCCCCCCCCCCCCCCCCCCCCCCCCCCCCCCCCCCCCCCCCCCCCCCCCCCCCCCCCCCCCCCCCCCCCCCCCCCCCCCCCCCCCCCCCCCCCCCCCCCCCCCCCCCCCCCCCCCCCCCCCCCCCCCCCCCCCCCCCCCCCCCCCCCCCCCCCCCCCCCCCCCCCCCCCCCCCCCCCCCCCCCCCCCCCCCCCCCCCCCCCCCCCCCCCCCCCCCCCCCCCCCCCCCCCCCCCCCCCCCCCCCCCCCCCCCCCCCCCCCCCCCCCCCCCCCCCCCCCCCCCCCCCCCCCCCCCCCCCCCCCCCCCCCCCCCCCCCCCCCCCCCCCCCCCCCCCCCCCCCCCCCCCCCCCCCCCCCCCCCCCCCCCCCCCCCCCCCCCCCCCCCCCCCCCCCCCCCCCCGCGCCCCCCCCCCGCGCCCCCCCCCCCCCCCCCGCCGGGGGGGGGCGTGCGCTGCGCGGCGCGCCCCCCCCCCCCCCCCCCCCCCCCCCCCCCCCCCCCCCCCCCCCCCCCCCCCCCCCCCGGGCCCCCGCCCCCCCCTCCCCGCCCCCCCCCCCGCCCCCCCCCCCCCCGCCCCCCCCCCCCCCCCCCCTTTTCCTCCTCCTCCCCCCCCCCCCTCCCCCCCCCGCCCCCCCCCCCCCCCCCCCCCCCCCCCCCCCCCCCCCCCCCCCCCCCCCCCCCCCCCCCCCCCCCGCCCCCCCCCCCCCCCCCCCCCCCCCCCCCCCCCCCTCCGCCCGCCCCCCCCCTCCCCCCCCCCCCCCCCCCCCCCCCCCCCCCCCCCCCCCCCCCCCCCCCCCCCCCCCCCCCCCCCCCCCCCCCCCCCCCGCGGGCCCGGGGCGCCCCCCCCCCCCCCCCCCCCCCCCCCCCCCCCCCCCCCCCCCCCCCCCCCCCCCCCCCCCCCCCCCCCCCCCCCCCCCCCCCCCCCCCCCCCCCCCCCCCCCCCCCCCCCCCCCCCCCCCCCCCCCCCCCCCCCCCCCCCCCCCCCCCCCCCCCCCCCCCCCCCCCCCCCCCCCCCCCCCCCCCCCCCCGCCGGGGGGCGCCGCGCCCCCCCCCGCCCCCCCCCGCCCCCCCCCCCCCCCCCCCCCCCCCCCCCCCCCCCCCCCCCCCCCCCCCCCCCCCGCCCCCCCCCCCCCCCCCCCCCCCCCCCCCCCCCCCCCCCCCCCCCCCCCCCCCCCCCCCCCCCCCCCCCCCCCCCCCCCCCCCCCCCCCCCCCCCCCCCCCCCCCCCCCCCCCCCCCCCCCCCCCCCCCCCGCCCCCCCCCCCCCCCCCCCCGCCCCCCCCCCCCCCCCCCCCCCCCCCCCCCCCCCCCCCCCCCCCCCCCCCCCCCCCCCCCCCCCCCCCCCCCCCCCCCCCCCCCCCCCCCCCCCCCCCCCCCCCCCCCCCCCCCCCCCCCCCCCCCCCCCCCCCCCCCCCCCCCCCCCCCCCCCCCCCCCCCCCCCCCGCCCGCCCCCCCCCCCCCCCCCCCGCCCGCCCCCCCCCCCCCCCCCCCCCCCCCCCCCCCGCCCCCCCCCCCCCCCCCCCCCGCCCCCCGCCCCCCCCCCGCCCCCCCCCCCCGCCCGGGGGGGGCTGGGGGGGCCCCCCGGGGCGGGCCCCCCCCGGGGGGGGGGGGCGGGCCCCCGGGGGGCCCCCGTATAATATTTTGCAGGGCATATTTTTGCAACGTTTTTCGTCTTTTGTGTAACAGTTGCAGTTTTATTACAGCTGATTTTGTGTTACTTAATTAATTTTACCTTTAATTTGACGAAATATTAGAGTCTTCCTTGTCTCAAAACAGGTATTATGGGAGCAGGAATTTAGAACAGGTATACCCTGGAAAAACGAGTCTTCCTTCAAGGGCAGACCTGTTCCAAATATCCGTTTGGCAGGTATAAAAATTTGGCAAGTAAGACTCGAATATTTTGTCGGTTAAAAGGTAAAATTGATGAAGTAAATTCTAATAAACTGTAAGGAAACCGCAATTGTCTAACAAGAGACGAAGAAAGCAATAGTGTACTGCTATCACCGACTTGTGATCTATGGCAACAACAGGGATCCTGTATGCCCCACTATTATAACTGGTCATTAAAAATCTAACTGTCATTATAACTTTATAACTTGTGAATCAAATTTCTTCGCATTTTAGGTCGAAATTTTATGAGCTTCGTGGGTAAGTTCTTTTAAGTGCCATGTTTCGGGACCACTAACATTACCACACCTAAATACGGCTCCATTTTGTAATAGCTAGCCCCTTAGTACGTTTTAATTTTCTGTGAATTATCGTTTTGTAATAATAATGAAATGATCCGAGTCCGCCTCTGTTGAGATTCGCCGAAATCTGACGTAATCACCATGTTCATGTTAGTAGCATCTGCGCATGTCAAATTCAAACTACTGTGCCAGCGCTCGTGGACTCGCCTATTGGGAAATTTTTCGTTAAAAATGTCTTTAATATCCCTTACAGACCGATCACCAAAATACCATTTAATTATTTGAACTTTTTCGTCAATGTAATAAATATCCATTTCCATTTTTATGAATGTATGTAGTGCTTCTACAATACGATCGTAATAACGCACTTTTCGAATTAGGCACTAGACCAGAATAAAATATAAAATGGTATTTCAAATTTTAACTCAAACAGCCCTACTAACACACCGATGTTTTTCATATGCCTGCGCTAGCGACTAGATCGCGCGGTTGGTTCTCACCTCATGTTTACATGTGCTCAATAAAGAAGTTAAATTATCAATTGCCCTTCACTCGGCTATGTACGCATTAAGGTCCGCTTACTGTATAATAAACCGGTGTCGTACCTTATAAATATAAGGTTAACAAAAAACAATGTTTACAAAGTTTGTTAACAAACTTAAATGGTGCAGGAAGATGACGGATAGAAAACAATTCCTTACTGTTTGTCGGAAGCTGTATGGCAGATATAACCCGGCCAATTAACACAACCCAAACACTTCACCTAACTGTTTGGCACTAATTCTTGATGATTTAGATACAAATCTGAAATGTGTATGGGCGTATCAAATATCGATATTAAACCGTTTTTAGACTGAAAATCCATCGAACTGTTCTCGAGTTTTATAGTAAAATTTACAGATATTTTTTTCTGCGCATATGTTTTGTACACCATACTCGACTTGAGACATCGTTTTTTTATACAGCTATGACATCAGTGTAGGGTCAGAGCCTAAGTTTAAGAATACTTGCTTTTCTCCTACCAGTCGCGCGCGCTCGTGGACTCAATCACAGGATTCGAAACACGGCCAATCGCTTATTTGTAGATGGCGCAGCAAGATGCGCGCGCGGTTGAGCAGTGGGTAGTTTTAAGTTTTTACACAGATGATTTGAAGAAAAGTGCTGAGTCACTACGTTTACAAACTGAATATCCATCGAACCGTTCTCGAGTTGTTTGAAAAATTCATAATATGACATAATTCATAATATGTCATACAATAAGATTTCACGAATCAGAACTGAGGATATTTTTTCTGTAGATGGCTGTCAGCCAATAGGAGTCGTGAGGTGGCGGAGGAGGTATTTTTTCAATTTCTGATACCGTTCTCGCGAGTTGTGAACCGTTATTGCATAAGGAATGCAATTTCATGTATTCTATTCCATTGCAAGAATGAAAAGAATGCAAGTACCTTATCGGTCTAACTGTTTTTTTAGAGTATGGTCTGAGCCTTTCTCCATACTAACAAAACAATATTTTCTCCAACCAATCAGACCCACAACTTTAGGGTTTTCTTAACTTCTCAACCCCCACCATCACAGCTGCCATGTTCTTTTTTTTGTTAAGCCTGTTGTACGACTCTATTCTAAACGAATATATTCTAAACTCTTCTAATGAAATAAAAAAATTGCATTATTAATAATTTCGAAAATAGCATTTATCCGGTCATGCCTTAAATTGAAAGAAATGATTGTACATCAAAATTGTAAACATAAAAACATTTAAAATTAGGAATTACCGTGGTGCACTAAAAGTAGCTTTGCCCCTGGCTACAGTAGGCCAAACATGAAATTGTGCTCGTTTTTTTGGTAGCTGCAGATTATGCGTTATTGTCTGTATCTCATATATGTATATCTCGGGTATAGTCGTTCTACCTCGTACTACCTTCGCTGTGCGCAATTCGCGGGCAAAGCTATTCTTGTCCAGATATTCCAAATATATGCTATTTTCGAAATTAATAAGGTACCTTCTTTATTCTTGAGTTTTTTAAAAAGGATACTACCTATTTGGGAAAAATGTTTATTTTGAATAGTTTTACACGCTGTTAAAAAATATTACCCAACTTAGGAACCATCCTGTATGTATTTAAATATTGCAATTATTCTTTGATTCTTCTCATGATTTCAATCTCATGAATAAAACATACTGCGGCGAACTGATATTAAAAGGGTTCACCATTGAGGTTTCGTAGACGCGGAAAGCCTTTTAAAAAGATGACGAATCGAGACAAACTCCCTGTATTCAACCTAACCCGTCTCTAGCAGTCATACCATGACTGCAATAATTTCTATTGTAAAGGCTCACTGAATATAATCAGCGCTTATGTTATTAGGGTTTGATTACAGATAACAAAATGTAATAATGTTAATCCGCAATTTTTTATTGCGGTTGGTTGCACAAATGCTCCTCATACGGTAAAACAGCCACACCGCGTGGGCGACTCGTGGGATTTGCAGACTGACTCGACGCTGAACATTTAGAGGAATCCCACGACCGAGTGTCAGCAATCGAACTGGAAAATCGCGTGGGTGCATCTGTCGGGAGCTATTTTCGATGGAAAATGCAGCGAACTTAATTTACTGTGGAATTGAAATGGTCTATGTCGGATCCGGGCCACGTTATTGGACTGGAAGGTTTTTGGAAGATGTACGGTCGCTGATCGTTCTTATTATACGGCTAAAGGATATTTCCAGACTTTTATAAACTGTGTAGGTAATTTTATTTTTCTAATTTAAATAAACTAAACAAACTACACTCGACATCCACATATCCCACACTTTCGGATAATCGAACTGCTGGCGCATGCGCAAAGGGTTTTTCTGGCTCATTCATCATTCGACAACGACATTCGACATTCGACAGCGACAAGTTCGGTTGTGTGGAAGTACAAGTTCGGAAATATGGTGAGAAAGAGTTCGGAAATATGGTAAGTACGGAAATATGGAGTTCGGATATGTGGATGTCGAGTGTAAAACAATGAAACGCACATAAACTAATCTGTTTTTAACTTTTTAATAGTTTTTTTTTGTATTATGACATAATCCATAACCAAAATACAATTTGCTTGTAAAGCGAATACTATGGAAAAATAGAAAATGTAACAATATACATGATGTACCATTAAAAAATATATTTCTCTTAATTGCAGCAAATTTCGAGCACCATACTAACATGAGAATTTTAGAGTACTTCCAATCCTATAACTTCTTCCTAAAACCCGAACTTCCATCTCTTCAAACAACCGAAATATTGGCTGTGTAAAAAATTTAGGACACCTAGTATGTAAGAGTTCCTTTTACCATTGTTTTGTTTAGCTTTCAAGTTTGCTACTATTTTCATTTGTGTAAAAAGAATCCTATTGTTGTAAGTAGGTATCTTTAAATATTTTTAGTTTTACAGTTTTACAAGTGAAGTAGTAATGAAAGATCAATCACCTATAAACAAACCTTTTAATTGCAGAATCAGTGGCGAGGTATGGAGTATCTTTTCACAGAAATAAATATATGTATATAGACGGTCAATAAATGTATAATGAAGACCACATTACCTTATTGTCTAATTGTAAGAGAACTGCATTGTTATCACGCTTATTGCCCTAAAATACGTTGGGTGTGGTAGGCGAGATGTTTTGTAAAAAAAAATCGGTTTGTAAAATTTGCTTGAATATTACGGCGTAAGCTACCAAATGTTTTATGGCGTAAGATACCAAACAAAAATACGTTGTGTGGTAGGCGAGATGTTTTTTAAAAAAAACATCGGTTTGTGAAAGATGCTTGAATATTACGGCGTAAGCTACCAAAGATTATATGGCGTAAGATACCAAAGGTATGTATGGGTTAGTACATACTTGTATTCCTAATTTGGCATGGTGTGTGATGGTGTTTGCCCCAAAGGCAAAATCGACAATAACCAAAAGTCAGGAATATACGAAATGAATTGTAAAGACCGTAAAAAAATCCAGTACCCGAAGGAATCTACGCCGAAGGTTCCAGTACCCACTCCAGGTGTAAAAACTGTGATCAAAAGTATATTGGGCAAACAAAAAGATCTATTTTGACTAGATTTAAAGAACACATGGCTCATTTGAAATATGGCAGAACGGAAAAATCTTGTGTTGCTCAACATGCTTTTAACAACAACCATAGGATAGACATAAATAATTTAAAATTACTTAGAAATGTAACAAACAGTAGACGGTTAGATACTTTTAAAAGTTTAGAAATCATTAAATGTAATAGTAGTATGAATAAGGACAATGGTCCTATACCCACCAGTTCACCGTTTGCTCTGACAAACAAAGACAAATATTACGGTTCAGTGAACCGTGGCGACAAATTAAGTATAAATAGTGCAAGTGTGTAGGTTAGAATTTAATTTTAATCTTCTTCTGAAGATGCCAACTTGTTGGTGAAACGCGCGTCGAAAAAAGTATAGTAGTTCGATTTTTCGTGGAAAACGTCGTCCAGTACCCACTCCAGGAACTCTTAATGAATTATAAAAAAACTGTAGCTAGATAAGATTTGCTGGGTATTAGGGTCTCGACGGTATCGAGGAATGCTTGGAGGCAATTAAAAGAGGTAAACTATTTCATAGAAGGGCTGAGGAACGTTCTAATATGGCACATTTCCTTAAATTATAAGGAATTTAAGGACAATTGGCAACTGAGCGTTTGTTACCACTTTTGGTTCTATAATATTAGAACCAAAAGTGGTAGCTCAAATAGCTCCAAATATCGAATACCTAAAAGCCACCAGAGCTGGACATTCAGATAATATGTGAGAAGGTGGTTTTTTCATTCTCTTCTCCACATCTCCTACAATCGGGATCATTTCACCTCAATTGTGGTGAAATATCGCACGAGTGAACAGTGCTATGTGAACTGCGAATAGTTCCACTATTCATCCAAGTAGATTTCTACCTAGTTTAATTAGATTTTGGTAGTCTCCTCCACTCAAAACCAGTCTCATTCGACTCAGCTCGTCGAGTAGGCCACGAATGTTCACAGATTATTTGTTGCTTCAAGGCACACATTTTATTGACGTTACTGAAATAAGAAACGAATAAAAATAATATTTCTTAACGAGTATAAGCGTATTATTTTTCTGTGTATGTTCAGTACCTACATACTATCGTTTATCCCCCGTCCAGGCTGAAATGTTAACAAAGCCGCACCAGTAATTCCCGGTCGGTATAACCAGACTCCGGGGAATTCCGTCGGACAAGATTAGATACGGCGGCATACCGACCGTAAAGCCATCCCCCGGCCTCCGAGCCGTGGTGTGGTGGTTTCATCCCTACGCCCTCCACGGATTTACTGCTGATAAGGTGACCGTGTCTGCAGCAAATCACGGTGTTCTTCAAACAGTATTCCGCAGTCGTACACTAATAAAAAAAGGGCTGAGAATTTTCCTTCTTTGCGCACTTTTACCACATAACATCTGAAGATATTCTATGGTCCAACCAACAAATAAAATTAAGGGGGAAAACCCTTTACAATTTTCAAAAAAATCGATTTTTTTGTTTTTTTCTTATTTCGAAAGTATAATATATTGAGAGTATACTGGAAAGAGGAAAAGTATACATATTAAATATTTACGGAGTTATCGTACATATTCGAGAGTATGGAATCGCTGACTGATCGATAAATTACTAAAACTAATAGTTTTAATGGATTGGAACTAAACGCGATTATCTCGGAATTGTATTTTCAAAAACTGCTCGTGCTATAACTCAAAAAGTTATAAATCATTACAAAATTAATAATTAATTAAATGAAATCGATCGCTGAAATTTTGAGATTTTTGTCTACATTATTACCACAAGGATGTATCTAAACTTTTAAAGATATCGTGTAATGACATTACTTTTTTGGGATACAAATTGTCGAAAAAAATAGTCGAAATTTTGAACATTTTTTAAATTTCTAAGGTTCTATATAAAAAAAATATATTCTCCGTAACTCTAAAAATAACAGAAAATGTGGGGGGGTGGGAATTCTCACGAACTCACCCTGTACATATGTATGTACGTGCTAGCTATCTATCCATTTCCACAGGGGAAAATTATAAAGAAAATGAGGCCGAGCTTCGTAATCCACAAAGTATTATTCACTGTTCTCTGTAATTCGCTTTCTGGGATAAAAATTATAGAGAACGATGCGAGGTCTATTAGCATAACACTCGACTGCCATTAAATTTTCCCATCCTTGATACCCATCTTTTTTTATTACCCTGTAAAAAACGGGGTATTCAGGACTTCGCGGTTATATTAGAACCTTTACGAGAAAGACATATAGAAAGAGTAATTTATAGGTTCCGGAAAGTGTGCTACAAGGCAGAGTCGGCACTACACAGCTCTATGATAATAATTAAAGTATACACCGTATTTTTTAAGCGCCTTGTACATTATGTACGCATGTATTTCTTGTTCGCGGGAAGCCTGTATGCAGTTTATCCATAAAGTGTAGCGAGAGCATTCCGTTGTTCGAGAATGTGGACATTTAGATTCGAATATCTATCAATCAACTAAAATATTGCTGGTGCTGTTAGAAAAGAGGAATTTTGGTTTTATGTGTGGATAATGTTTTGTGCATGTCGCGTGCTCGACAATATTCACTTTATTGTATTTAATAATTTATAAATTCAAAATAAATCTTCGAAACGTAATATTTCATACTCAAAAAATGTTTAAAGTCCTTGTGTCTTAATCAACACTGGCAGCGATTAAACTCGTAGGATTACAATTTACATCACATTCGTACGCATACATGGGTTCATATAACGTTCTGTTAATTATATACATATTAGCATTAGAACATAGTCCCTCATAAATGTGTAAAAATATTACACAAACATCTTCCTAGATAAGTCTACAGCGTGTGCCAAGATTTGCTTAGCAAATGGAGAACTTTTTTTATTTCGCCTTTTTAGAAAAAAAATCATTCTTGATACAAAGTTTTGCTTATCCTAAAAGTAAGATAGCGGTTTGGAAAAATGTGATATGTTATACAGGGAACGTAAAAAAAGTAATAAACCCGGAGATTTTTATTGAAAATCTGTTATATAAGTTAGGTTATTAATTCAAAGGAACATGTAGTCTTTAGTAAAAAGTAATGCGTGTTTCTCTAAAAATTATGTTCTAATTATCATGTTATGAAATTTTAAAAGCTAAATTGCAAATATTATGAAGAACCTAAAAAAAGAATTAATGTATATAATACATCCCACGACATAAATGAGATACGTAGTTTAAAATCACAGATGCGTAAAACTTCAGAGATTATTCAGTTTGAATAATCTCCTGATGATGCCAACATTATTGGCGAAACGCGCGCGTTAAGTGCAAGAAAAATGTTTTCCACTTAATATTTCAAATGCAATACACAATAGAATGTCAATTTTGTATTATCAATATATAAAAAAATATTATTAGAATCTTATGCTGAAGCAAAGATTCGGGTGTGTTATATTACTAAAAAAAAAAAAAAAACATTTCTTTTTACTTCTTTGCGGTTTCCCAATGTTATGATTTTTTTTTTGCTAAAAGGAAAAATAAAAAATCCCATTTGTTGAGAAAATCTAGGCACACGGTGTATACTCTGCAGTTAACTTCCAGAATATCCGATATGGAAAATAACGTTTTAACATTGATGTGTAGAAGCACCGATAAAATAGGATACTAAAATAAAGAGGGATATCGCGAGTATCTCCTTTATATCTGTATACATACATATGTATGCCGTCCTTTAGTAAAACCTTTCCGAAATAACCGTAGTAGCACCGAACATAAACATACAGATGTTTGATGGTAGTGTAACAGGATATCAAGTTGGAAATACCTGCAGATAACGAAATAGGAATAGTGTTTTTCCCTTGTTCCGTGACCATTTAAATTCCAAAATATATTTATTCATCAGTCATCACTATTATATAAATACATAATAATTTTCAATTTCTCTGTTATGTAAAAATATAGGTTAACTACTATTACAGCCATGAGACCCTAAAAATGACTACAGCCACAGAACAGTAAGCGTTTTATAATTAGAAACATTTGTAAACATCCATACATACATACGTAGATTTAATAATAAGGTTAACAAGAAATTGGTGGAATATTTTTTTGGCAATAATATACTGTATGTCCAGCTGCAGATTGAACCTCCCTGATGAACTTTGTTGAAGGTTGAACCTCCCTGATGGAAATTGGATTGGTTGAAAATTTAGTATAATGTAGTTCTTGACTTCCTGATCAAAAGTTACCATAGGCCCGAGCCTTTGCTATGAACAGTTTTCGAGATATGGATGGATAAAGAACGAGATTGTCTATTTGGCGATGTTCCAAAGCTCGATCTATTGATGAATACGAGTTAATCCAACTGCTTACTGCAAAAAGCTGGAATACATTCACCCCTAGAATTGTAAAAAGCTACTTACTAGAACTTCAGAACCCTAACCTCAAAGTCTGACTTCAAGTCCCTAACCCCTTGAAATTCAATTATTCGTGACATACGCTTCTAAACACTTAACACTTTGGTTTTGGTATCTTCTGCTTTCCACAGAATTGTAAAAGAGTACTCACTAGAACCCTAACCTCAAAATATAACCCCAAATCCCCCAAAACCCTTTAAAACTCTAACACTCGTGATAATCTTATAAACATCAATATTTGGAAACTTTTGCTTTCATTCATTCCCAGAATCATAGAAGAATAGTTACTACAGTTATTCGACAGGAATCCAATTTCCATAAGGTTTGTGCGGGGGACCTTTTTAAGGTATTTAGAGGAACTTCCAATAAAACGGGAATTGTAGTGATCAAATACTAGCCAACAATACCATATTAATTCAAATATTCGTTATGGGGATCGAGACGAACTAGCTCATCAGTTATTCCGTTTCAAATAGTGATTCACTGCGAATAACAGCAGTGGAATGAAAAAACACCCTTCTGCTTTAGTTTGCGATGATGAAGTAAAGTGAAGTTACCAATAGTGCATCGAGACGCTGAGAATGGAAATATACATGATACATGGGAAATATACTGTATAATAGAATTCTTCTTAAATCATCGACCGGATGAAAGGGAAGAAGTCTCCGAACGGACAGTGAACTAACGTGAACTGAAAAATTGGTTCCATGTACGAGATCAAGTAACGTACTTAGTGCCTAGAAATGAATAATTGTATAATTCCCATCACTAGTTATCGCTCCTCTATTGATATACAGGGTGAGCCAAAAGTCCCGGTACGGCAGAATAATTCAGCGAGAGTGCATTTTAGGGGAAAATATTAGATACAGAAGTTGTAGGATTTTTTCGTGGCTATTTAAAGGTGACTTTGAATTTGACCTTGACCATGACCTTAAAGGTCATTTAAAGCGATTTTTTATATGGGACTCCATACTTTGACGCCGGAAATAGAGAGAGCGGAAAATTTTACGTTCAGATATGGCCTTGAAAATCCGCTGCATCAGACTAGCTTGAAAATGTCTTGTCGTCGTAAACATGTACAGTTCTTTTCGTTACGATTTCTTTACTTTTATTCGGTGTTGATCATGTACTCAGTTATTGCCGTACACCCAGCTGGTGAAGGCAAGGTGATGTGTTCACCCAGCTTGTGAAGGCAATAACTGAGTACGTGGTCAACACCGAATAAAACTAATGAAATCGTAGGGAAAAGAACTTACATATTTACGACGACAAGAAATTTTCCAGTTAATCTGATGTAGCGGATTTTCGCAGCTTGACCTTGTGGGGATCTAAATTTTCTTCACCTTTAAATGATCTCTAAGCTCATGGTCAAGGTCAAATTCAACGTCAGCATTAAACAGCCAGGACAAAATCCTAAAACTTTTGTATCTAACATGTTCCTCTAAAATGCACTGCCGCCGAGTTATTCTGCCGTACCGGGACTTTCGGCTCGCCTTGTATAAACAAGTTTTTCAAATAAATGATTTCATGATTATTGTGCAATTAAACTACGGTTTCCAAGTCTAGCCGTATATAATAAACGATGAGTTAATATGAATGGGGAAATAATATTGACCCAAAACCCTTGTCTACCTATGATTATTTTGAGATGGACGACCTATGTAATTGATTACTTTCCCAATGTTTTTCTTTCCCAAATTACCATTGTTTTCATTCACGCAAGGACGGCCTTGCCCAGGGCAGCATGTTTGGAAGGATGGCATGTTTCTGGGTCATCTTTGTTTTTCCTTTATTTTATATTGCTTTTATTCGAATTTTTTTTAAATCGTCCCATCGTCCCTCCTCATCCTTTCCTGGCAGATAGCACTCATACCTTCTTGTGGCCCTTTCTGGCGAATAATAATTTAATATAGTGATAAAATGCCAAAATTATATATACATACCTGTACCTACACTATTTTATAATTCACTTATTCATTTTAACCAGGGCAACAAAAGGGCCCAAATCAGACCTATTTTAAGCTAAACCATACGTAGATAAAATCCGACATATCCAAACTACAAACAAACCAATTAAAAAAAAACTACCACAAAAAAATATATTTTATGAAAAAAAAATGTAAATCTGGACAAATGTTTAAATACTGTCTAGATATAATAGTAGTAACATGATTAATGGTCAAGTAAATTACACTGAAGTGCTCAAACTGTAAGAACTAGATACTGTAGACAATGAAAAGCAGAGATAGAAAAGTAATTTCGTAATAATTATAACAATACGACATAGCCCCGAATCATGTTAATGCGATAACTTAAATGTACGACCATTCAATGTACTTGTACAAAACTCATTTCCAGAGCAGTTATTAATACGTGCAAATGTCGAGAGGTTTCCTTTATACCTAAACACAATACAAATAGAAACAGAACAACAAAGCGAGCTCGATATTTCTGTCGAGTTAGTTTCATTCACTGATATTATCGCCGCCGTCGTTGTCATTCGATAAACTTGTACACTACTCGCTACTAAGCCAGGCGCACACTGGATGGGGAAATGTGCGGATTATTCAGACGCACGAAAATATACGCGTATATGGGCACGAATCAACCTGCCAGTAGTGTGAGAGCTTGTATTTACATTAGTAGGTTAGAATCATCACTATTAGTGTCTGAACACATTATGCGTTTTTGCCGGTCCCGTGTAGCGGGAGCGTTTCGACAAGACGAGCAAAACACATGGCTGTAAATGTGACCGTCCACATTAAGGTCTATTTATATTATCTGGTCAGACACGGTGCGGAAACGTTACGTGTCCAGCAAGACAAACATTCTTATATGTATTTCTTATACAAGTATGATGAATGTCATAGCTAGACATGGAGTACCCCTCGAGCTGCATTCCGATCAAGGAAGAAACTTCGAATCAGAGCTGTGGCAAGAAGTAATGAAAGTAATGGGCATCAAGAAAACCCGAACTACTGCGCTTCATCCCCAGTCAAATGGCATGGCTGAACACCATAACAGAACCATATGCCACTACTTGTCTAAATTCGTGTCTGAAAATCAAAGGGACTGGGACAAATTGGTGCCTCTGTTCTTGCTGTCATATCGAAGATCCCAGCACGAGTCAACTACCTACACTCCGTCTATGATGACCTCTGGCAGAGAAATGAAGCTGCCTACTGACCTTATGCTTGGCCGTCCACTAGAAGAAAATCAGGAACGATCCCTGCCAGAATTTGTGGAGGACTTGTGAGAGAGAATGGACCGGATCCATCGATTTGCCAGGGAGAATAACAAAATGAAACAGCGTCTCGACACTACATCAACATGGACTGCGTTTAAGCCTGGTGATGCAGTATGGTTGTACGCCCCAAAAAAGACGAAAGGAAAAAGTCCAAAGCTTCAGAGCAACTGGGAAGGCCAGTCCATAATAAAGAAAATCTACGACTTGATCTACCGCATCCAACTATTTCCAAGAAGCAAGCCGAAGGTGGTTCATCTGGAAAGGCTCGCGAAGTATACAGAGCATGATCCAGCCAAATGGTGTATCTTCGAAGATCCACCGCCCAAGACTGAAAACAGTGTTATTCGGGACGAATAACTTTGAAGAGGGGAGCAGTGTCAAGGGACATTTGTTAAGTGTCATTAATGACAGCTGACAGTTATTAAGTTCTATAGTTTACATACTGAGTCTATTTAGTTTATGCACTAGCTGTTAGTAAAGAATTGTATGGAATGACATATTAAATATTCTAGATGTCAAATGAATTTTCTAGAACATGTAAAAAAACTATAAACAGTAGTGTTGTTGCTAGGATAGAGTTAGTTGTGATTTGAATGTTACAAAGAGATAAGATCGAGGAATTGTAGTGTTAATAACAGTGTTTTGAATTGATGATGCGAATTATTTCGAAGAGAAATTCGTAACAATATTCTTAACAAAGTCAAACTCTTTAGAATGTCAGCCTGTCAGAAAATAAGAAAATGTAGGGGCATAGGAGAGTTTACTAACAAAATTTTTGTCATAACACTTAAATGCAACCAAATTTCAAGACCATTTAAAGAAATAAAAAAGCCTGTCAATAATCCGTAGGATTACTGCTCGATCACAGTTAAAAATCAGTGATAACAGCTTAAAAGTATGATTCCGTAGCCGACTCCACGCGCAGCAGCAGACGACGTGTCGCCGCGACACGTCTGGTTTCTATGTATTTCTATGAAATACCATCCAAAGTTAACGACATGAAGTTAGCGACGTGTCGTCGAGAGGCAGACGACACTGTCGCCCGACCGCACATCAGTAGTGCCGCCGACGCTGGAGCGACAACACGTCGTTGAGTTTTTCTTTAAAATGGGTTTCTCCGATTTGAGCTTTTCAAATGCTCATTGATCAGTATTGAATAACTTCCCTCACTTGCTCTGCATTTCAGCATAGGACGTGTGGGACGCATCGTCTTTTTTTGTATAATAAAAACAAGTCATCATCGTCTTCTTCCTCTTCTAACAAAAGATACAATAGTAAATCGCGATCACTATTCTCAAACACGTCATACATCTTGTCTCACGGAACACTCGGAACCAACTGGACACGGCGGCGCTGCCGTCTGTTATTGCCGTCTGCAGTCGGGTTCGAAATCATGACTGAAGCGACATGACGCCACGACGTGTTGCCGCGTTATGTCGCAGCGACACGTCGTCTGCTGCTGCTGCTGCGTGGAGTCGGCTACGGAATCATACCTTAAGGGTACGTGCAGTACGATTAAGAGCTGTGACACTAGATGATAGCAGGTAGTCCAATCAATCTGTCGATAATACCGTGTATTTTTTCAATAACGTTTAACAGCACCCCAAGGTATGTAAAAAATCGGAAATTTTCCGTAGAATTAAATGAACTATTATTAAAACAAATTAGAGACTTGCGTCGTATTCAAAATGGCGGTCAAACTTGAAAAAAAATTGTTTTTTTCAGTTTTTTACGTTTTTAAGAAAAAGTAGCCGCTGTACGATAAAAAGTTAAATGAGAAAGTTGTGTAACTTTTCAATACGGAGATTTTATAAGCCCTGTTGGATAAAAAAAAATTGCAAAATGAATGAGTTATTGCAAAAAAAACCTGCTCAAAATTGCAATTTTTTGAAATAGCTGTATATCCGTGAAAAAAAATTATTTTTTTTACGAAACTTGGTGAAAGTGTAGTTGAAGACAAGTAGAATAAGAACGTTTCTGCGGATTTGCAAAATATTGCAAATGTTTTGCAAAAATCGATTTTTTCGAAAAAAACGCGTTTTTTTCAATGTCCAATAGCTCATACAGGCAATCATTTTTTTTGCACCCAACAGTCTTCAAATTTTCTTTAACATTTATGCTAACATGTGACAATATTGGCCCATTACGAAATGATCCCTAATATGCGAAAAATCGGTTGAAAAATTATTTTTTGTGTGTCACACAAAATGTGTCAAACATTTTGAGCTGACAACACTGATCTACGCTGAACTGACGGCGTATTATGTAAATTTTGCGTAAATTTTGTATCCAAAAGATAAGCTGCTGTTTAATGAAAAAAATAAACAAAAATTCATATCTTTGTTACGTACAGACTTGCATAAAAACAACTATTTAACCAAAATTGGTGACGAAGATGCCGACAGACTTATTATCACGACAGTCTAGAGCTACAAGAAGATGATAAAATTGTAAAAATATTTGGCGAAGACACTGATCTTTTGGTATTATTAACGCAGTTAGCTCCTTCCAACAAAAATATATACTTTTGTAAGCCTGGAAAAAGTAAGGAAATCGATAAAATTTACAACTGTGACAGTTTTAAATATCCGAATTTAAAGAGATTCGTTGGATTACTTTATATAATATCGGGGTGCGACACAACGTCCTGTTTTTTTAAACAAGGAAAAAATAAAGTATTGAAAGTATTTAACGAGCGAAAAACAGGACTTCCAAAATTTGAAGTTTTTTTACAATAATCAGAGTACTTAGCTACGAAGAAATTAGAAAAGTCGGGTGTGAAATAATTGCTGCTTTGTACTCTTCGAAGAAATGCACTGGTAGTTTGAATGATTTAAGATATTTACAATTTAAAACGTCTACATTGAGGTCATCTTTTCACTTGGAGAGTCTTCCACCTACGGAGGGTGCTGCAGCTGAACATTCGTATCGCACTTATTTACAATTGAAAGCCTGGTTTGGACATTTCTTGGACCCCAAAAGATGGGGTTGGAAACTTGATAGCAATAATTTGCTGCCAATATTCAGTTCTCAACCAATGATTCCGAACGACGTTATAAAGAAAATAGTATGTAGGTGTACAAGCGGCTGCAAAACAAACACCTGCAGCTGCCGAAAACATGGCATAAAATGTTCGAACGTCTGTTCAACGTGTAACGAAGAAAATTGCTCAAATATTGAGAAGAGTCATCGCTGATGATGAAGGAATAGACGAGTCAAATATCGCAGAGACTGAACTAGAAAGAGAAGAATGTTCCAATGATGTTAACGAAAGTGATGACTGTGATGAAGACAATATCAATACATCAGATATTACATTGAATAAAATGTGTAGTGACAGCAGCAGTGATGATGAGGGCGAGTCTCCTATAAAAAAAGCAAAAAAAAATATTAAAAAAGATATTATGTACTGAAACGTTTTCTTCAACAGCAATGTCAATACATGTAAAATAATAAAAATGTTATATATTTTTAATACACATTTTTATGTATTTATTTCGTTTACCACCGTCATTTATTGCAATCTCACCAAGTTTTAATTTAAAATCTCAAGCGTAACAAACGTTTTTTTTTTGTGGTGAAGCAGAAAAAATAATTTTTCAACCGATTTTTCGCAGATTAGGGCGCATTATTTCGCATATTAGGCATAATTTCGTAATAAGCGCAATATTGTCACATGTTAGCATAAATGTTAAAGAGAATTTTAAAACTTGTTGGGTGCAAAAAAAATGATTGCCTGTATGAGCTATTGGACATTGAAAAAAACGCGTTTTTTTCGAAAAAATCGATTTTTGCAAAAAATTTGCAATATTTTGCAAATCCGCAAAAACGCTCTTATTCTACTTGTCTTCAACTACACATTCACCAAGTTTCGTAAAAAATATTTTTTTTTTTTCACGGATATACAGCAATTTCAAAAAATTGCAATTTTGAGCAGGTTTTTTTTGCAATAACTCATTCATTTTGCAATTTTTTTTTTATCCAACACTGCTTATCAAATCTCCGTATTGAAAAGTTACACAACTTTCTCATTTAACTTTTTATCGTACAGCAGCTACTTTTTCTTAAAAACGTAAAAAACTCAAAAAAACAATTTTTTTTTTCAACTTTGACGGCTATTTTGAATACGACGCAAGTCTCCAATTTGTTTTAATAATAGTTCATTGAATTCTACGGAAAATTTCCGATTTTTTACATACCTTGGGGTGCTGTTAAACGTTATTGTAAGTAAACACCCTGACTTGCTGGACTAAGGAATGATAACTGCTTTCACAGCGCTCATAGATAGAGTATAAGTTATTTTATAAGTTTTTAGCTAATATGATTATATGATACGCTTGATTATCTGAGTCACTCTATTAACCTTTTTTGTGTACATGATAGCTCGAGATCTTTAAGTTAACTTGAAATATTGGAAACGTTTGCATCATATCGGGACATAGAGTTCCAGAGATGATTTAGAGCTTCGTCGTTTAAGGGATGGAGATTAACAGGGTAGTTTAAAAAGCATACCTATAGATAATTCACGAACATTTTAGATACATATATTTACTTTTTTGGACCTATATATACCATAATATATACCTCTGTCTTTGGCGCATTGTTGAGAAAAATTTTATTCAATGTTGATCTTTTTTCAGCAAAGCACGTGATCTGCAATGAGCCGAACTGCCGCGTACGCGAAGCGCTTCGAAGCAGTGTTCTTCTGCACGCACCCAAAAGGTCCAAAAATGTCATATTCAGCCGCGGCTAAATATATCAAAAAGTCGAGAGCGTTTGTCGAGAAGTGGGTGAAACGCTTCAAAGAAACTAAAAACGTCGACGACCTTCCAGATCGTGGTTCAACAGGGAAAGTGACTAAAAAGTCATTAAAAATGATCCTGGCCTTGTTTTCGAAGAATCCCAGCTTGTCCTTGCGTCAAGGACAAGCAAAATTGAAGCAGAAAGGCCTAGACATATCACATGATATGTCTAGGCATATTCGAGAACATCTGCGCGCGAATAATTTGAAATGGCGAAGTACATTGAAGAAACCACTGTTATCCGAAAAGCACATTGCTAGACGACTCGCTTGGGCATACGAAAACATTGGTCGGGACTGGAGTAACGTAGTTTTTCTGACGAAGCTTCTGTTTGGGGTTTTGTGATCATACCACGGGCCTGGTGTTCCTCCCAAACCAGTTCGTCCAGCGCACCGTAAAACATCCAATCAAGGTTCATCTTTGGGGTTCTCTCTCTATTAACCTTTTTTGTGCACGTGATAGCGCGAGATCTTTAAGTTAACTTGAAATATTGGCTACGTTTGCATCATATCGGGACATAGAGTTCCAGAGATGATTTAGAGCTTCGTCGTTTAAGGGATGGAGATTAACAGGGTAGTTTAAAAAGCATACCTATAGATAATTCACGAACATTTTAGATACATATATTTACTTTTTTGGACCTATATATACCATGAGAAAAGTCAAGTGTGTGGGTTTTCAGCTTAATTTTGTGGATGATTAAGGGGGTGAAGGAGTAAGTTTAGAAAGTAAGTTAATTAAAGTTTTTAACAAAGGACCCCACACAAACGAGTGAGTGATTTATTGTGTTTAGTGTTGTATAGCACAATATAGTGACATACTTACTGATGGCATTTGGTTTGTGTTTTACATAGCGTAGTGTCAGTGTTTTTTGATCATCTTCCGGTTAATGATATTGATATAGTAATGAAATACGGTTCTGTCCATTCACTTATCCCTCAGTCTGTCTCTTTTTGAAGCGACGTTTTGTGGTGTTTTTGTGGGATTTCTCATGTCTACTATAAGTTTAAGGTCTACTGTACATGATGATAGTAGGAAGTGAGTTTTTCTCAGAAACAGCTGAGAGAAACTAATTTTTGTGAAAGGTATTTTTGTACTTTTACTTACTTTCACTCAAAATTAAGGCATGAATAAAAAATATGTCTTACCGACGCTAAGCGTCGTGACGCCTCAAAAAAACATACCTTACCAAAATAAAATAAAATATTTTTTTCAGCAATATACCTTTTTTACTTCACCATTATAACGGTATATTAATTGTGGGATATTTTCTTTTTTAACATATTTTTGTATCATGAATATTTAAAAAGTTATGGTCGATTTATTATTGACTGGCCTATTTGTTTTTCTTGTAAACTGCCAGGTTAATGAATATAATTTCTGTATACGAGTATAATCAATTTACTTGTTTTTACTAAAAAATTAAGACAGAAATAAAAAATATAGCTTAGTGATGCTAAGCGTCGCGATGCCTCAGTTTTTTTTTTGCAATGTACCCACATGTTTTTATTACTTCGTAAAAATGTTTTTATACAATTATTATATTTTCATTATTTCAAAAGTTATTGTCGATTTCCTGGTGAATTCATCTATAGTAAATATTGCAACATTTAAAATTGCATTTTTCGACGCTATTGCTCGTTCACATATACATACTTGTACATATGTAAATGTGTTTTCATTTAAAACAAAAAATATATTAAACCTAGGTTTTAATAGTTGAAATATTGTACAAAATTGTTTTTCACCAAAAAGGTTAAGCCAAAAACTGTTTTTCACAGCTAGTTTCACATTTATCTTGAAGTAAAAATCAGAGAGGCGTCAAAAAACTAAATTTGAAACCAAATGAAATATTTTTAAAACGATAAATATTACGACTATAAAATGCTGAACACGCAAGAGTTAAATCCTGAGTTTTAAAGTTGAA
Source organism: Aromia moschata (assembly GCA_029963805.1). Taxonomy (NCBI): domain Eukaryota; kingdom Metazoa; phylum Arthropoda; class Insecta; order Coleoptera; family Cerambycidae; genus Aromia; species Aromia moschata. Next base: position 783,016 of record JAPWTK010000157.1, read on the forward strand.
TACGCAGTTGAAATTGCAATGACATTTAGAAACAGGCTATTTAGTAGGTTGATAATATGAAATTTTATGTTGATATTTTAGTACACCAAATAAGATTTTGGAAACCGGCTATATCTTTGAAATAATGAAAATATAAAAAAAAAATTAAAAATCTTACTAATCATAAAAAATGTATATTGCTAAAAAAATCGGGGTATCGCGATTAACATCGTTCAGCTATATTATTATTTATGTCTTAAAAGTCAGAAGCTTCTGGCTTTAGTGAAGGCAAGTAAATTGATATACGCTTTACAGAAATTATATTCATTTAGCTAGCAGTTTACGAGAAAAACCGAGCGTTCGCTCAACATTAAACCGACCATAACTTTTTAAATAATCAAAATAAAAAAAAAATTAAATAAAAAAAGAACTCATACCTAATTAATATACCTACCTATATTATATGGTAAAATAAGAAAGGTATGTTGCTGAAAAAAAAATTTTTGAGGCGTCGCGAAACTAAGTGTCGTTAAGACAACTTTTTTAATTTTGAGCGAAGGTGATGAAAGGTTTACTTTATTTATTTACTTTTCACAAATATTAATTTCTCAGCCGTTTCTGAGAAAAACTCACTTCCTATGATAAATCGATCAGGGTGATCGATTCATCAGTTTATTAGTACATACATTTATTAGTACATACAGACATATTATGTATCTCAGAGTTTTTTAAGATCCACCTAAAAAAAATTAAAAATATGGAAGTGTGTAGCCACACCGTACGCAGCGGTTTTTAAATAAATAATTTGAATTCGAATATTGAAACACCCAGTCAAAAAGATATTCCTATCAATATACTTCAAGTTATAATATCGAAATATTAATTTCAAGTAATTTAAGTACTGACAGCCCTGGCAGGGCATTCCAAACAGACGTCAAGGAAAAAGTAATTATCCACGAGCATCTCCAATCTATCCCAAAGCGTTCCCTCATCTCGCACCATCTCTTCGCACATCACAGCTCGGTGGATCCCTTGTCATAACAACAACGTACACCTACCTTCATCGACGCGAGCTATCTCCGTTATCAATTTACCGATACGAATTTATTGCTGTTCCTAGTTGATGGGGACCGACATTAAGGCTAATCGATCACGGAATCTGTTAATTCATCGCGTTTCGTGAACGCGGATGAGCCCATTCACTGAAATCCTAATATTATAGCGACATTACAGGTACAAAGATAACTATGAAGCGTCCTGCATTAGATCTTTATCTTTACACTGTGCAAGGGCGTAGCCAGTAGTTATCTTTGGGGGGGGGAGGCGCTCAATGCAGATGAAACAAAAAAGCAAAAAAAAAAAGGTCACTACATCCAAGGGCAACGGCATTCCCCCGAGTATTTCGGTTTTTACTTGACCCCTTGGGGGGGGGGCGATCGCTGCAGATTAAACATAAAAGCCAAAAAAAGTCACTACAGGCATTGGCAACCGCATTCCCCGAGTATTTTGGTTTTTACTTGACCCTTTGGGGGGGGGCGATCGCCCCCCATCGCCCCCCTGGCTACGCCCTTGACACTGTGAAATATTTTCGACAATCCATTGAAGGGCAAGGGCACGCTGACGAACTATCGTGGGCACAAACGCAATGTCGCGAGTGACAGGCGACAATTCCGCTGTAACGAACATATCAGATATTTCTTCTGGACAATGATGAAACGAATTTACCAACTTTAGAGTCAGGCATTAAAGACTATGGTGTACATCTTATCAATAGATATAGAAGAGCATCTGGAGAATTTCATCATTTGTATAAACAGTAATAATAATTACGTTCTAGACCGCAAGCAGTTCCGACTTCTGCCCATAACTTGACCTTAATACTCTTATTACTTAATAGGCTTCCGAATGTTTGCGTGCCCGTATGTAAAACTCCATAAGAGTATCCCGCGTTCCTGCGATGCCGGGAATAGGAATGGCCTACTACTGCGCATACGCGGGCTCTGGAGCGTTTTAGGGAAAGGGTGAATGTCATATGTAGCACGGGAAAGAAATACATGCGTATATAATGTACAAGGCGTTTAAAAAATTTATGGCGGCTTCGGAGGGGGGTGGGGTTGACGAAAACCAGAAAAAAGTGGATCCTAACCGGATCCAAACCGGATCCTAACCGGATCTACCAAATTTTCTTGATCCAACATGCACTTTTATGGAAAAATAGTGGCAGACACCGCAAACTGGCGTATGACCGTAATTCGCAATCCATCATGGAAGAATTTCTCAAAACTGCTGTAAAACAGTATAAAATGAGTAAAAATTGAAATAAACTGCTGTCGCTTGCCAAGTATGTTCCCTAACGACCGCACAAACGTTACATACTGCTGACAGACATTACCCCCTCCTCCTCCCCCCAAAACCACCCCAAAATGGGTAACATGAAAAATGATTAAAGTATATTAAAGTCGATAAACTTTATTTCTATCGATTTTAGTTATGAAGTGAAATGTGAAAATTGATTATTTAAACCGTGAAAATTTTTAACTAAAAACTTTACAACCTTAACCCCCCACTCTATAAAACTTTTATTGAGTGGGGGGTTGAGGGGGTCAAAGGGAGTGACCATTCAACACAGGTGAAATAAACTTGATTAACATACATTTTAGTAATGGCACGGTGGGTACAGAGGGGGTTCGGAGGTCTGTACCCCGAACGTAATTATACAGGGGGGTTCGGGGGTAACTAAAACAAAATGTTTTAGGGGATTATTTAAAACTTGTGAAAACGGATGCCTTGCCAAGCTAAATCATAAATTTGTTTTTATTTGGCTGATGGTTTTATTTGTTGTCCCACGGTAGTTGGTGGGGGCAAGGGGGGTTGTATTTTAATGTTAATTAAAAAATATATTCATGTGAGTATCGTTTTAAAGGGTTTTGAGGTAGAGGAATTCCAATATCACATTAATAATCATTCACTCTCATTTTCCTTCCACATTCACGTAGTTGAGTGGAAGTACAGTGGTATAGATGAAACTTAAAAAAATTCGCTAAATTGGCTTAAAATGTTTTGAAACGTCGAGATTTTAAGTTTAATCGAAGAAAATATCTATTTGTCGGTCTGTCTATTTGTCAGTTTACTTTTTTTGTGTACTCGATAACTCGAGAACGCGTTAAGATATTAACTTGATATTTGTAATACTTATGTACCATGACGAGGATTGGAGCTGATGAGCTTAATCTGTTAAGGAGTTGGGGATTAATAGGGGTAATACATTTTTCCCTGTCTACAGGTAATTCGTAAACGATGCAAGGTATTCACCTCAAATCTGACACACATATACAACCTAACAGAGTCTGCAAATGTAAAGATTTTTAGCTTAATAGACAGAGTGGACAAAACTCGATCAAAAAATCCTATTGTTCTTTTTCCTACCGCCCGTCCCCCCCTCCCCTGCGGGTACATAGAGGGCATCAAGGTCAAGTTATAGAGGCCATGTCCTTACGTGGGTCATACAGATCATTGAGGTCATATCGATCATAAAGATCATAGAGGTCATATGAGTCATAATGGTCATAACATCAAATCAAAAATCATATTGGTGATAAGAATCGTATAGCTCATACAGATCCTAAAGGCCATAAAGGACATAAAGGTCGTGTAACTCTTTTAAAGACATGAACTGATGTTTTTAGCGATTTAGTTAAATTAAATGTGAAAAATTTATATGTTAAAATAGTGATTCCATTGGCAGAGGTTTTTTTGAAGTGTTTACGATTATCTTGCCACATAACGTGTCTACTTTGCACCTCCGAAATTACCAATTCTTTGAAACGCGATAGCATGTTTACAATTAAAGTAAAAGTCGCTTAGAAATAAAACAAAATTGAATATTGTGCGACACGCTTCCGGGATTAACGATTTATAGCAAAGAGATTTTATTAGTATGGCCATTTTTGTTGACTTAATGTGTTTAAAATATTTTTTTTGTCGCAATGTCGTTCGTGATTTTTTTGCTCATAACAAATCGTTCGCCAGCGTGCCCTTACCCAAACGGGCACGTTGGCGAGCGTGAAGGTGTCATACCATTAAAGTTTAGTAAATCAATTTTGGTGGTGTGGTGGATTGCTGCAATTTTTTTCTCATTTCTTTTTACACAATTTGGAGTATTTTTAACTTCATCGTTATCTTTCTCCATTGTTTTCTATCATTCAAATCCTTCTATTCCAATAATTTATTTTCATTGCTCTTAGATCTTTTTCCACTTGCTTCTTCCACGTTTCTTGATCTTCATTTCGGTCTTTTTTATTCTAGACTCCATTGCGTTAGTGTTCTCATTGCTGTTCTTCTATTCCTTCTAAACATGTGTCCGTACCACCTAATTCTGTTGGGTTTTATAACTTGAACCATGATTTTCTATTTTAAGATTTGTTCAATTTCGTGATTCATCAAAGGTTTCTATAAATTTTCGTGTAACTTTATAGGTTCTAATGATCTTTCTTTAAAATAGTTTATTCTTTCCTTAAAACTGTATATTGTTACTCAATTTTTGTGTCTCGTATATATATGAGACATAAAAATTGAGTAACAATATAAAATTTTCTACCACGCGTCTCATTGTATGTATATATGTATGTATATGAGACGCGTGGTAGCGAACGTGTTAGACAAGAATAAAAAAACACTGCCTTGCTGGGAAAGTTTTTTACTGCCAATTACTACAGAAACACATAAAATACAAAAGTTATATTATTCCATTATGCACAAACGGGTTCATAAAAAAAAACTGTGAAAAAATTATGAAAACTTTTTATTATGCACTAAAAAAAGATAATCCAAACCAACAATAAAAAATACTGTCTACTGAGAGTCTTTTTTTTTAGTTTTTTTTTTTATCAAAATGAGAAAGTTGGCATTTGACGGTTTTCCAAAATAATCGATTTAATTCTAATCGATATTTTAATTAGGTTAAGTCGTCCCACTTAACCCCTATTAAGTCGTCCCACGCTCTCACCCTATTTCCTCAAAATGCCCTAACTAAATAATAAAACCAAATTTGCCCCTAAGCATTAGTAACTCGAGTAAACTACACAGATAACCAATTCGAAAGAAAGTTTTCCATACACTAGTTAATACACTGTTCTGTTAATATCTATTAATACAGGAAGATGTATTGTATATATGTATGTACATAGTAGATACTAAATACAGTAGTATTACTTTATTTATTATAAACTTGAAAATGTGTGTATAAAATGAATTACATAAACTTGGCAGAACTATTTTATACGTACAAGTTAATACCTACGTTAATACTACTTTTGTCGGTAAAATCGAAAAAAATCGTCGATAAAAGTGAAAAAAAAAATTTATTACCCAGTTTTTAACCACCTTCAGGTGGTTAAAAACTGAAATGCTGGCATTATAATAAAGTGTTCTTCAATTTAAGTTAAGTCCTTGTCCCGCTTAATAATTACATATCACTATAAAGCTTACTCTTACTAAAAATTACTGTCATTTTATAAAATTCTTGTAATCTCGTCTTAATAAGCAAATTTACCAAAACGTTTACCTTTGGGTTTAGGTTGGTCTCATAACAAGAAACAAATGAATGACTGATATCAAGTGTACGAATGATAAATTTATCACTTACAATAAGTAAAAATATCACGTCAAATTAAATATTTTTAATCTGTTATTATAACAACCAGATAAGGTTAATCCAGCTAATAAAATCATATCATAATAATAGCACATATTTTAATATTTGCTGCATGAGTAGGTAAAGTATGAACACTGTTATATTCTTAAGAAAATCAGAAAGAATATCCACTCATTTTACAACACAATATGAAATAGGTATGTAAATGAGTAAAATATTTTTCATATATGAAAATTTGTTAGAAAATAAAATATATGTTATTTTCTAATAATTAAAGACAAATAAACATACTTTTTTATTCGGAAATTTGAAATCTAAAATTACAATATGTACTTGAATGTCTCCACAATAATATAATCAGATACACTCGACATCCACATATCCGAACTTTTTCGTTCCGCAAAATTCCACATTTCCGAACTTTCTTCACCTCGGGATAACCGAACCTGGCGCATGCGCAAAGGGTTTTTCTGGCTGATTCGACAGCGATATTCGACATTCGACAGCGACAAGTTCGGTTATGTGGAAGTACAAGTTCGGAAATATCGTGAGAAAAAGTTCGGAAATATCGTGAGTTCGGAAATTTGGAGTTCGGATATGTGGATGTCGAGTGTAGGTATGTAAATAGTGATAGCAAAATGATCCAATAATTGGAACCTGAATTGGAATATTTGGAAATATTTTGCATTGGGTATTATACACGGTGGAGACTTTAACTGGAATATATTCGCTAGCGGGGTGGTGAATGATTTTTCAAAAAATTCCCGAGACACGTCAACTTTTAAATGTATTTACCTACATTTTGCAAGTAATGTGAAAAATATAGCCCTTCAGAGGTGGCTGAAACCACCCTTGACATGATTTTTTCAAATGCAACCCTATGGCTTGTGACCCCTCATTGTAAAGCTGGTGAAAAAGAGGAATCCAACGCACTGATCAAATGTTAATGTATGTTTGTAGGGTTGCATACAATTAAAACATAATTTTATAGTCTAATTTATTTTTAACACAACAATTTCGTACTCAAAATGTGTGTTGTTTAGTTTTGGAATGTAAACCTTACTTTTCATATGTTCCCACAAAAAATTCCAAGCAATTTTTTGCCACAACTGATATTTGTTATTTTTTGCTAGTGTTTTTACACGGCCGCAAAGAGTAATTTAGTTTGTATGCTGAATTCAGAGTTTGAAACGAAGTGTTATTTCAAATTGGTGAAAATGTCTTATTTAACTGAATCACTAAAAATCGAAATTTTGATGATGATTGGATATGGTGATAGGGCGCGAACTCAATGCGAAGTTGTTCGCTTGTTTCGAGAAACGCATCCTGACTTGCCACCACTAAATCAAGGTACCATTAGTAAAATTGAGGCAGAATATCGAGAGATGGGTCATGTCAGGAAAGTACCGAGTAAGAGGCAGGCTGTTGTTGATGACGACACGAAGTTGAATTTGTTGCTTGCTCTAGAAGAAAATCCAATCACTCCAGCCCGTCAACTGGCCCGTGATAGTAATCTTAATCACAAAACAGTTTTAAAAATACGTAAATATGAGAAAAAAACGCCCATATAAAATGCAAGCTGTTCAAGAGCTACTTGAAGATGGTCCAGATCGACGAGTGAAATTTTGTGATTGATTGATGACTTGTATTGATCAAAACCAGTTATCTTTAGAGTGGATAGTTTTTCTCTGACGAGGCTACTTTTACATTAAATGGACACGTAAATCGCCAAAATTGTCGTTACTGGGCTGAAGAGAACCCCCCATTGGATGAGGGAACTTCATACTCAGCGCCCACAGAAAACTAATGTGTGGGCCGGAATAATACAAGATAGAATTGTAGGACCATTTTTCTTTGATGACACTCTTAATGGAGCAAGATACTTGCGTTTACTCCAGCACGAACTAATGCCAGTGCTATGTCATTTATTTCCAAACCCCTTAAACCCTAACTTGACCGACGAGAGGTTATGGTTTCAGCAAAATGGGGCCCCACCACACTATGCTGCCATTGTTCGTCAGTATCTGGACAGAATTTTTCCCGGTAGGTGGATTGGGAGGCGAGGTAATACTGAGTGGCCAGCAAGATCTCCAGATCTTACACCACTGGATTTCTTTTTGTTGGGACATCTTAAAAAGTAGGGTTTACATTCAGAAACCCAACAACATAGCAGATCTGCAGGAAAGGATAAGAGAGGAAATCGGAAAAATAACACCGCAAATGTTGCATAATGTAAGGGACACAACCTACCACAGACTGGGATGCTGCCAACAAGTGAATGGTGCACATTTTGAACAATTGTTACGTTGAAAATAAATTTAATTTTTAAATTGTTTTAATTGTATGCAATCCTACAAACATACTAAAAATTAAAATTTGATCAGTGCGTTGGATTCCTCTTTCCACTAGCTTTACAATGAGGGGTCACAAGCCATAGGGTTGCATTTGAAAAAAATCATATCGAGGGTGGTTTCAGCCACCCCTGAAGGGCTATATTTTTCATATTACTTGCAAAATGTAGGTAAATACATTTAAAAATTGACGTGTCTCGGGAATTTTTTGAAAAATCATTCACCACCCCGCTAGCGAATATATTCCAGTTAAAGTCTCCACCGTGTATACATATACGCATGGTATTATAAATAGGAATTTGTTATCTGTAATATACATATGTAGATAGTGTAACGCATGATTCACTATGTACAACCTCGATGTTTTTGAATGTCACATGATTGTCTTAATTTTTAAAAATTAAATAAACCTTCGATTAAGATGTGAATAGTGAGGTTTTTGTTTAGTGTGTTTTTTTTCTGTTCTGAATATGTTTTGAAGTCGGTTAAGAATCAATATCCGTTGGAATAACGTGACATTTAACCCACACGACACTGTATGTATGCATTTAAAATGTATCAATTATTATATCGGCTGCCATATTTCAAAACAAGTTATTTTCAAAGTTTTGAGTAAATTAAAGAAAACTTTAAACATATGGCCCTCGAACTATTAAAGATCTTTAAATACAATTTTAACAGTTTAGGATACTATGCAAGTTATTGTATACGTAAACAATCATTTAAAGATTCTTGTTTTTTCAAAAAAAAAATGCAGTCGATGTGTTTTGGCATAGATGTTTAATAAAACGTGAGAAGAGTATATAGTAAAAAGCATTGTACCTGCATATAATATTTTCATTGTGATAATTACCACTTGCTGTGACCAATAATTACCACTTAATTACCCCTTGCTTTGACCACTTACTGTGTTACGGGTAAATTTTTGTAAAACATTCTCTTCCGGATGTTGCTTCCAATACACAGTAGTTAAGTACCACATACTAAGTTTCGCCTATATTTTACTATTGAAAAATAGCATTTGTTGGGTTTTGGCGTAGAAAACCAAAAATTGTATTGTAGATACTGTGTTTTGCCGAAATATATTCGTTTTCTAGGTAGTGCAATAGACGCGGAATAAACACAGTATCTGCTCGGAGTAAAAAATGAATTTTTGAGACAAATGTTGGATACTGTGTTTTGAAATGTGGCAGCCGATATCATATAACAGCACGACCTGGTATCATATCAGGTAATATAATAAGGTATTAAGTTAATTATCAATAATAGGTAAAATAATAACTCTACAAGATAGGTATGTCTACCGTTCACAGTAAGTTCACGATCATCTTTTGGTTTGTTCCTCAATAATAAATAAATAAATAAGAACATAAACAGTATTGTATGACTTCTTAGACTTTGTGTTCAAAGTCGATTCATCTGTAATTGTTTTCGAGATAATTCCAAAAAACTCAGAAGGTGAGTTTTAGAGAATGTCCTATATCTTTTTAGTTACACATCTTGTGATATTTTAGAAAGTACATTAGAGATTGTTAGGAAACCTTTTTAATGTGCTTTCATTGACGTTATCAACATATTTCTGCTATATAAATTGTTCTATACGATGTTCCTTATCTAAACACTTTTGGCACCGCCTTAAAACTGAATTTAACTGTTATTTCGAATGGTGAAACACTACCTTCACATATTGCAAGAACATGCATATAATAACAACTCTCACACGAACTGTAGTTGACAGAAACCAAATTTGGTTCCTCCATGATGGTTGCCCTGTACGTGCGCACCATAGACCTAATCAATAAGGCGAATTTATTTTTGAAAATTAACGCCTCAAATACTGGAACAATTTTATGGCCAGCCAGATCTCCAAATCTCAGTCCTTTAGACTTTTATCTTTGGGGACATAGAAAAAAGTAGATATATGCCTTAGAATCTCCGGAAACTGTACGAATTTGAAAACAATGTGTAAGAAATACATTAGCTAGTTTTAACCGAAACACGTTGAGAAGGGTAGTCAATCAGTTGTAGAGCGGTGCCAAAACTGTTTAGATGAAGAGGGCCGCCACATAGGAATTATTTACGTAGTTTATATTATTTGTATTAGTTTATTATTTTTTGTTTGTAGTTTGTAAATTGTAGCCTACTTCAAAAATATATAAACAGGGCGTGAAGACCTTTAGTTAACCGTATATGGAAAACGACAAATACCCCAATTTTCAAAATTTGTATACGGGAGTTTATAGGTGTAATCTCTTTGATGCATCTGTTGAATCTGTTGAAAATATTGATATCAACAGGGCAATTCCGGTTGTACCTGAAGTTGCAGTCAGCTTAGTTATTGTAAGTAGAAAATTATATTTTTTTTTCAATGTCGAATTTTACGTGAAATTTTAAGTTGAAAATCTACCCAATATTGAGAAAACCGTTTTGAAATATTTCGATTTTTATTTTATTTTTTTATTAGAAATCATGGTCATACAATATTCACGCTATCTCAGACAATACTTGATTTAGAGGGCTAAAACTTCACAGGATAATACTAAAGTGTTTTCTGACATAATATCTGACATAATATGTAGGTATTAATTTCTGTACATTATTCTCAATTACTATCCATAACATAGTTAAAACAACGTTCCCGCTGTCTGTCTTGTATGTTATTTAAAATAGAAGGATTGATGGGTTTTTTAATAGAAAGGACAAGGAGGTTTATATGTATAATACATGATAAATAATAGAGAACACTGAAATTTTTGAGGTTTTAAGTAATGTAGGGCTAGTACTAGTATAACGAGAATATGCCATTTTTACGTTTTTAACTAATTTTCTGTCATTATAAAAAAACTGCAAACGGCCATCAATACACTAATGTTGTGGAATGACATCCAATAAATATGTTCAATTGCTTTTCACAGCCTAAGTCTCTTATAGTTCCTAATATCATATAACACAGGTCTACAAAATAAAAAAAGTCGTGTCTGCAGTCAGACCCATCATGTCCTATGTATTTTGATGAACTGAAACCAAATTTGGCAAAAAAAAAATTTTTATACCGCATCAGTTTTTTTCTACACCCCCATATAACCCTCATAAATTCTAATAGAGGAAATTTTTCGAAAAAAAATTTCTTTTACTATTTTTTATGACCTTTATTTTGGTTTTTTTGGGTCGCTAATCACGAATCTGAAGTCAAGAATAAATTTTGACTTAATGACAGCTGTCAAATTTCACTAAAAAAGTAAAAAATTTATATTAAATGCATATTCCTACTATTTTTTTTGGATGCTCATTACTATTTTGTTGTAGATGTTATATTTGTGAAGGAGCTACTTAGATCTTTTTATTTATATATATTTTGTTCTTTTTCATGTTTTGGTTTTTGTAACTGTTATACCGGGTGGACCATTTTAACCTTTAATAGTAAATAACTCGGCCGGTAAGCGAAAAAATAAAAAAAGTTGAATACAGAAGTTGTTGGGCAAGGAGGGGGGAAGTACGACCGTAACCTTATTGACCTCGACGTTGACCTTGAGGGTTATTTGAAGGTCAAAACAACTTTTTTCAAATGGAAACAACTATTTTAGACCCCGGATTTGAAAAGAGCGGCAAATTTTACGTCCAAAATGGTACTTGTCAACAAGATCATGGCAAGGTCGAATAAAAGTAAAATTTTCGGAAAATTGTTAAATAACGAGGGCTAGCTCGGGAAAGAGATTGGAAACAGTAAAATTTGTCGGTTTTTAAGGTTATTTCAAGGTCAAAGTGATTTATCAAGCGTGAAACCCTACTTTTCACCTCTGATTTGAAATGTTTAACGTCAAGGTCATTGGTATCAGGAAGTGACCTTATTCGCCCCTGACAACTGTAATCAGAAAAATGTTACTGTTTCCAACTATCCCGAGCTAGCCCTCGTTTTTTAACAATTTTCGAAAATTTTACTTTTATTCGACCTTGCCATGACCTTGTTGACAAGTACCATTTTGGACGTAAAAGTTGCCGCTCTTTTCAAACCCGGGGTTAAAAATAGTTATTTCCATTTTAAAAAGTTGTTTTGACCGTCAAAAAACCCTCAAGGTCAACGTCGAGGTCAAAAAGGTTACGGTCATACTTCCCCCCTCCTTGCCCAACAACTTCTGTATACAACTTTTTTAATTTTTTCGCTTACCGGCCGAGTTATTTCCTATTAAAGGTTAAAATGGTCCACCCGGTATAACGGTTACAAAAACCAAAACATGAAAAAGAACAAAATAGATATAAATAAAAAAGATCTAAGTAGCTCCTTCACAAATATAACATCTACAAAATAGTAATGAGCATCCTAAAAAACGTAGGAATATGCATTTAATATCAACTTTTTACTTTTTAGTGAAATTTGACAGCTGTCATTGAGTCGAAATTTATTCTTAACTTCAGATTCGTGATTAGCGACCCAAAAAACCAAAATAAAGGTCATAAAAAATAGTTACAGAAATTTTTTCGAAAAATTTCCTCTATTAGAGTTTATGAAGGTTATATGGGGGTGTAGAAAAAAACTGATGCGGTAGAATTTTTTTTTGCCAAATTTGGTTTCAGTGCATCAAAATACATAGGAAATGATGGGTTTGATTGCAAAGACAGAACTTTTTTTTATTTTGTAGACCTGTGTAATCAGTTAGATCTTAGGTATAGCGAATACTAATACAGATCTAACGAGAATAAAAATCAAATGGCTTATAAAACACGGGATGTTCCATTTAAAATAAGCGAGGTACGGAGTTTTGAAGTTGTCACAATTGATGAATTAGTATTTAACCTCTGTATAATGTACAGAAATTAATGCCTATGCCAGATATTTTATAAAACCTTAGAATTCCTCCTGCGAATTTTTAGCCTTCTAGATCAAGTATTGTGTGAAATAGCGTGGATATTTCATGACCATGATTTGTAATTAAAAAAAATTAACTATTTTTCACGGTTTTTTCGAAATTTGGGTTTGTTGATGATTTTCAACCTAAAACAAATTTTCGAAATTCTGGTATTTGTCGTTTTCCATATACGGTTAACCGAAAGTCTTCATGTCACACCCAGTATATATATATTTTTTAAAACAGTAAGCAATCTATTTTTCTAGCATTGTGATACACCAATTAAAAAACAAATTTTAAGCACTATTGAACGACATAAAAGTTTAATGTGTCACCCGTAAGAAAAACCTCATATATCCTACGGTTGAGAAGTTACCAACGCAATCCCATCGAAAAAGACACCACTCAGTATATACTCTACTTGACTGTGCCGATCCAAGTTTTGGCAAGCGCTTTTTATACCAAGAAAAATGAATCGTCTAGGAGAAAACAAAATAAAAAGTTTGTTCATTCATTTATTTTTAGATATGCATAATGTTTACCATCCTCGTCTCTTACTTATGTACCTATTCACTTCGAATGAATGCATATATTTAAAAAGGCAATTTTATCGACAATCCGCCAACTCGCGACACAAAATTATTTATGTATTTCAAGGTAATTTACCGTAATATAAAAGCAATCAAGAACACGCATTGCTCTATTAAATAGCGTATTAAATAATAATATCAAACGTAAAAGGCCACTGAACTCTGGTTATAAAAATGAAATGTAGTTTTGAAATGCAATTTGTATAATAATATTAAATAACCTCATATCCCGCCTCACATGCACCGAGAAAAATATTTTTTTAAATGGTGGGCCTATATCGCTACCAGAAAAACTATGGACAGGATAATTCTGAAAATTCGGCGGCAAAGTATAGTCCATCTATTCTGAATTGAAAATGATAAATACGCCTGGGGAACAAAAAAAGCGGTACAACTTTATGATTCCATGGGCGTGCTCGAATAATAACTTTTAGGGATAGGTAATAATAAGTAATTAACGTCGCTTTTTTTCTTTCGAGTTTATGGCCAGAGCTTCTAGGCTATTAGCGCAAACGTCGCTTTTATATCATGACTTTTTTTATTTACATACATCGATTTTTTAATGATTGAATTATGACGCAAATAAAATAAAAATTTGTATAATTTAAACCTTTTAAAAGCCCACTTCGTCGTTATTGTACGCGCACAGAATATAAAGCATCAAAACACTCGCAAAAACAACGTTTTTTTTGTATACAGTCGGTCAAAGATAGCGTGGTTATAACCCGTGTTTTACCGCCAACGTAATCAACTGGGTCGACTGGAGTGATGTCTGGTGACATATTTCCCCCTACCACAGTAGCGACAATGACCAATGAAGTGTAGATTACACTTCAGTATAGAAACGCGTATTTAGTTCCATACAAATGTATTAGTAAACCGATATATCCTTATCCTACCTTGTATAAGTACCTATTTTCAATTTAGAATGGAAATTCTATAAATTCAATATGTTTTATTTAACAAAAATACGAACAAAAATATTTTGATCTGAAACTTCCGCTTATCCAGAACTAGATGTATATTTGCTTATTTTATGGAACAAGTATATTATTGCCACTTCGGATAAACGTGGTTTTAGCCTTGAATGGCTCTTATGGACTGATACATTCATAATACTCATTTATTTAGTTATTTTAACCACGTATATCCAAATATACTACAGAATTGTCACTAATAAAAATAAAAGATTTACTAATCTGATGAACAGATATTCGTGTTTACTTGACAGCCGTTCAAGGATAAAACCACGTTTGCCCTAAGTCTGATTATTGCATATTTAGATTTTGCAGGTAATTATGAAGATATTTGATGTATAATAATATCCTATACACTCGTATATATCCAACGAATTTCGGAAGTTTTAATTCTAAAAATGAACAAACGTCTTTGTTTTTTAAATATACACCCATTGTTTTTCTAACAAATTTGTATTCAGCTCTCAAAATAAGGGAATTTTATATATATTCATAAATGCTAAGTCTACGAAGATTATACAACCCTTTTATGCATTTTATGCCGATATGAATATCCGGCCTCTTATTAAAAAAACATTGACATATAAGAAAAAAACGTGTAATCCGCACGAAGTAATTGCAAATAGAATCATCGACTATTCCGACTATCCTCAGAAGTAACTAGCTAATGACTATATACACAAAAACGGCACAAAACCCAAACAACATAATACATATGGCTAAATGCCACAACTCTAGTGCAGAAGATGCGTCAACTTTTAGTGAATACGTCCCCATTGCAATACATGAAGGTATTTCAAAAACGCCTCAAATTCAAATATATCGGGTTTTCCACAATCATACAAAAGCGCGTTTCGATTGCTCCTCGTATATTATAATTAGAACTTCTAGGTCGAGGGCCTCAAACAGGACCGTCGTCGACTGCACGAGCTCACCTGACCCCCAACCTGTTTCGCCAGCACGCAGACGGAATTGTTTTGCATTGTCTTCTTAAATAACTCATACGAGGCGGGTCGAGCATCATCAGTATATAAAGTTTAGTCGTTTACTCCTGAGTTTACTTTGGTATTCATTTATAAATTATTTAGTATTACTTACTAAATTATTATATATAATAATTATTAAATACTAAAGTATTAATTATTTAGTATATACATCTGTAAACTTCAACGTGCCACCAGAAAAAAAATCTAGACAAGACTTACTGTAATCATGAATCGTATGTATACGAAACAGCGACATATGTATGTAATATGTATGAACACATCAATTCGTATAAAAAATAAAAGGCAATAATAACGACATGCGAAGCCATTGTAACGGTCATGATCCAACATTTCTCTAAGAACTCACGGAAACCTTATTGGCAAGTGACAATCCATTCCACCCAATTGAGTAACCCAACACTACGTCAGCTGCTCGAAAAATACATTTACAAATACAACGACAATTACATCATCCGACACTAAGAACAGGCCCATTGTCGAGAATCAGATGTGAGTGACTGGTCATCTAAGGTTGGACCAACCACGAAACAAAAGTACAGGAACAATTTTGCCTCAAAGGTTTCCAAAAGCATGAGGTGCACATGACATATGCAGCTCATGCAGTTAATCGTATTTCAGAAAAAATAATAGACAGTTTTTCTATAGTTTACGAACTAATAAGGAGTGTGAAGAACATTCTTATAAAGTCGCCTTACGGAGAGGTGATTTTAGAGCATCTTTACCAGACACACCTTTGCCTCCCGAGCCCGTTATCAGAAGAGGTACTACTCCGTTAAAGACTGTACAGGGTTTGTCCGGAAAGTAATGTCAGTGAATTTTTTTCCCGAGACTGTACGCGCTAGCCCGCGCTTTACGTGCTGGGATTGTGGTGGGGGGATCTGGCAACAAGATTCAACAAGCGTCAGTTGGCTACCGGTCGTTGTAGCGGTCGCATCACTCGTTCTTTGAGAGTCGTCACAGTGACTCGGGGCAAGAAAAAATGCAACGTTCGCTTGAGCAACGGATGGCGATCAAATTTTGTGTGAAACTGGAGAAGAGTGCTGCGGAAACCATTCCAATGTTGAAGAAGGCTTTCGGCGTCGATTGCCTTCCGGACAGGCAAATTTTCCGGTGGCACAAGGCCTTCGCAGAAGGTCGGGAAGATGTCAACGACGAGAACCGCGCTGGACGGCCATCAACCTCCAGTTCCGACGACAATGTGAAACGTGTGCGTGACTTGTTGAACACTGACCGTCGTCTAAGTGTCCGTTTAATTTCCGAAACATTAGACATTACGAAAACCATTGTTCACGAAATTGTGTCGGAGTCTTTAGGAATGAGGAAGGTGTGCGCGAAGCTCGTGCCAAAAGTGCTAACGGACGATCAAAGAGCGAGGCGCGTCGAAACCTGCCAAGAACTTTTGGACACCTGCGAAGACAACCCCGCTTTCCTTGATGACGTACGTCATTACCGGGGACGAAAGTTGGGTCTTTGAATACGATCCGGAGACGAAGAGGCAAGGTGCGGAATGGCACACGTCGAACTCCCTCGCCCCAAGAAGGCCAGGATGTCCAGGTCAAAGATCAAGACAATGATGATTGTCTTTTTTGATTGCCGGGGATTGGTCCACCATGAGTTCGTTCCGCAGGGGACAACCGTAACCGGAAAGTTTTACGTCGAGGTGCTGAAGCGGCTGAAACGCAGGGTGAATCGCGTCCGCCTAGACATCTCAAAATCCTGGAAGCTTCACCACGACAATGTGCCTTCGCACACCTGCTTCCTCGTGGCCGATTACCTCGTCAAGGCAGGCATCACCGTTGTTCCCCCAGCCTCCCTACAGCCACGATGTGCCCCCCCCCCCAGACTTTTTCTGTTTCCGCGCCACAAAACCGCAATGAAAGGACAGCATTTTGGGTCGGTGAAAAACATTCAGAAGGCTTGCACCTGAACAAACGACTACCGTGCGGCTTTTAATGCGTGGAAGACCCGCTGGAACCGATGTGTGGACGTAGGAGGAATGTATTTTGAAAGTTTCTAAAGATTTGTACACATAGAACCAATAAAAAACATTTTTCAAAGCTCACTGACATTACTTTCCGGACAAACCCTGTATCTTATTATGATAAGTATTTTGAAGAATTACAACGGGTTATTTCTAAGTTAACCGCAACGCAAGTTGGACTATACACACAGTGCAGAACTTACTTCAGATACAAAGACTACGTGATGGCATACGGTATATCAACGACAATTATGCTATCTTAATTAGTGCAGTAAAGAAAATGCAACCATGTGGCCTATCGTTATAAGAATAGCTTCGGTATTTAAGATGTCAAGGACTACATAAACCACCACAACACCGTCAGCGCTCTCGTTACAGAAAAATGCAAGATGTGTTTAAGACAAATCCTGACTACAGCATTTCAGAACAACTATGCTCATTTATAACTGATGCCCATGAAGGAGTTACCTGCTAATCCACTGAAATAAAGACATATACATAGACAACTTTGAATATTTGGGTGTAACTCTAACTCGCCTCCTCGTGGTACACCCTGGGCAACGTTGCAAAACGGCTAAAGAGAGTTAGAAACCTAGGCAATCCGGAACTGTCTTATGATCTCCTGGATATCCTGACACGCATGCATGCGAAACAAACAAATTGCCTTCTTCAAGGGTCTATGACAAAGACCGTGGGACCAATCTTGCGGATCTGCCAATTTAATATAGAAAACATTAGCAGATCAAAAAGCGAATGTTTATCAAAACTTCTTTTAGACAATGATATCGACATCCTTTTAATACAAGAAACACATGCTGCAGACGAAACACAGCTCCAGACGAGAGGACAAATTGCGGGGTACAGATTGATCGGCGCAACATACCACCCTAGCTATGGCACCGCTACATATGCGAGGGCAAATATTGATAATGTAAGGCTTATCTCTACTTCTGACAGCGAAAATATCCATAACACCACCATAGAAGTAGGCGATTTAACTATCATTAACATCTACAAACCTCCAGCCGCTTCCTGGCCAGCAAAACAGCCTCCACTCGTCAGCCATCCCGCCTTAATTGCAGGTGACTTCAACAGCCATCATACTGACTGGAAATACAGGGAAAACGATCCGAATGGGCTAAGGATTGTGGAATGGGCTGAGACACAGAACAGGTACCTAGTCTATAGCCATAAAGACATTGCCACTTTCAAATCTGGCAGATGGGGATCGGAGACAAACCCTGACCTATGTTTTGTCTCCACCGATTCAAGGGCTAAGCCAATCCCTGTTAACCGCCGCATTGTTAAACACTTTCCACACAGCCAGCACAGACCAATCTTTCTTGAGGTGGGCATACAGATCCCTGTGATCCGTACGTCCCAATTGCCTCGATGGAACCTTTCCAAAGCTGACTTGTCTAACTTTTCTAGAGATCTGGACTCTAACATACGATTCATACACCCTCATCCTCGGAACTACCAAAAATTTGCTAATACTATTATAAAGACCGCTAAAAAAACATATTCCTAGAGGCATTAGAAAGCAGTATATACCAGGTTGGAGCGAAGCTAGTGAGAGGCTTTATGGGGACTACGTGGAAAGCGGAAGATCTGAGGTCGCGGACGACCTACTGCACAGCCTGGACGAAGCCAGGAAGACCAAATGGAGGAACACCACTGAAAAAATGGATTTCAAACGCTCTAGTAGAAAGGCGTGGAGCCTTCTGAAAAAATTAGGAGCTAACTCACATGTCCCACAAACAAAGCCAAGTGTTACACCTGATCAAATTGCCAATAATATAGTGAAAACGTCTAGAGCACTTGCCGATAAAGAACACTCACGTAAAATAAAGAAAGAACTTAACACATTAAAGAAAGATAGCCGTGAACAACAAGATCTGTCAAGACCTTTCACAGTCACAGAAACGACACTGGCCCTACAAAATATAAAAAATATCAAGGCTCCTGGCTTTGACAATATACACCCGGACTTCCTAACACACTGTGGACTAAAAACAAAAGAATGGCTGACGGCATTCTACTCCCACATCCTCCAGTCAGGAATTTTGCCAAAAGAATTCAAGAGAGCAAAGATCATCGCCATCCTGAAACCAGGAAAACCTGATGACAGACCTGAAAACTACAGACCCATTGCTCTCTTAAGTGTAGCGTATAAACTATTTGAACGTCTCCTTTACAACCGGTTAAATCCAATCATAATGGAATATTTGCCCATCGATCAGGCTGGCTTTAGACCAAATCGAAACTGTGAAGACCAGGTCCTCGCACTAACAACGTTCATTGAGCGGGGCTATGAACAACGCCTGAAAACCGGTGCAGTCTTCATCGATTTGACAGCTGCATACGATACTGTCTAGAGAGAGGGTTTAACATATAAGTTCCTAAAAGTCACTGGATGTAAAACGATGACATCTCTTTTGGATAATATGCTGTCAAATAGGGTCTTGCAAATCTCAGTGTGTGGCGCACTCAGCAAATCAAAACTCCTGAGTAATGGTCTCCCTCAGGGATCGGTGCTTGCGCCTCTGCTGTTCAATCTCTACGTAGCTGACTTACCAACTACCACATCCAGAAGATTCATGTACGCTGACGATATCGCCCTCGCAAGTCAACATACTAATATGACTGCTCTTGAACAAACTCTCTCGCAAGATTTAGAAGTGCTGGCCGAATATTTTAGGAAATGGCGACTAACCCCAAGCGTACTTAAAACAGAAACCTCATGCTTCCACTTAAATAATAGGCTCGCTGCAACAGCTTTACAAGTTTCTTTGAATGGTGCTATGCTTCCTTATAATTCCCACCCAAAATATCTGGGCGTAATACTAGATCGCACCCTCTCTTATAAAAAACACCTGACAAACTTGGCCGCAAAACTGAAATCCCGAAATAACATTCTCTACAAATTAGCGGGAACAACTTGGGGGCTGATGCAGAGACACTTCGTACCACTTCACTAAGCTTGGTCTACTCAACGGCTGAATACTGCTCGTCGGTTTGGCTAAACAGCTCGCACGTGGGAAAAGTAGATGTGGTGCTAAACCAGACGATGCGAATAATTTCTGGTGCTATTAAAACTACTCCACTCTACTGGCTACCAGCTCTTAGTAACATCGAACCACCGGAAATACGACGATGCAATATACTTATTTTTTTTTTTTTTTTTTTTTTTTTTATTTTTTATTTAATGATTTTTAGTTTATTATGAATAGTTGATCAGTCAAACATGTTGCTAAGTTTTTTTTATTTATACATTTCGTTCGCCATGTGCATTTGAATAGTATGTGCACATAGTGATTGGTATTACTAAGACCTAGAGTCCGGTCTTGTTTGTGGCCCGCGACTTAGAAGCTCTAATTATAACAGGCATGAAAATAGTAGCAGAATAGAAATTAGGCGAGTTTTAATATTCGAAATACCTAAATACATACGGAAAAGAATGCTTTAATAAAATTCCCGGCATAGCGGTAGTTTCGGTCAATTGAACCCAAAGGCGTCGGCAGACGACAAAAAAATAAATTGGACGCCAATTTCCCGAGCCATTCCGCGTTACGTCTGGCTGCCTGGCACATCCTGAGGCGCTAATACGGAAAGGACTCCGCGGGGATTCGTACGGAAAGACAGAGAAAACAAAACTGTAAAGGCACTCACTCGTCGCTCTGCGGGGCCGACAGAATGGAGCTGTGTTTCTTCTTTACTTCCTCCACATTCGCCTGGATCTTGTCTATCATGTCCCGTATCTCCTCCACCTAGAAAAGAGAAACAAATAAAGGCTCGAGTGTTTGCAATCGGTCGAATGCGAGAAACAATTAACGATGAAACGCTGTTCCTGCCCGTCTGCGGAAGGAATAAGAGCAAGGCCAGTGACGGCGCTTCTTTGGAAACGACAAAAAAAAAAAAAAAATCTCGAATGGTAGTTTTGTCTAACGCAATTGAGGCGTTGAAATAGCACAAGGGCTGAGTGCCAAAAATCGAATTAGCGGCCAATATGATAAACATAATTAAAAAAAAGTTTATGAACTGGGTCATTATAAAAGAAGGATTTTATGTTTTTTTCTTTTTTATATAATTTCTACCACAAGAGACAAAAGTCTGGAATAAAACTAATAATGCGTTATTCGCCGCTTCGTTAGGAAGTTAGGACGTCACATTTGAATATTTTTTGTTTTGTCTAAAATCAACAGTTCTAAAAATAATAACCAGCAAATATGATTTATTAAAGGAATAAGAATGTTATATGCCTCCATCCCCTCTCCTAGGCAATAGCCTAGGGCGTGATACGATTGATGGGTGATCATATCAGGTAGAAAATGTTACAAAGATTCAACCATTCATGTTACATATTAAATCTATTACCATTATTATTACGATTTTTAGATTATATTCGTCGTGCTTACTCTTTAATCTAAGACAGCAAAAATTCAGGTCAGAGAAATATTGAATTGAAAATACCTGGTGTAGAAATCTTTTTTTTTTTATATTTGGATATTTTTTAATTTTTTCTCTATGACGCGTGGGAAAGTGCATACAGTATAAGATGCGCATTTCAAAGGGATACCTCATGATAAGAGTCGAGTCGGCACCAGAAACTCCCGAAGTTTCACGAATATATACATGTTCCTGGTGATAAAAGAAAAATTTAGTATTGATTCACCTCTTAACTTCCTCCCCCCTCACCCCTATCGCGGAAAATACGTGTTTTTGCGTTATTTTCGTTAAGATATGTTTTATATTTTAAAAAAATAAGCTCATGTAAAACGTTTTTTTGAACTATTAAAAAAATATTTTGGTCTATGGAATCACACTCCATTTAAAAATATATAAATTGAAAAACAAAATTCGTTATAGTTTTTTTTGCAGTTATGAGATGCCACTCTAATTGTTTTTTCTTTTCATACATTTAGTTAAACTACAGTTTTCCTAATTTCTTCAGATTTTTTGGAGTGTTCACGTTCAAAATCTAAAAAAAAACCTACTTTCACCGGATTATTCGACGATTTTTTCACTGTTTTATTATGGTTAAAATTAAAGGTTTATATTTTTAAATATCGTAAACATGTTTTTTCTGTGGTAGGGGTGAGGAAAAACAACGTATTTCCCGTGGTAGGGGTGAGAGAGGGGAAGTTAGGAGGCTGTGAGCTAATTCTAAAATGTTCTTTTACTTTTCCTTCAGGAACATGTATATAAGGCGAACTATATATATATATACACGTAGAGGTGTACCGCAGAGGTACACCCCAGAGATGAAGAGCAGAGGTTTACCTCTTGAGGCGAGGAGCTCACACACGCATCTGCTGTCAGTTGAACTCATGGCTTCTACACGAGTAGACGACGCGATCGCTTAATTAAGTTCAACTTAAGTTAACTCGATAAGTTCTTCCAAAACTTGTTTATTTTTGTGTTAATCTCTTTTTTGTGTTAATCTCTTTTTGTGTTAATATCTTATTGTGTTTCCGCAATGACATGTTGATTACATTAAAAACGAAACCACTAAACACAAAGAAACTGAAGTGAAGTGAAACAAAACCACTTAAAAAGAAATAAACCGAATTCACGGAAAACAAAAACATTCGCGCAAATTAAAACAGAGGAAAATACAAAAGACGTCCTCTTTCCCCATTTTTCTGACTACAACTGACCGGAGGTAAGCCTCACACGACCCACACACACGGGGAGGTCTGGTCACCTCTACCGGTAGAAAATATAATTATTCAATTCCGCCTGGCTCGACTCCAGAGGTCTGTTCGCCTTTGGAGTTTCATCGCACGAAGGGGCACACACGCCGAAGTTTACCTCTTGAGGCGGGCAATATAGGTAAACCTCTGTGGTACACCTCTACATGTATGGCTAACCTAACCTCGAAAGTCCAACCTAATGTACTTATATTTGTAAAATTATCTTTATAAATAGCGGAGGTCAATTTATACAGTGATTCAAAACTCGTGACCAAAACTGAGACAGCGTGTTTCTTGGCCAATCTTATAAAGCCGTTTCTAACTAACTCACAAAACAGCTGCTACTCAAATCCACCGAAAAAAGCGGGGTGTATTCTACTGTCAATCTATTAATATACAGATCAGTGATCCCGGCGATCCGACGTTGGGTTGTGCTTATTGTCAGCAATGGCGGCCAAGTCGCGGTCCATCCCACACTCCCTCCCCTTCTACACCGCCTTCTCTTGCACATATATTTTTTTTTAGCTGGTATAATTTGCCATACCTAAGTCAACACGGGCCGACCCTGTATATCCCAGCCGCTCAAATCTCGAACGTCCTCCGCATTTCTGGACTCTCCTCGAAAGTGGTAGTATTTACGCAAACCCATCGAAAGGATCGAGAAGCGTCAGCCTCTTAAGGCGCCTTTACATTAGTCAAATAAAACGGACAGGCAAGTAGGCAAGTGACTTGCTACATTTTACAAACGAGCAAGTAAAGTGGTAAGTTGTGTCCCAATTTAAGCTGGTTCAGTGATGTGCCAGTAAAACTGCCTGCCTGCAACATGGATTTTAAACGACGCGACGTGCTAAAGTAAAAAACGTATTCAAAACCGTAACAAAAATATTAGTAGCTGAACTTTTGGAAGTATTGGAGGAGGAGTCTAACAAAACAAAAAGGTTATGGGTGAGAAATTGGATAGCAAAGAGATCTTTACGAAGTGGTTCTGTACTTCTGTTAAAAGAACTTTATCATGAAGATCCAAGAGAATATAAGTATTTTTTAAGAATGTCTTCGGAATGCTTCGAGACTACTTAATTTAATACAATCTGACTTTCCAAAAACGGATACTTTAATGCGCGATGCTATACCAGCACGAATAAAACTTGAAATAACATTATCATATTTAACTACAGGAATGAACTACAGGAGCTTGCAATTTTTTTTTTTTGCAACAAAGCAACAAACTTGCATGTGGTGGTATGATTCCATTTTGGAGGTGGCATTTTCCAGGCCAATATGAAATTCTTTTAATCAAATACAAATAAACGGTAACCTATATCCCATCCACGTGCTCTACTTGACGATGATAACACGACATCCTGTCCCAGCCATGCCAATATGAAGGCAGGTAAACGAATTTGATGGAGGGGGAAAGCTGTACTGGCTCAAAAATAAAACCACTCTCTACTCACTTGACTGTTCACTTTACTTGACGGGCAAGTAGAGCTGGACTTGCCTAGCATGATGTTAATAGCAGTAAGGCGTTTCCACGGGGAAAGTAACTTCGGGCAGTCAACTTGACTACTTGCCTGTCCGTTTTACTTGACTAATGTAAACGCGTCTTTAGGATCAGCGCGGAGGACGTAAAGGTGACTCATTGTCATTGCGCTCATTACACTGCCCCCTCCTTAAAGGCGTTTCGTCCCGAATTGTACAATCATCCTCTGATCCGTGACGATATCTGCAACGTCACCCGTTCATACATCGAGACGTTCTGTACAAGAAGCACCCTGTATGTCGTCGGGGTCGAGCAGAGTAAAATGTCTATTTAATAAAGGTTATATAGAGTACTTTTATTAATGTATTGAATATCTATATTTTGGTTTTAGAGCCACTATTTTTAGATTATTAACAATAATTATGTGTGGAGTATGCTCAGCGCAAACATGCTCAGAGTGTGATAGGTCACTATTAAATGTAGATACATATGCCCGGAGATCATGCTATAAACGAGCGGGCTACCTAGGAACAACTACGCATGCTTTTTCACTAGCATGTGTATTCCTGACTTAAGAAATTTCTACAATAATATCTAATAGTCGTATGTGACAGGCCATGGATATACATGCCATCTCTATGTAATATTTAGGGTCCGGAAAAGTATGCTGTCACACACAACCGCATATTTCTTGCCACAGTATACCCATGCCACTGACCGTGCGTACACTGCGCACTGGACAATTGTATGAATTGCTGGACAGGCTACATGTTTTGCGCATGCAGCCTTTCGTGGAACGTGGTCAACAATATTTACTTTCGACGTTTTTTTGCCAAATATGTATCCGATTTTCAATTGCCTACTTATGTTGCGTAAAACATATTCACAGAAGACATATCAACGTGTTGTGGGGAATATTAAAGAAGGCAAACGGAATGTAGTGTGTAAAAGTGTAGAAATAGTAGTAACAAGTGGATTGTCATCTGTAGATGTAAAAAATAATAATGTACTGATGTTAGTAACAACAAACAATTGTTAGTGATACAGACAAATGTGTGAAATTCATGAAAATAATGTGCGTGCTTTATCCTCTGTCTATGTGAACTATTTTGAATTTGCACCTTTAACTCCAGTAGATGTGGAACGATCATTTTCTCTCTACAACCATATATACAGGCCAAATCGCTCACTTTTAACGAGAAGGAATGCAGAAATGGAACGAGAAGGAATGTTAGTCGTCGCAACGTATGCTCAAGCAATAAGGACAGTCGGTGTTTCTGAATGACACAAGGTATGTACATACATTATTAACACATTTTTACTTCTGTTTTTTTTTTTATCTCTCACATGTCTTCTGTCAATAACATGACGGACTACGAGGCCGGCCCTGCGTTACAGCACACGTTCCGAACCCTAGTTATAATTGTGAACATTTAAATTAAAATATACTGCAAAACTGTCTACACTCTATACAATGCCTGTAGCCTGTAGCACGATTATAGAATTAATATTTTATTTTAATTCGTTTTGAATAAGATAGGTATGTTGCTACCCTCTAGAGAAACAAGGCGTATAAATATTTATTTCACCTAATTATTCTCAATTCTACTTCTGACATTTTTATATGCAAAGAGAACGAATCCGCAAAATAAACTTTAAAATGCGAGACAATGAAAAAAAGTCTGCGAGAGAGTTCGTGAATATTTTAATTCAAAGAACAGAGGAAAAGCATTTTATTATGGTCTTGCGACAAGTTATTAATTTCTTATGTATATTGTCGCTCTACAAAACTTTTTTCGTGCTATGTTAAAACTTTGTTACTTGTCCTACAGGGTGTTTTTAAAATATGGTCAATTTCGACGTTAAAATTCGATACTATTTTGAATGCAACACCGTGTGTATGTTTACACCAAGCAAAAGCTGAATTCTTCCGCTTTCCAAACATGTATAATTTGTTACACTTTACTTTCAAAATGGGTTAGTAATTTGATTTTTAAAAACATCATGTTTTGGACGTCCTAAAAAATTCTGAATCATTTTGACCGTACATTTTAACGAAGAGAACTTAGAAGAACGCGGTTTTCGTCAATTAATTTACTTTTTCCTACTATGCTAAAAACTTGTTACTTGCCCTAAAGGGGCTTTTTAAAAAAGTAGTAGTTTAAACTGGATATGGGTAAAGTATGGATATGGGTAAAATTTATGGTTTGTTACACTTTACTTTCAAAATGAGCTAGTAGATAATTGAAATTAATAGAACAAAATTAAAGAAAAATGTATCTAATTCATTAATTTCAATTAAGAAGTCTCTGGAATTGTCATTTCTTTATTGCTAAGAGACTTTTCACAATTAAACGTGTGGAATGCGGTATCTAAACAAAAATAGGTATTGTCCTTTCTTTTTCAATGGGTGAAAATTACTGACGAAATTGCAAAGAATATGTTGCAGATTTTTTCTACCCTCAGTTGGAGCAAAATCAAAACAACTATATAGTATTTTTTCAGTAACATGGTGCTCCACTCATTATTTTCGTTACTTGCAAGGAATTTGTAACAGAAAGCTTTGAGAATGCTTGGGAATAGGTGGATATGAAGAGCTGGCCAGTCGAGTAGCCCACACACTCACCGGTATTAACAGTGTCAGATTTTCTTGTATGAGGTATATGAAGGATATATGCTACCATTCCGCAAACCCCTGAAAAGTTGCACCAAAACATTATCAGCTATTTTCAAGGGATGCTCCAGAAACTGAATAATTCGTTTTTACAAAATTAATCTTTTTAACCATGTTAGTTTAAAAATTTCAATTTTAGTTCCTTTTAAAGTCAAACAAAATGAATTATATATTTTTTAAAAAGTACAAAAACGTTAAACGTGTTATTTAACATAACATGTAAAAAACTTTTTGAAAAAGTAAATAAACTGGCGAAAACGACATCCTTGTAAGTTCGCTTTGTAAGAGATATTTCCAATCAAAATGGGTCAGAATTTTCTGGGACGTCCAAACACAATGTACATATTAAACAATCAAATTGTCAACCAATGTTTGAAAAGCGGAGGTTGCAGCTTTTGTTTGGTGTAAATACAGATACAGGGTGGTTCATTCAATTATAGTTCCTTTTAAAGTAAAATAAAATTAATGATATATTTTTTAAAAGTACAAAAATACGTGTTAAACATAATACAGGTGTTCCAGTCAACTGTACTTTTATTTTTGAATTAATCATATTCAAAATCTCCCTGTATGGTATGGAACAAATATTTAACATAACACGTAAAAAACTTTTTGAAAAAGTAAATCAACTAGCGAAAACCACATCCTTGTACGTTCGCTCTGTAAGATATTTACAATCAAAATTTGGGTCAGAATTTTCTGAAACGTCCAAACACAATGTTTTTAAAAAATCAAATTAATAACCAATGTTTGGAAAACGGGAGATTGCAGCTTTTGTTTGGTGTAAATACAGATACAGGGTATTGCATTCAAAATACTAGCGAATTTTAAAGTTGAATTTGACCATGTATCAAAAACACTGTAGGACAACTAACAATCTTTTACATAGTACTAGAAAAAATTATTTAAAAAAGTAAATCGACTGACGAAAACCGCATCTTTGTAAGTTCGCTGTATCAAAAGGTATTTACGATCAAAATGGGTCAGAATTCTCTGGGACACCCGGTAAAACAAAGAAAAATCAACAATTGATCTCCATTTGAAGCGTGATACAAAAATATTGACTTAAGCATTTTTTAGATTTCTTTCGGACAAAAGCCATCCGTTCAAAAACTTCCAGAGATGCAGATTTGTTTTGTCATTTCTGAAATAACCCCATATCTTTATTCCTATAAAAAGAGTATGTTAAAATATCTGTATTATATTTGTTGTTCAATTTTAAAAATCGCGGGAACTTAATTAAAAAAATGCTTCGTATATTATGTGATCATACAATGTGGACCATTTAAGAACTGATATGCCCCTGTTATTTCTTTATTTATTATTCAATTTGAACGGTTTTGATGTCAAAATTGTAGGGCACAAAAAACTACATTATTTTAAACAAGACGGTGAAATAGGAGAAGGAACCTTTTAGCCGAAAAACAACGGCGCCTTTATCTTTCGCGCCCTTCAAAACTTGTATATACCAAGTTTCGTTAAAAATTCACATTTACAATTTTTTTTTGGTAGGTATGTCAAATAAAAAACGCACTACCCGTAATAGTTATTTGTTATTTGTTTAACTAGGCAGCAAAGTAGTAAATTGACTGCCGAGGCTGAATTCATAGCCGAGAGTAGCGGAGGCTATAAATTCAGCCCAGACAGTCAATCTGCTTTGCTGCTGAGTTAACATCATTTTTTCTCCGATTTTTTAAATATATTTTGCAAATTATAACAATAACTAAAAATCTATTGTAAATTTTTGTTGGAAATATTATGTACTTAATTGTGTGTTTCTTAAAAAACGTAATAAATTTTCTTATCAAAAAAGCTTATCGGGCCGGATAGTTTAACTATGGTAGCTGAGCCCCCCACCCCCCTCCTAGCAAAGTTACCTCTATTTCGTTTGAAGTTTTTTGCTGATATGATTTTTGTTGACATGATGAGCCGTTAATCATTTAACATCTAAATAAACACTATTTATTTCACCGATTTTCAGCTTTCAACTCCCAAATTTCATCGATCGAAGCTAACCGAATTCCTAAATAGAGATTTTTAGTTTTTATTTGTGAATATTTTTGTTTTTTTTTTATTTGTTCTAAAGGTTTCTTAAATACAACGTCCACCAAGATGCTTGCATTTGGGATTTTTTTATTTATATTTTTTTATTGTGCGTTTTTTAATTGGAATTTTAACCGAATAAAGCCATGTAAACATTCTAACTTAGTTTTTCGTTGTTTTTTTTTGTCACTAATAAATATCACTACACTAACATGAAAAATATTACTACGATTTTTTTTTGCCAATGTTTGCAATTCACTGGAGTTCGTGAAGTATATTTTTCAGTTATTAATATGAAATACTGCGTTATAAAAAAAAGGTTTGTGGAAGAAAGTAAATTGCAAAAAAAAATTGCGAAACAATTTCGATTTTAAATACGAGGTGTGTGAAGTTAGCACCCCCAAATTGGAATTTTAAGTTCATTTTAGGCTCATTATTTTGACCAAGTTATGACCAGTTTTGACCAGTAAACAGTTTATTTTGACCACCTTTTGTTTAAAAATGAAAATAAAAATGTTTTGAACATTTTTAGGCCGTA
This sequence comes from Aromia moschata, assembly GCA_029963805.1. Classification (NCBI taxonomy): domain Eukaryota; kingdom Metazoa; phylum Arthropoda; class Insecta; order Coleoptera; family Cerambycidae; genus Aromia; species Aromia moschata. Next base: position 812,829 of record JAPWTK010000157.1, read on the forward strand.
GGTCCAAATTGGAATTTTGAGTCCATTTTGGGCTCATTATTTTGACCAAGGTTTGGCCAGTTTTAACCAGCAAAGAGTTTATTTAGACCACCTCCAGTTGTGGAGGTGTATTTAGTCCACCAAAATGTGGAGCGAAACTAAGTTTTTGAGCGTGACCGAAACAAGGATAAATATAGCACTCGTCAAGATAGTCGTTTTTCGGCCGTGGTACGCAGTGCTTGATTTGAATGAGCCCGAAATCGGCTCAAAATTCCAATTGGGAGGTGCGGACTGAAAAAATGGTCAAAAACTTAGTTTCGCTCCGCATTTTTAAACAAAAGGTGGTCAAAATAAACTGGTCAAACTGGTCAAAACTTGGTCAAAACATCGAGCTTAAAATTGACTTAATATTCTACTTTGGGGGTGCTAGGATCACATTTTTTGGAATTTTAAAACATTAATATTTAACAATGTACGTGTGGTCAAAAAAAAACAATTACTGGTCAAAACTACTGGTCAAAATAATGAGCCCAAAATGGACTCAAAATTCCAATTTGGGGGTGCAGCCTAAAAATATGCTCAAAAAATTAGTTTTGCTCCGCATTTTCAAACAAAAGGTGGTCAAAATAAAAAAGAGCTTACTGCTCAAAATTGGACATAACTTGGTCAAAATAATGAGCCTAAAATGGACTCAAAATTCCAATTTGGGGGGTGCTAACTTCACACACCTGTAAATACGAGGTGAGGTGCCATTGCCACTGCCATTTGGTAGACAGTTTAAAAATATAATTCACTAGTTATAATATAAAAACTATTATGTAAAAAAGTAAACAAGTATTGTTGAATATGTATTAAATGCGATAAAAATTGTTGTAAGAAATCGTACTTAAATCATATCGTACTTAAATCATATCATATATTTTATATTTAGAGCCCGTACGTTAATAATAGATGCCACGACCGGCATTAACGCGACTGGAATACTGTTACATGTGCCACATTATAAAGTACTTCGTCAACTGCTCTATGTATGTACATAGTACAATCGCAGTTCAACCAAATAACGCCATTATACATTATATTCCGGAATATAACCCGTCTGCCGTTTGTGTGCCCCACAAGTGCCAAAGGTCGAATCGCAAACGTGAACATAATTGACACCTATTGTTAGTATTAGTTAAACTGCGCTAGTCGATGCACGAAACGTCAAATAAATTTGTAAAAAAGCGTTGGATAAACAATTTTGCGAAACTGATCTTTAATAGCAGTGAACTTCATTTTACCGTCTGTGACAGCGTACTGACGTGGAACGTAAAAATAGATGTTTTGCAGCATGTTGCTACAGACAAACATAAAGCTCTTGTAAGTGGTGGTGTGAGTGCGCGAGATAGAGAGACAAGTTAACCTGGATTTAGTCAAAATGATAGTAGCGTGTAATATTAAACGACGGAAATTAAAAGACTGGAATATAGCTAATGTAATGGTTGGGGGACTGGATGAAGCAAAAGCCGTGTAAGGGCATTTGAAAGCTTCAAGAGTGTTTGAAATCACAAATGTGGAAACAATTAGTGAGTGTGTGACTAGCAGTCTACAGTCACTATAGGGCGAGGAGAACTTTGAAATAAATAAATGCCATGTATTGGTGGTACTGACGGATGTGGCAGCCTACATGAAGGCAGCTGGCCGGCGCCTAAAAAGGACATATACTAATTTAATACATTTTACATGTTTCGCTCATGGGCTCCACCGAATTGCCGAAACTGTTAGGAAGTGTTATCCTAATGTAATGTTAGACATTCACAAAGAAGTGAATGTCTTTGAATAACATATAAGGGTGCCCTCGTTACAAAACTTTACTTATTTTAAATATGCTCGGTTACGTCTGTAGACGATGAACGCTCTTTTTCATCTTATAAGTGGATTTTAAGTGACAAGCACCAGAGCTTAACTCCTGAACATTAGCGTGTGTATGCAAGTTCTATGTTTTGTTAGTACAGTTTCTTTGCCTATTATTAGAGTGAACCAAAAGTTTTTCCGATTTTCTATGTCTTTTTGTTTAATTGTTTTTCTACCAAATAAAAATATTTTATATACATGTGTTATTTTTTATTCTAAAGCTCTTGAACTGCTCTATCATAATATATATTACAAATTTTTAATTGATCTTTTACTTCAATTTTTTTTAGTTCTAGAAGAATTATGGAAAAAGCTCGTGTCCTTTTTACGTCATTACTGGAAACCAGGCTTCAACGCAACTGCAGCAGCAAAGAAGATATGCGAAGTTGAAGGTGACCTGGTCTCGGATCGCGAAATTGGTTCAGAAAATTCGACGTCGGCGACATTGATCTCAAAGACAAGACAAGCTGAGGCCGACCTACGACTGTGGATTCTGAAGCAATTCGTGAGGCAATTGAAACAAATGCCTCAACTAGCACTCGTAGATTGTCCGCCGAACTCGACATTCCTCAAACATCAATCGTATGTTTTGAGCAATTTGATAGTTGACGGATTTGTTTCAATTGCCTCACGAATTGCTTCAGAATCCACAGTCGTAGGTCGGCCTGAGCGTGTCTTGTTTTTGAGATCAATGTCGCCGTCATCGGGCGTCAAGGGGCACGGGTAGCCGAGTGGGTTAAAGCACCGTCTTTCCAGTCGCGATACCTCTGTGCGCGTTGTTCGAGTCCCGGCCGGGGAAGAGGATTTTTAATTGTCTCGTTTTCTCTGTCAGGACTTGATATGCAACCACTAATACTCTAGTATAGGTGTGGATGCATAGATGCCAATCCAACCGCACATGCCCTAGATTTGGTAATGTTCTGAGTTTTCTGGGTTTCCTCAGAAGTGTAAAGCAAATGCGTTACCGAAATAATCTTAAGTTGCCCCCAGTGCGCCATGGCAAATAATAATAATAGCCACTCCTTCCCACACAGATCCCTGAGAGGACCTAAGGGGTTACTCTTCGGAGTAATTATAGGGTGAGTATTATTATTATTATTATTATTATTATTATTATTATTATTATTATTATTATCGAATTGTTTGAACCAATTTCGCGCAGTACGATCTGAGACCACATTCTCACTTTCAACTTGGCATATCTTCTTTGCTGCTGCAGTGGCGATGAAGCCTTGTTTCCAGTAATGACGTAAAAGGACACGAACTTCAGCTTTTTACACGATTCTTCTAAAAGTTAAAAAAATTTTGAATATATATTATGATAGAGCAGTTCAAGAGCTTTAGAATAATATATAACAGATGTATATTTTTACTTGGTAATTTTACTTTATACATTTTTATTTGGTAGGAAAACAATTAAACAAAAAGACATAGAAAATAGAAAAACACTTTTGGTTCACCCTAATAGTTGAGCTACAACAAACATCATTACATGTATTGTATAATGTAAGACCTGTTTAACATTTCGTAAGGTTACTGATAGTGGCATCCTAGAGCCGCCCCTGGTAAAGTACGCGTCTATTATTAACCTCCGGGCTCTATTTATTTTATATATATTATTAATTATATACAGTGGAGCATCGATTATCCGAACCTCGGTTATCCGAACTACCGGTTAACCGAACCTCAAAAATCCAACCGCCCCCCTCTTCTACTCCACGAGTGGCCTACGCGACCAACATCACATCGTCGGTGCAGGCGTTGTGCAGCGGTTGTTCTCTTTTCTTTTTGGTACACATTGAAGTGTAAAATAAATTTGTGTGTTGTATTAATGTTTGTTTGTTTATTTAATTATCCATGCACATACATATTATGTACCTACACCCCAAATAGGTTTTTTTTTAATTATCGGTTATCCGAAATATCAGTTATCCGAACCACCCTGGTCCCCAATTAGTTCGGATAATCGATGCTCCACTGTATATACATTATTAAGACCTGACTTAAAAAATATATACAGTGGGCGCCTAAAGTATGGAATAAATTCAGTAAATGTGAAACAAACAATTTTTGGAAAAAATCCTCGAACAGGTCGATTTTGTTTAATAAAAACACACATTTTTGAGGGAATTATTTGCAGATGTCATTTGTTTTTGAGTAATGACGTCATCAACTTATTTTTCAAATGGCAACCCCCCATTTTTTTTATTTAATTTGAGACCCTTTCATTTAGAGTCGATTTAACGGTATAAAAATGTTGCCACCTTACATAACAATATTTTTGAGTAGGTAAATGACAATTGAATGTTACAAAATGAAAAATATATTTTTCACAATAAATAAACCAAAATTTCTTTAATAAGCAAATACAATTTTAAATTAAGTGTTCGAAATGCCGTCCATCAACTTCTTGGCAATATGCAAGCCTGTGTACAAATTCTTCTTGTACATTCTGAATAACTTCCGGGGTAATGGATCCCATTTCATCTCTAATGCGATCTCGTAGTTCGGCTAAATTGTGTGGTCTTCTGCAGTAAACTTTTGATTTTAAACAACCCCATAAAAAATAATCAAGTGGTGTAATATCTGGGTATCTCGCGGGACATTCTATCGGTCCTCGTCTGCCAATCCACCTCTGAGGAAAGATGACGTATAAATATTCACGAACTGAGCGCGCATAATGCAGGGGTGCTCCGTCTTGCTGAAACCAGAGTGTGTTATCTGGAATGTCAGGATCATTCTCGTTTGGGAAAATTACTGCAAGCGCTGGAACTAGATAATTTTCCAAGAACTCCAGATATCTTTCTCCTGTGAGTTTCTTTAAAGAAGAAAGGCCCTATTATTCTGTTTGCGACTATTCCGGCCCACACATTTAATTTCTGCGGATGTTGAGTATGTGCTCAATATATCCGTCCGACTCCAATACCTGGACAGTTCACTGTGCCGTTTAGACAAAACGTGGCTTCATCGGAAAAAATATTTGCTGGTGTAAATTTAGATTTGTTTGACAAAGATTCATCATAGTTTCACAGAATTGCAGTCGCCCGTCGGGGTCGTCTTCGTTGAGTTGTTGCACAAACTGAAATTTGTAGGGATGACAGTTTTCTTTCCTCAGAATACGTAGAACTGTCGTCTGACTAACTTCATTTTCTGAGGCAACTAGTGTAAAGGTACTCTGAGGGTTCTCTTCCATACTTAACACAATGTCAATCTTTTTTATCTTGGGTAATTTTTGGACTATGGATGCGTCAAAAAAATTAATCTGATAATTTTTGTGCTTAGCAACGTACTTTTTTGCTATGTTTTATTTGTGTTCAGTTTTTTCAGAAATTTTCATTTATCTATTATGAAAAATATATTTTTCATTTTGTAACATTCAATTGTCATTTACTCAAAAATTTAGTTATGTGAGGTGGCAGCATTTTTATACCGTTAAATCGACAATGAAAGTCTCAAATTGAATTAAAAAAATGGGGGTTGCCATTTGAAAAAATAAGTTGATGACGTCATTACTCAAAAACAAATGACATCTGAAAATAGACGTTCCCTCAAAAATGTGTGTTTTTATTAAACAAAATCAACGTGTTGGAGGATTTTTTCCAAACATTTTTTGTTTCATATTTACTGAATTTATTCCATACTTTAGGCGCGCACTGTATATTTAACTGATTTTCCATTCACTCTTTCTTTGAGTTACAAACTGAAGAACATATTTTTCATATAATTCATCCCCCTTTGCATCGAATATTTCACAGCAAAAATTTGGAAATTTAAAAATAGTTCAAGATTGTTCTACAGATTTGTCTATCAAACTGTTGTTTAAAATGTAGCTTTTCATAAAAATAAAGTATTTTTGATTGGTAACACAAAAACATACTTCACGATCTCAACGGACATGCAAGAACGAACCAAAAATATTCGTCGTGACATTATTTGAAAAAAATTAAAAAAACAAAAAAGTCTTGAAGAATTTTTGCATGACATCTTACTTGACATATCAACGCGAATACAAACAATTTTTATGTATTCCATCAAATGAAATTGGATGTAACTTAAGAATGTCATTTGAAACTTAAACTGTCGTGAAATGTAGAGCTTTTAGAAAACAAGTAACAAGTACGAAATAAAAGAGATTTTTGTGCGTTCAGTGTATTCATTTATATTTTATCACATAATATACAGAATATTTCTTTCTAGGTATAATTAGGTAGCTACCTACTTCTACATTCAAATTTCATATTTTTGATGTAATTAAGTAATACCTATATTTTAAGCAAATAGGTATAGTAAAAAACACTTATACAGGTAAACAAAAATTAATATACTAATAATAATTCATAAAACACTAATAGTAATTAATTAAGATGATTAATAGGAAAATTTTAGGGAGCACAAGAAAATTTTCGCAAATAACTAAATATACATTCAGGGGAATTCAAGACAAGTATTGAGGAATATCAGTGAATTCCTGGCAGCTTAAAGAAATTTAAAGGACTTCTTGAGAAATGCAAGGGAAGACTTGGGGAATGCCAACGAAATTTTCGAAAGAGTTTTAAAACTTAAATCAATCTTTACATTCGGGGAAAGGGTGTACAAAATTAGAGCTGCTGCATAATTTATCCCTCAAATATCAGCAGCGACACATTCTGGAGTGGACAATAACAAATAAATAGATAATTATGGATTTCCATCTGGCAATCCGTATTTTGGTCAATCCGGTAGCAGTCATAATCAAAGTCTTGAACTAAAGTAGAGTGAATGTTTCTAATAAAACACACCCTTAGGTCTTTTATTCGGAACTAATACTGATAATAATTAGTACACTTTCGACAAATCAACAGCAACGTACAACGAATTCTAACCTCAGCTCATCAAGTCGGTAAGACCGTCGTTTCATCAGTGCTATTTCACTCTAACAAAGCGCTAAAACACTTTTTTATTCAATAAAAGTATTCTTTCTAAACATTTTGGCGGTTCCAACGCCCGGATCCAATAGGGCAGAGCCGCCCTGTACAATAGCCTACTTAATATGAACACCAATAAAGTTGGTACTACAAAGTGACTAATAGTACACTCGAACCCCTCTTAAGTCGCCAAATCCGTGCATCATTACCTCGCTGAAGTCGCGAAATTTATCCTCTCTTAAGTCGCGATCATAACCTCAACTTTTTCGTGTTTTAGCTGCAAAAATAAATATTTAGAGATATACCACAGCACTTTTTATAACGAAAAAATGAGCCAACTGAACGAAAAATCAATGTACGTATACCCAGTCGTTCGTGACAAAGTTCAATTTTCCACTTGAATGAATATTTTAAAGATTAAATATTTTTAAAAGACACCTAGCCTATTTTAAATCAATAAATGTATTACACAATCATTTTTTTCAATAAAAATTGTACATATTCATGCGAGAATCCAATTTCCAAACGTAGTTCTAAAACTTTTAGAGGCGGCGACTTAACCGGGACGGTTTCGCGACCTAATAGGGGGAAACGTGGTGAAATGACAAGAGGATGTGAATTAAGCGAAGGTGAAATAAGAGGGGTTCGAGTGTATATAAAAAATTATTTCATTTGTTAAATAACTCCAGTTGCAGATTAATTATTAGAAATAGGTATGTATTTTACATCTCTCACACGAACAAAAAATTATACCTCTCCAAAAAATGCATCCATCTTCACCGATGCGTCCCGTCCTTCTACGTTGACAGCAACATCGTCGGGACCGACGTCGTCGTCGTCACTCTGTGCCTGAAACAAGAAAAAAAACAAAAATTTTAATGCAAGAGGACACTAACTTCTAAATAAATATCAGATGTGAGAAGGGGTGGGGCTTAAATGACATTTAACATAGTTCTTTTTTCACATAACCTAATAGTTTCAATTATTAACAATCGTTTTACAATAATTAAAGAAAGTGCAAAATTATGTCACCCGGTGACTGGGTATATTGACTAATAATGCTGTCACTTAAACAAAACAAATCTCTCTTATAGTTTTTTATATACTTAGTTATATGATCAAAATTCATTTGACAAATTCAAAACCTACCGCAACAAGAGCTGCTAATCTGTCCTTTGTCATCTTGGCCGAGCTTTAATCACACACCACTTAAAACTTTAGTTTTATAAAATAATCCCATTCAAATTGTTTAAATACCACCACAACTATAGAACTACAACGACCGACAAAACGGAGCGAACAACCACCAACTCTCCACACGAAAATCGATAGCTCTCTGCAGTGCTACTGCCGTCACTGTTTTGCGCATGTGCGGATGACGTCAGATTTTATCGTGACGTCACAGAATAATTTTTAAACTTATTTGAGAATTTTTCAAAATTGAACATTTAAATTTAAAAATTAGCTACAAATATTGATTTTGTTGCATTTCTAATATTAATTAAAATAGATAGTCTAAATAAACTCTCTTAAAGAATTACATTCTGGCGGGCACGTTAGTCATCTTACTTTGGCATCTTGTGAACGCCATTGTGAACTTTAACGACTTTGGAGTAAGGCATCAGTAATCGTTGATTTTCTGTGTCATCGTTGTTTATTACTGATTTTTTCTCCTAAAGGTAAATTTATTATTTTATGTAGAATATTAGGAAGTGTTTTTTTTTTGTGTTGTTCAATTAGTAACATAGAAAAAATATATATAAAGTCGGTATGTGAATGTCAAATTCCTATGATACATCTTTGTAGCGCCATTTAGCTCAAAAATTAAAAATTCCTAAAACGTGCTCGGTCATTTGTCTGTTATATTTTGTGACAGACGTTTATGTTATAAGATTCAAAATTTATAATTCTAAAAATATTTGATTATTAAGGGTTAACTATCTAAAGTTTTAGATAATTTCACATTTATAGCTGTTGTAATTTTTAGGTGCATTTTGTCTAAATAACCATGGCTGCAGAACAAGAAATGCCCACTTTCAAATGTGTACTTGTCGGAGATGGTGGTACTGGCAAAACTACATTTGTAAAGCGTCACTTGACTGGTGAATTTGAAAAGAAGTACGTAGCCACTTTGGGAGTTGAAGTGCACCCTTTGGTGTTCCACACTAACCGAGGACCTATTCGATTCAATGTATGGGATACTGCAGGTCAGGAAAAATTCGGAGGACTCCGTGATGGCTACTACATTCAGGGACAGTGTGCCATTATTATGTTTGATGTAACTTCTCGTGTAACCTACAAAAATGTACCGAATTGGCACAGGGATCTGGTCAGAGTATGTGAGAATATCCCCATTGTCCTGTGTGGTAACAAAGTGGATATTAAAGATAGAAAAGTTAAAGCAAAGAGCATTGTATTCCACAGAAAGAAGAATCTTCAGGTAGGTCTTAAAAATGTTTTATACCTCATTAAATTCCCGCCATTTTGGCTTTCTATATTTCTTGTTAATTCCATATTACGTAGTAGTTTTGTATTGTTGTGTCACTGAAAACTGCCACAGCAGAAAGGTATCTATATTTTTAACCAAACTAAGTTATATACATTAGGTACATAGTGCAAATAAAATATTTTACCGAAAAAACCATTTGGTACAACAAAGTTAGGGTGACCATAAATCAGTAACTCAAATAGAGGACAAATGTTCAAAAAGGCATAAAATTGAGCTAACAAAAATAAAATTTTATTTGAAAACTTTTTTTAAGAAAAAAAATATCACAAGCAGAAACTATTTATTTCATGTGCGCTGCCTGAGCAATGTTTACATACGTATAAACGGAGAATGGACAATCGTTTTCTTATAGCTCATTGCTTATGTTGCTAGTTTGCTAGCTAAAAAGAGGACTTTCCGTATACCATGTGTAAAACCGACATCGGTCAGTTATGAAAAAGGACAAACAGAAGTGAGACGACAGATAAGAAGCAACCGCACATGCATCGAACGTAGTGAGGGAAACAGACCGACCCTCTCACCGATTGTGCCTGTCGTTAGAACGAGAAATGTAGCATTTGTCCTTTTTCACAACCGGCCGATGTTGGCTTTACACAAACTGTATAATGCCCAAATGCACCGGACAAAAATTAAAACGTCAAAAAGAGGACTTGTCCAGATAAAAGAATACGTCTGGTCACCCTAAACAAAGTGAGTGTATCTTTTACTCATAATCAATATTCTTATATTTCTTACTTTGACTCGACAGTTTATCAATATTGCCTTCTCTGAAGATTGAGATTTTATAAATACCTCTTTGTTGCTCCAATTGTTGTCATGTAATTGTTGGAAGAAATTTTACTTGGGCGTATACCTATTGAAAATATACCCGTAGCTTACGTACCTAAATATCTCATTAATCAGTCATTAATAGGTGATTAGCAATATTACTGTGCATGACAGTAAATAAATATCTGTATACAGTGTGTAGTAAGGGTGGATGTTTATGTTACTTATAATTGAAAAATATTATATAGTAGACCAAAAGGAACAATTTGTACATAGTTTGCCCTTCTACAAAGTCTCGCGGTTTTCAAGACATTGAACTTTGCAGAATTTCCTAAAATTCATGTAATGATGGGAATAGATTTCAAGAAATTTATTATCGCATTCTATCTTTATAATGTTCACATTTAGTAGTACAATGACTATTCTTGTTATAGAAATATGTTTTTTGATCCTAAATGTACTGGAAGTAAAATAACTAGCATTGGGCATTCAAATATTTTTACACTATTGCATAATCTATGATGTGCGAGATATCCATCATGTTAATTATTCATTTTTTTCGTAAGTTTAAGAGCAGTCTTCTAATAACCCTGGCAGGTAAAAATTTTAAGAAATCATCTCTTTAAATTCTTGTATTCGGAAAAAGTTCTGGCATGTATTTGAAACAGTAGTGAACAATTTGACCATTCATATATTATTATCAACATTCATCTTAAAATTGTCGAAATAATGAATAATTATATATTACATAGAACCTTTTTTATTTTAAATAGATACTCAGATTGAGCTCTCCCCATCCTTCATAAAGTCACTTTTTAAAGTGCACGTGAGAATTCATAGATTACTATTAAATATGATAAAGAAGACAAAATAAGGAATTTTTTAAGTGATTTGCAATGACATAATTGCTGTTTTTTATATAGCTGACTGGGCCTTCTTTTGATAGAGATGACAAACATTTTTGTCACAACTCAAAACAAATCATTAAAACCAGATGGATTTTACTTTTAATGTATCTAATGCAACTTTCTTTAATTTAATGTATATTTAATAATACATTTTAATTTAATATAATTAATTTTACAACAAGAATAATCATTGTACTGTAAAATGAAAACAATTTTATAGATAAACATATCAAAAGATGTTTTTCTATGACTACTACTAAGTAATGTACTACCTTCACGCACATTTACAGTTTTTAAAATTTTATTTTTATGCACTAGTGCGTAAAGAAAAGGACGATACAACTTATATAGGGATTGAGCACTTCTTACAAAAATACACAACTAAAGTATAACTGTTACTTAATTTATTTTGGATTCGTCATGTATTGGTACTGATTGTTTTAGATTTAGTATGTTTTAGTGAATACATCATAATAATAAAATTATAACTCCATGAGATATGTCATTATTGAGATTCACATTTTGTGACATACGTGGGCAGTTCTTGCCTGTCGGCTATGAGTGATGACGTTTCTTAATTCATTTTAAATAGTTGTTTGACATTTATACCGTATGTGTACAATAAACATCGGCCAAGGTAGTAAGTAAGTTAAACCGGCCCTCTCACCACTTGCACTAACCGTTAGAACGAGAAGTGTAGAATTTGTCTTTTTTTCACAACCAGCCGATGTCTGGTGTACACATAGTGTATATGTCATATTAATACCTAACCACAAAGGTAAGTTTGAATTTGGGCTTCTAAACATATTTTCAGTAAAAAAGATCGCAGACTATTTTTTACAGTCGATAAAGGGATTTTACACAACAATTGCACACAAAATTTGTTTTACACCGAATTTTTATACAAAAAAAACCTAAAAGAACTTTAGCCAGTAGTGTCTAAAGAAATTTTTGATGTGCTAGTACCTAAAGAAACCTTAAGTTATGTTTGATTATTTTACATGAAAAATTCTGTTGCAGAAAAAATATTGTATACAACGCGTATATAAAGACCATTTTTTGACCGAATTCAGAAACTCTGACAAAATTCACACTCGTCAAAAAAAAAATCGCTTTACACACTTTTTGCATAAATATCTATTTATAATTGATTCACATTATTACCTTTCAAGAAATTCTGCAAAAAAGATCAATATCTCGAAAACCACGAGTCTTGGTTAGGAGCAAATTATATACAAACTGTTCCTTTTTGCCTACTATATAATCTGTTTCAAATATAACATCTATCTTGTCTAAAAAATAACACCCTGTATAAAAATAACACACAATAATGTTGATGGTTTGCATTCAGAGAAATAATATTCCGTTAATTGTATACATTGTTATATTTCGAAATTATTTGCTTTGTATTGCATGAACCACTTTGGTTGCAGTTTTACGTTCCATAGATTCAAGTAATGAACTAATTACTCGGGTATTGCTAGCTTATAACTAGAACAGAGCAATGTTGTCCATGTGTCATAGCGTATAGGCATATGGAAGGAAATCCAATCAACTTATTCCAACATTAGTCTTTTTAACCTTTCATACATTCCACATCTATAAGTTCTACATATACAGTTTATACCCTGTAAATATATAATTAAATATGTAAAACTTGCAAAAGACTAAAAATGACTATTGGACTATGTTGATCGGTAAATTTCCATCGGTTCGTCTATTGTGTGGGCACCATACCCTGGTCTACTTACAACACATAATTCCTGCAATTGAGAACGAAGTTATAGCCCTACATTTAGGTCATTCTTTTACCTGTATATGTCCATTCTTAAGGCGTGTTTCCACCAAATTAGCACATTTGTTAGTTAAGTTTTGTTTCCAAAAACGTAAACAGAAACAAGTTTTAATTTCGGGAATAAAAGCATAACTCTACCAAACAGACTGAAAATAAGTTGTAGCTGTGTTTTTGTCTTCAACGGTTTCCATTGACACGAACAGTACAATCATATATTCACTATATACACATATAAATAAAAAACTAACTGTTGGTGCATGCATACCATTCCACCATGCAGCAAGACGTTCTGTTGTCAGAAATAACAGCCGTTGATGACTTAAGTCTTGAAGTGTTTCAGATCTTGAAAACTATTGGAGTTGCTATTTTGTCGGACTATACGAGAGTTTCTATTTTGTTGCAGTTTTGTCCGTTTGATGAAAATCTGTCTTTAGAACTATTTAAAATGCCTGTAATAAATAGTTCTGTAAAAAAACATGTGCATGTTGATATTATCTCTGCTTATCATTATCGTTGTAGGGGATAACCTTATGTGGCACATTACAAATCAATATATTGTCCGTAGAACAATCAAAAATCGTCTACAGTAGAAATTGTTTGTTGTGAATGATCTTTTACGGCATGTGTTCAGAAAATTAATATTGATTTTCCATTGGTTTCCAAAATAACAACGTTTTCACTAACTGCTTTGTTTACATGTGTGTCACTTTCCCTCATTGCAGTATTATGATATCTCCGCCAAGTCCAACTACAACTTTGAAAAACCCTTCCTATGGCTAGCTAGGAAACTAATTGGTGATCCCAACCTGGAATTTGTTGCGTCTCCTGCTCTCGTGCCCCCAGAGGTCCAGATGGATCCCCATTGGCAACAACAAATCGAAAAAGATCTCAAAGAAGCCCAAGAAACAGCCCTGCCGGAAGACGATGAGGGATTTGTAAATTATTTATCCACCATTTTTTGTATAATAAAATTTTATTAAGACTTAACTCAAAATACTAATTTATGTTAAATTAACTTGTGTGTAGCCTGTCGATTGGGCTGTTGATATTTTTATATAATATACATGTTTTCTAAATTTGTTAATGAGTCTGCCTGGAAAATGCCTCGGTGAGCATTTTTGAATGATTGCGGAAGGATTGAAATTACGTGCTTATAGAAGATTTCCTTTGTAGTTATATCGTTTTCAGTTCTTATCCTGTGAAATAGACAATAGTGTTACTTTAATAAAAAACCGTTTTTTTCAATTCACACCCTTTTATTTTACCTGGAAGAATACAACACTCCTGATACATATGAAAGTGGCGCATTACAGTTGATATGATGACAGTTTAGTTACCCATAGTTGAAAATTTTAGTTCAGATTTGCATATCATGTGTTGGTTTAATATTTTTATGTATTGATATTTTAAAATACCTAGTCAAATGTGCAACATGTGTAAGAAGTAGCACTTTTGCCATAAGCACGGCAGAATTTTGGAATTATGGCAAAATGTTGGCCTGTGGCAAGATCAAGAAATGATGTCAAAATGTCTGTTCAAAGATTGTGAAGAACAATCTTTTCGTTAATAGAATTTTTTGCATTCATTGAAATATTACTAATAACATTTAACACTGAAGAGTGTATTGCTAGTATTCTGCCAGAAGTACATATTTAACCACTAATTTACTCAATATTTTTATGTAGCTGTTCACTTTGACTTGACCAACTTCACCCTACAATTACTTGCAAGAGTAGTGCGGGGAAGGGATGGATGTTATTATTATTTTCCATGGCGCCCTGAGAGCCACTTAATATTTCAGTAAAGCATTTGCTTTACGGTCCTGAAGAAACCTAGAAAACTTAGGATTTTATTTTTTACACATACATACATGTTAGTAATATGTATGTATGTATACAAAATATGATGCTACATAAGGTACCAACAGGCTGGGAAAGAGACAAAGGACTCTACATGTGGATATAATATCGACAGCCCAAAACTATCCTTAATGAATTTGAATCTTAATATACACGGAGATTACAAACATAGGGTACACTCAATAACTTGACTCGAAATTTGTATTCTTTTTTGAAAAATTTGGACTTTGGACGCGTTTTCACGTTTTTCCAACCATAGCCAACTAGATCCAAGAAATAAATAGTAATGTTGGATTTTGAAATAGGATACCTTGTATATTTTTTGTATAATTGTAATATACAAGTCGTTCCGAATAAGAAGGCATTAAAATAAATAATTTTTAGAATTATTTTCCAAAATTTCAGTTTTTAATTTTTTAATTTCTTTGAATGAAATAAAATATCATCAAAACATTCTACTTTTGTTTAGAAAAAATTGAATTTGAATGGCGTTTAACAATTTTTTCCAAATAGGAATACAAAGGGTACATTGTGTTTTTAAACTGTTCAATGATACCAAACTTAATGGAGTAATTAGTCCAAAAATTATATTTTTTTAAACACTAGCTTTGAAACACTTGAAATTTAAAAATAGCAGCTGATATTTTGGAAAAAAATATATATTAAAAACTAATTATTTTGATACCTTCTTAGTCGCAACAACTTGTAAATTAAAATTATAGATGAATATACAATTTGTCTCACTTAAAAAATCCAATATTCCTATTTATTTCTTGAATCTAGTTGACTATGGAACATTGTGAAAAACGTAAAGGATCCCAAATTTCAAGCTATTTGCAACAGTTAAAACCTGAAACACGTATCTCTTTCCGTTCAAAAGATATTGAGTATACCAGTGCCGGTCGGTGGAATTTGACATGCTCGTATTTTCTTAAGGAGGCATCGGACCAACACCATAATTTAGGGGGTGGTTACTAGACCTAAGAGAAGGCTATAATGGCAAAAAAATATTCAGAGAAAACTTGGGAATTTTTTTTCCAAAAATGGCTGCCTCCGAGCAGATCTTGGAAACGTCTTGCCTTAATATTTGCGAAATATTTTTTTTTTTCATAATCACTGAGTAAATACAAGGTCTTTTTATACTTGTGGTTTTCTTGACATTTTGAGATCTGTAAAAGATATGGTAATTTGAATTTTTATTTCATCCCAACATTTTGTTTGTGAGATTTAACAATAGTTGTATCTTTACGCAAAATTCACATTTACTCGGTGGTTATGAAAAAAAAATATTTCGCAAATGAAGATTGCGAAATCTTTTCCCTAAGGTCTAGTGACTTTCGACTTTTCCTAAGGTCTAGTAACCAACCCCCAAAATATGGTGTAGGTCCCATGCCTCCTCACGGAAATACGATTATGACAAATTCCACCGGCCCCCACTAGTGTATACCCTATCATCCGAGACATCCGATATTGTATTAACACTGTAAAACTTTCCAACAATTACTTCCCTAATTAATTACAGAAAAAAATTGAATAGGTTGCAAAGTGGTTGATTTTGGTACGATGGAATAGGTTCAGTTTTTAAGAACTTTTTTTGAAAGTTACGATAAAACTAACCCTGAACGTAAATAGTAAATGTTAAAAGTTTGACGAACCAAAACCAACCATTGTTTTTTTTACAAGAATATATAAGTATATTTAAATGAAATTACTTCCATTATTTTAATCAAGTAACCGTATCAACATATCTCAACAAAACGCAATTTTCTCTTAAAATACCTGGAATTAAATGTGCACCAGTTATTGTTATTATATTAAGGTGCAATGAGTCCGTGGTAAGACAGGACCGAACTCAGCAAAAGCAGTACGAAATTTAAGGGATTGAGCAAGTACATATCGTCATTGCCATTACTAAAAGACATATCTGATTTTAAGATTAATTTAAATACTACACAGTAGGAATAAAACTTAGCCAATAAATAATAATTATATTCAAATTAATTAATGTGTGTTACTGGAACAGTAGTTAATGTAGCAATCAGTGTATGTGCCAATATACACGATGTAATAAATTCAGATTCACAACTTTGCCACTTTCGCCCTGTTATAACGGGAGCGAGTATACAGTGTGTCCCGTTTTTTTTTTTTTTTAGTGGAACACCCCTATAACTTTGGAGCGGGAAGTCGGATCAATTTGAAATTTTGGCAAATGGTCAACTTTTGCTACGTGCATAATTAGGTAAGTTGGTGAGAAAATTTCTCCATAGTAGTGCGCTCTAGGGCACTTTAAAGGGTCCCTTTTTTCAAGAACTATCATGAGCGATTGGAATTGATGAAATCCAATGACATATTCTTATTCAGCACTAGAATAAACCCCCTGGTGCAAAAATTCAAGTACCTACCATTACTAGTTATCGAGATACGGTGTTTGTTTTGTACCGGGTGGGCAAATTCGATGTTTTATAGGGATCTCGGTAACTGTAAGGGCTATGGAAAAATGAACCCACCTTTCCCGACCTCTTTTTCGAGATAAATTCATTGGTGAAAACCAGAATTTGCTATATCTTTTCTTTCGAGTTGTAAACGAAAATTGATTTTTTTGAGTTTTCATTGGTGTGATAACTCGGTTGTTTGTAAAATTAGAAGAAATCTGTTTGCACGTTCTACAGGCACTTTTTTAAGTAGAATAGGATTTCCTTAACAGATTTTTTATATCTTGTGTAGTTTTCGAGTTATGGCATAAACTCCTATTTTTTTAAATGGAAACCATAGTTGGCTATGATTTAGCTAAAAAGAGGATTTTTTCTCTTTTACAACGATATATAGTTTGTGGGGTCTATGATGAGTGTTTATGCGGAAACAGTTAAAAATTTTAATTTTTTGTATAGGTATACTTACTTTGTTTTTTCTTTGCAGGAAGAGTAAGTTTCTATAGTAACACATTGTTACAACAATGTTTTAATAATAATAACTGTTGCTATGGAAATTTACTCCTCGAAAAGTAACATAAATACATAGTAACAGTCATATATAATGAATGGTATATTAAACTTAAATAACTAATTATGACATATTAGTGACTAATTAATAATTAATTATAACATATTCATAACAAGAAAGTTTAACACACTTAACAATCAAATTTGTAACAAATAATGTATGTAAAAAATACGATACAATATATTTTACAAAAACAAAACTAGACAGATTAAAAAAAAATACGAGCATGATTATTTACCTAAAGTTTTCAAATTGTCGTCCGTTATTTGCGATGCACAGTTCACATCGCTTTGAAACACTTTTTGTTGCATTATAGATGTGAATATTTGAAACGGAATTCAGACAGTCTATAAGATTTTCTCTCAGTTGAACCAGTGTATTAGTTTGTCTTTTTGTATAAATTGTCTTTAATGGTTCCCCAAAAAAGAAATCTAACGGTGAGAGATCTGGCGACCGAGGCCCTTTACTGACCCATTGTTCCCTATCCATTTCTCCCCAAAATTAGTATTTAATAATTCCGAGATTAAATTAGTATTATGGGGTGGTGCCGTCTTGTTGAAAAAATACATGTGTCTTTCGTTAAGTGGCAAGTTGTCTAAAAAATTCTTCTACTATGTGGTAGTTTATCATATTGTAATACCGTTGACCATTTAAATTGTCATCATAAAGTTGGTAAGCTAAAATGCGGTTATTATATAGGGCACACCATACACTAAAACCTAAACGTCCTTGATTTTTGAACATCAACAGTCTGATGAGGATTATCTTCAGACCAATAATGTTTGTTGTGTCGGTTGAAAATTCCGGCACTATACTAACGTTTTCATCTGTCCAAATGATATTTTAAAAAATAATTGGTCTTGCTCAATTTGTTGTAGGTACCAATTGCAGAAATCAGTCGGCGTTCAGGATCAGTTAGAAGGAGCTGTTGTTTCCTTATTGTGATAAGGTCTAAATTTGTGTTTTTTTAAAACTGAAAGTGCTCTTCGTCACGATATACCAGACTCTGCTTCAATTTGCCTACTTGAAATTGAAGGATTTACGACTACCATACCAACAACATTTATGGCAACATCCTCAGCATCTTGAATACGATAATTTTTTGGTCTTGGTTTATTAAATCCTCCGTATTCAACGAGGTTTTCTTTTAGTCTACCAAAGTGGACATATTAGGTTGTCTCCTTTCAGGGTAGCGATTAAAATATGCTTCCAATGCAGCTTCAGAATTATATCCATTTTTGAATAAAACACTCTAGCATATTAAACTTTTCGTAGATTTGATACGCCATCGCGCCTTGTCAATTTCTTTAATCGAAACTTTAAAACTATAATGCAAGCAAAAACCAAACATAAACAATCAATCAAACAGTAATGTGTAACTGTGTATTTACATCCCAATATCCAACTGTTCTGTTTTCAAAATGACAGGCGCCTACTGTGCAAAATCATTGAAATTACTATACTGTCCTTTATTAGAAAACATATGTTTTTAACTGTTTCCGCATAAACACTCATCATAGACCCCACAAACTATATATCGTTGTAAAGAGAAAAAAATCCTCTTTTTAGCTAAATCATAGCCAACTATGGTTTCCATTTAAAAAATAGAAGTTTATGCCATAACTCGAAAACTACACAAGATATAAAAAATCTGTTAAGGAAATCCTATTCTACTTAAAAAAGTGCCTGTAGAACGTGCAAACAGATTTCTTCTAATTTTACAAACAACCGAGTTATCGACACCAATCGAAAACTCAAAAAAATCAATTTTCGTTTACAGCTCGAAAACGAAAAGATATAGCAAATTCTGGTTTTCACCAATGAATTTATCTCGAAAAAGAGGTCGGGGAAAGGTGGGTTCATTTTTCCATAGCCCTTACAGTTACCGAGATACCCTATAAAAACATCGAAATTTGCCCACCCGGTACAGGGGATCGTTGCCAAAAAATTACAGGATAGGCTATTAATTTACATAATTTTAAATTATCCTTTTACTGACCTATTAGAACTTAATGAACTTAATTTTAAATTGTTTTAATATTACAATTTCTATTTTTTTTTGTGATTGTTTGCCAAGCTTTCAAGTTGATCTGACTTCTACAGTCTGCCTCGTGAAAGTTGAACGATGTATGAGGGAAAAGGACCACAAAATGTGCAAAAAAAAGTTTCTCTGGACGTCAGAGCATAGGCGTATGCAATATTACTTTGTAAAATAACTAATAGTACAAAAATAAGATAGGAACCATAAGATAGGCTCCAAAAAAAAAACAAACACACTGTATCTCGATAACTAGTAATGGTAGGTATTTGAATTTTTGCACCAAAGGATTTATTCTAGTGCTGAATAAGAATATGTTATTGTATTTCATCCACTCCAATCGTCGGACATACTGTTTTCACTAGGATCCAATGGAAAACAGTATGTCCATGCCCCCAAATGTGAATATAATCCGAACTATACAACCATAACGTTAAAACACGGAGGCGGAAATGTCGTCATCTGGGGTTGCTTTTCCTGGAGAAGTGTAGGCTCCATACATCGCGTAATGGGAATCATGGACCAGTATGTGTATATTAACATATTGGAAAATATTCTGCAACCATATGCTGGCGAGTTTATGCCTGTTACGTGGAAGCTTGTTCAAGACAATGATCCCAGACGTACTGAAATCTATAAAACAGTGGTTAATTAACAACTCCTTATCTATTATTGACTGGTCATCTTGTACGTCTGACCTCAACCCCATAGAAAATCTATGGAGTGAAGTAAAACAGCGAGTTTGTCAGCGTCAGTTTAAAAATTTTGATGAATTGTATGAAGCTGTTAGAGAGGCCTGGTACTCGATACCTGTAGAGTTATGTCAAACTTTTATAAGCTCTATGGGTAGGAGATACACAGAAGTAATAAAGAAACATGACTATCCAACAAAATATTAATGTATGTTACATAGTTTCTTGAATAATGAACATTTTTCTATATCGTTTCTAATTATGTGTCCTTTGAAAAATGGTAGGTAAATGGCAATTATAAATATAAAAGTTGAACTGAGACGGATGAAGCAAAAAATAAGTTACGAATTGATTCCCTTTAGAACGCATGTTTATTGTATATACAATTGTTGGGACGGGTCAAAACCTAAATGACATAATGTGCATAAGTTATGCTAAAACAATGCCGTTTCTAATTATGTGACCGCCACTGTATATGTACAAAGAATAATTAAATATAGAGCAGTACATTTTATTTGTTTCTTTATAAAAAAAAAAAAAAACTACAGAATCTAGGTATGAAATGATATTTTAAGAATTAAAATTAAAATTATTACCTAAATACAACACCTAATCTTAGTACTAAAGAAAGTTTAAAAACTAAGTAGATAATGTTTTAATTAGCTTGACTCGCTTTCTTTTCCCTGGCCTTCTTCCCTTCTGTAAGTCCTTGTCTATCGGCTTCACTCAACATGGGCAAAGTTTTGGTAACCACACCGGTTCCTAAGGTTTGTGAACCGTCCCTAAGGGTGAATCTTTGTCCTTCTTCTAACACCATAGGCCTCATCATTTTTAAAATTAACCTACAAAGAAACAACACCAAAAAAGTTAGTAACACCTCCCACTGTATTTAAGTAAACTGTCTTGATTTATAGGCCACCGCAGACCGACCGGCAGTAGGTGAGAAATTAGAAATCTAGAATCACTGTTCGCACACCTATAGACAGTCGGTGGTGCATTTAGTTATACCATAGATGGGGTGATGTATATTCAAAGATTATTGTGCTACTGACTTTTAAAAAGTTTAAGTGTCACTTGTCACTTTGACTTTGAACCCATGGGTGAAAAATTTATTTTCCACCATGACCTGAAAAGTAAAATAAATTGTTAAAATTTGAAAAAAATAAAATCAATGAGAGCTCTTACTTTTATAGAAGAAAATCACTTGGTGCATTTTGCAAAAAATCCTAAATATTTTTTATTGAAAAAATGTTGGATTTTCGTTCATCTCTATTGGATATTTTGCCTTTTAAAAAATGAGAAAGTTTTTCCACATTTTGAAATGTCAACTCCCTCAAACTTATGCAATGACTCGACAATTTGCAGTAACACCTGCCACTTGTAATAAAATGTCATGACTGATTCAATTTATTGAACGTCAAATATCAATTTTGTAAGTTGAAAGTTAAAACTGGGGATGACTGTAAATAAAATAGTACACAAACTTCCGTAAAAAGTTTCATTCCTGTCTAGATATAAAGTTAACCTCGCCTTTGCGCCTCAGTAAACTACATAATGCCTCAACAGGAATGAAACACTTTTTCCACCTCGGTATGTAATATCCTATTACATAGTACAGTAGTGAGTTCTTACTTGGAATCTTCACCAGGCATAACCATCTCTTTATCTGGTACAACAACTTGGGCGGCACAATCCCATGTGCGACAGAACATTTGCATTTGAATAAATGATGTGAAAGGTTTCGGACGTCCACCCTCTTCCTTACTTAAAATGTAGACCTGGGACTCTATGTGATCATAATTTTTGACCGTGCCTGGTTTGGCCATTACCATACCTACAAGGAAAAAATCAACCAAGAGAAGAAAAATATTAAATTCTACTTGTATTGTCGTCTTGAATTCTTAAATTCTCACCCAAAGGTGACAACGAATTGGCTTCTAAGATCATTAAATCTAAATCCAAATAATTTCTGTATTTTGGTCTACTTAAAATCATAAAGTTTATGCTGTTCCAATAGAAATTGAAAACACTTGCAATTCAATTATAAATATGTACTAAACATATAATCTTCGCAAGAATGAGGCAATCTTTCGAACTTTACAGAAATGAATAAAATGCAATATACAGTGGACGCCGCTTATAAGACTCACGGATATAAGGTTCAGTCGCCTATAAGACTCAAAATCGCCAGAAACAGTCCGGACGTATCCGAATACATTGAAAAAAACTCGGTTATAAGACTCATCACTTCGGATATAAGACTCAGTTTATGAAAAATACATAACTGAAATGATGGAAAGTAACAAAAAACAAAAAAAAAATAAAAAAACTCCTTTAAACCATCTTAAACTTTGCACTGATTATGTATTGTTTGTACGTATGTATTTGAAAAGTTACCTTTTTTTTATAAGTAAATAACACGCTATTGTGTTGTATTATGTCTATTCACAGGTAAAATAAAGTTTGTGTATTACATACATTCTAAAATGTTGTTTTTCCCCCTTCGCTTATAAGGTTCATCCGCTTATAAGACTCACTTTTTGCTGGTCCCAAAGTGAGTCTTATAAGCGCGTCCTGTATATATGAATAAAATGCTGTATCTAATGCAAATTCACAAGAACTTTTGTGATCTTCCACTGAAAATGAATACTGATATACCTATTACCTCTTTTAACATCATCCTTTTCAAGCCTCTAATGAGTGCCCCAACTTGATCTCCGGCTTGGGCTTCTTCTAGAATCTGATGGAACATTTCTACCCCAGTCACTGTACTCTTCAAAACCTTATTGTAACCTACAAATTCACACTCAGCTCCTTTTTTTAAGCACCCCTCTCTCCAATCGCCCAGTAACTACTGTACCACGTCCTGGAATTGAATAGGTATGTTCAACAGGCAATAAGAATGGTTTATCCAGTTCCCTTATAGGTGTTGGTATGTGGGTATCAATTTCTTGTAATAACTTGAGTACGGCATCTTTCCCAATTTCAGGCTCTTTGTCTTCCAAAGCACACAATGCTGATCCAGTAACAACAGGAATATTATCACCATCAAAACCCATTTCTGTTAATAATTCTCTGATTTCCATCTCAACCAATTCTACCATTTCCTTATCAGCAGCATCAACTTTGTTAATAAACACAACAATATGTTTTATGCCAATCTGTTTAGCTAAAAGTAAATGTTCCCTTGTCTGAGGCATAACGCCGTCTGTAGCTGCAACAACTAATATCGCCATCCATTTGGGCTGCTCCTGTGATCATATTTTTTATGTAGTCGGCATGTCCAGGACAATCAGTGTGACCATAATGTCTGTTTTCTGTCTGGTACTCTATATGTGCTACATTAATAGTAATACCTCTTGCTTTTTCTTCGGGAGCATTGTCAATATCCTGGTATTTCCTAGCTTTCGCCAGTTTAACATCTGCAAGAACTTTAGTTATAGCGGCTGTAAGAGTTGTCTTGCCATGGTCAACATGTCCAATTGTTCCTACATTACAATGAGGCTTTGTACGTTCGTACACTTTTTTTCAGCATAAAACCGTTTTTGATTATAACTAGATACGGAAACTTGTAGTGCTTTGGCATAGTTATGAAATTTGCATATTCTTCCGTTTACTATTATCTGTTTTAAGCAATAATGCAGAGCTAAAAAAAGCCGAGAAATTATTCTAACCTACATATATCATCCACCATCAGGGTTAACTATAATTTTACCTGGGACTACAGTTCTTGCTACAATAACAGAACTCATTTTCCAATAAAACTTAACAAAAGCCCGTTACAGTAATTATATTATTATAACTTACAATAAACACCTAATTCAGTTTATTTTAATTAAACATGAGACAATTTTTGGTATATTCATAGAGACTACGAGATTGCCGAGAATGAGAAGTGAGAAGAGAAGTGAGAAGTGAGAAGTGAGACGAGAAGATAGATTGGAACCAGGGGCTGTTCACTCTTATGAGCCTACCTGAAATGTGATATTTAATATGAGACCAACTCTATAGATGGCGCAACCAGCTTAGTTAGTTATGTATAGTTGGTACTGTTAAAAAAAGAGATTGGTAGTCCGGAAGAACTAGTTCAGTCCATGCGCCCAAATGTTTAATATTTACAATTTGCGTTATGTTCTTACGTCAATATTTATCTGGGCGTATCGATTGAATTGGTTCTAAGTAAAACTAAAACAAACCTAAGTTTTGTAGTTTTGTGTTTAATTTGTTTCCATGTGTTAATTTATTTTGTGTTTTATTTGTTTATTGGGTATTATATATTCTTATTTGAGACATAAATTAGTTGAGTTAATATTACATGAAAAGATGGAGAACTAGAACTGGTACCATATGTGTGTTATAAATGAAACTTCATGTAAAGAAAGTTATGCCTTTACTTTTTTTGTTTATATAAATGGCTAGTTGGAAATAATTTATACTTAAATGTGATTGTGTCTTGTGTATAAATGTGATTGTGAATGCATATAAATGTGGTTGTGAATAAAGGAATCTTACATCTAAAACAATTGATTTTGGTATTTAATGGTTTCAATATCTCAAATATCCTCCTTTTTCATCACATCATTATTTCTTGAGGAACGGTTTCAAATACAGTTTGTGGACTTTTTTAAGTGTTCCCTTATGAACGAAACGTATATATATATATTAAATGACAAGAATAGCAAAATCATATTTAGTTTATGCTAGATAAGGATAAAAAACTTTATGTAACCAAGTATGATTATGCTATTCTTATATACATACGTTTTGTCCATAATGGAACTCTTAAGAGTCCGCAAACTGTATATTATTTTTGAATATTTTTTTGAATATAGCGCCATCCGCCATATTAGTTAAAATTAGTTTGAGACCAATTCAAGAGATGGCGCTCACGGTTTCATTTAGTTCTATGAGAGAGTTCCATCTATCTCTTCTTTTATCTATGATTGGAACTAGTGTCACAGAATAATAGAGTAAGAGCCTAGAGCCATAGATAAAAGAAGAGATAGATAGAACTCTCTCATAGAATTAAATGAAACCGTGAAGCGCCATCTCTGGAATTGGTCTCAAACTAATTTTAACTAATATGGCGGATGGCGCTATATTCAAAAAATATTCAAAAATAAAAATACAGTTTGCGAACTCTTAAGAGTTCCATTATGGACAAAACGTATGTATATAAAAATAGCATTATCATACTTGGTTACATAAAGTTTTTATCCTTATCTAGCATAAACTAAATATGATTTTGCTATTCTTGTCATATAATATATATACGTTTCGTCCATAGAGAACACTTAAAAAGTCCACAAACTGTATTTGAAACCGTTCCTCAAGAAATAATGTCTAAAAAATGTCACATTTATACGCATTCACAATCACATTTATACACAGACACAATCACATTTAAGTATATATTATTTCCAACTAGCCATTTATATAAACTAAAAAAAAGAAAAGGCATAACTTTCTTTAGATGAAGTTTCATTTATAACACACATATGGTACTAGTTCTAGTTCTCCTTCTTTTAATGTAATATTAACTCAACTAATTTATGTCTCAAATAAGAATATATAATACCAATAAACAAATAAAACACAAAATAAACCGATCCAACCTAAAAATGTATCTTCCATAAGTATCTTCTATCAGTCTAAAATTCAAAAGAAAATCACTACAATTATCCAGCAACTTGTAAATAGTAAACCTTGATCACAATAAGTGTTTTAGGTAGTAAATAATCAAATACTACACATAAATAATAAATTAAAGCGGCAACTTGAATATAAAACACATTAACAGCAATGTAAAAACAAACGGCTAATGTCCCAATCGTTAGTTCGCATTTTTTCCGCACTGGCGCTGGCATCTTAAATTCTGACGCCTATTGCCTGCAAGAAAAATAGGTACACTCGAACCCCTCTTAAGTCGCCAAATCTGTGCATCATTACCTCGCTTAAGTCGCGAAATTTAGCCTCTCTTAAGTCGCGATCATAACCTCAACTTTTTCGTGTTTTAGCTGCAAAAAGAAATATTTAGAGATATACCACAGCACTTGTTATAACGAAAAATGAGCCGACTGAACGAAAAATCAATGTAAGTATACCCAGTCGTGCGTGACAAGGTTCAATTTTCCACTTGAATGAATATTTTAAAGATAAAAATTTTAAAAGACACCTAACCCATTTTTAAATCAATTAATGTATTACGCAATCGATTTTTCAATAAAAATTATACATATTCATGCGAGAATCCAATTTCCAAACGTAGTTCTAACACTTTTACAGGCAGCGACTTAAGCGGGACGGTTTCGTGAAATACTAGGGAAACGTGGTGAAATAAGAGGGGATGTGAATTAAGCGAAGTTGAAATAAGGGGTTCGAGTGTAAAACCATATATCTAATACTCCTATATTGCTGGTTCCCATAAGTAGAGGTGTCACGAGTCACGTGGTAAGTGAGACAGCAAATGACTACTTGACCTGTTGTGCGCAAGCGTCACGAGTAATTGGCTGTATGTGACTGGTTGCAGGGGATGTTCACTCTTATGAGCCTACCTGAAATGGGATATTTAGTATGAGACCAACTCTATAGATGGCGCAACAAGCTTGGTTAGTTATGTATAGTCGGTACTCTTAAAAAAGATTGGTAGTCCGGAAGAACTACACTCAACATCCACATTTCCGAACTTTTACGTTCCGCAGACTTCCACATTTCCGAACTCTCGTCACCTCGGGATTACCGAACTGCTGGCGCATGCGCAAAGGGTTTTTCTGGCTCATTCTAGTACTTTTCTTTGTTTTTCGAGGTTTTTATGCAAATGTAATACATACATACATGTGTACATGTTAATAAAAAGAACGTTTTTCTAAACAAAAAAATGTCAGGTGCAAAGGAGAGAGTAATGCAGGTAATTATTTTGTAATTCAAAGTAAAGGTTTGTTTTATTGAACATTTTGTTGATGTAACCTATAATAATTTCAAACTGAAATGAAAAATTATGATAAAATATGTATTTTTAAGAAAACCGTGATACAAAACAAACATTATTGTACTGTTTATTTGCAGAGAAAAGAGCCTGCTAAGAGGCTAACCTTGGAGCAAAAGCTGGATTTGATAAATCACGCAAAAATGGTGTTAATAATGTTGATCTATGTAAGATGTACAATATTTGTAAATCGTCAGTGGTAGAAATTCTTGGAAAAAAGAAATTTACTTTGAAAAAACTGAAAAAAAGACGAAAATTGAGTGGACGGATTGACACAATAAAGTGCACCGGTACTTATGATACGCCATTTGAAAGAAGTGTTTTCACTGGTTTGTACAAAGAAGAACTCTTGTCTCAGGTGTTTTGTTTGCTGAATTCTGTGACAATCGAAATGTTTGATAACAATCGCATTATTGTGTTTACATTTTTTTCTCATTTCAAATTTCGCGGTTTTTTGTCGTCAACCAATCAGCGACAAGTTCGGTTATGTGGAAGTACAAGTTCGGAAATATCGTGAGAAAAAGTTCGGAAATATCGTGAGTTCGGAAATTTGGAGTTCGGATATGTGGATGTTGAGTGTATTGAATTTGATGAAGGTATTAAGGTTATTTCTTCCAAAAAAGTAATAGCCTTTTCTTCGCTACCATTTAATTTATGGAAAGATTAAAAAGAAAAGATTCTCTAAACCAGGATGTAAAAATATGCTTACCTGACATATTGCAAAATTACGAATAAATTGACTTCGGAAGAAATACCGTGCTAAACAATATTGATAACAACATTAAATGACTGTTTACAGTTTAATGACAATATATTAATTTTTTATAAAAAAAACTTATAGTTTGCATTGCGGTTATGAGAAGAAATATTGGCGGTAGTTTCGAAATTTCCAAAATCGCATGAATATTCGTCTTAATTATTCACGAAACTTTTAATAGGCGGGAAATTAGAATAGAATTTTCAAATGAATTAAAAAAAATACAATTTAAATTTCATATCTTCAAACCTGTGTAAGATATCGAAAAAACTTGTTTTTTTACCTTGCTTTCTTTTTTAAAAAACTAAAAGAAATTTTATATGAAAATAAATCATTGAAACAATTTTTTTTGTAGATTTTCTTTTCATTCGATATCTCGAAAACTAAGCGAGATATCGAAAAATATTATTCTTACATATCATCTCGATTTCTATTAGAATCCATCAAAAAAAACAATTTTTTAATTTATTTTTCATTCGATATATAACAGAAGGATATATTCGAAACTAAGCGAGATATCGAAAAATTTAATTCTTACATTTCGTTTTATTTCATCGAGTTCTATATGAATCCACCATCAGATTGCGGCGCCATGAAACAGCAGAATCCCCCATGCGCATCACTAAAATAAATTACATAATAAATCGTAAATGAAAAAATAAAGTTCTGTTATAAGGACCGAGAGGCCTGGTCAATATATGCGCCATCTCTCGTTGACATCGGTACTAATTTAAACGTGTTTCGTTTTGGCCTACCTCAATTTCCTCTCACCTTCGCTTAATTCACATTTCCTCTTATTTTACCACGTTTTTCCTTATTATGTCACGAAACTGTCCCTCTTAAGTCGCCGCCTGTAAAAGTTTTAGAACTACGTTTGGAAATTAGATTCTCGCATGAATATGTACAATTTTTATTGAAAAAAATGATTGTGTAATACACTCGAACCCTTCTTAATTCACCTTCGCTTAATTCACATCCTCTCTTATTTCACCACGTTTCCCCCTATTATGTCGCGAAACCGTCCCGGTTAAGTCGCCGCCTGTAAAAGTTTTAGAACTACGTTTGGAAATTGGATTCTCGCATGAATACAATTTTTATTGAAAAAAAATGATTGTGTAATACATTAAATATGGACACCTAACCTTTAAAATAGGTTAGGGTGTTTTAAAAATATTTAACCTTTAAAATATTCATTCAAGTGAAAAATTGAACTTTGTCACGCACGACTGGGTATACTTACGTTTATTTTTTTGTTCAGTTGGCTCATTTTCGTTATAACAAGTGCTGTGGTATATCTCTAAATATTTCTTTTTGCAGCTAAAACACGAAAAAGTTGACGTTATGATCTCGACTTAAGTGAGAATAAATTTCGCTACTTAAGCGAGGTGATGATGCACGGATTTGGTGAATTAAGAGGGGTTCGAGTGTACATTGAATATAGACACCTAACCTTTAAAATAGGTTAGGTGCCTTTTAAAAGCATTTAACCTTTAAAATATTGATTCAAGTGGAAAATTGAACTTTGTCACGCACGACTGGGTATACTTACGTTGATTTTTTCGTTCAGCTGGCTCATTTTTCATTATAACAAGTGCTGTGGTATATCTCTAAATATTTCCGTTTGCAACTAAAAACTAGTGTTGCGAAAATTCGAATTAAATAATTCGACTAATTCGATAGTTAATTGAAAGCAACTAATTCGATTAACTTTTTCGATATACCGAGATAAAAATTAGTAGTATTTATTATTTATGTAGTATTAGTACTCCAACGGGAAACGGAATTACGAATTATTCAACTGGTATACGCCTATACCTATCGAATGTCTACGATGGAGGTCGAGTGTCGAGTGAAGCATAGTAATAGTAATATGATAGTAATATGGCAGTTACTAGTATCAAAGGGAGATGAAATGCGAGATATTTATTTACTTGCAGGAAATATGGCATAAATTATGGTTTAATTTATTAGACGGCTTTGGCACAGTTAAAAGAATATATGGCTATGGTTCAGATTTCTGCGAATTGTTTAATAGCCCCTAACTGGGACGAATATATTTATAGGTATAATTTAAATTTATAATTCTACTAAATAATTCGAATTATTAATTCGATTTTGAAATATGAATTATTACTAATTATTTGATAGTGAAAATAATTCGATCATTCCCAACGCTACTAAAAACTAGAGATGTGTAGTTCGTGACCGAAAAGTTCGAACGAACTATTCACTTTGAGTGAACTGAACGAACTGTTTCACTCTCTTAGCAGGTTATAGCATAAAGAAACCAAATAAGAGTATTTTATTAAATAGCCCTAACTGGAAATTCGTTCAAACGCCCCCAGTTCATCATTAACGTTCAGAGCGCCCCCCAGTGGAGTTCTGGACTCGAGTAATAAAATTAAAGAAATCTACTTTAGACTGATTCTCCAAAAATCACCTAGATGGCGCCATAATAAAAGTTAAACATATTTGTAACTGTGTTCTTTCGCAAATACAAAAGATAAAATGATTAGTGAATTAGATAACTAAAATTTAAATTGTGATTGGCTGGAATCATATTCACAAATACAAAAAGAATATGCTTCTGGTGAGTTCGCAGTGCCCTCTGCTACATCTGTACCGTCTGGAGATATGTAACAACTAACAACTAACAACAGTTTTATTAATTAATACCGGGATGTATGTGTGAGGTTAGGTTCTTATTTTTAATGTGTCGGTAATGTTACCTTTTCCATTTGGGTGTTTGTTGGAAGTATTGTTGCACTAAATATTTATGTAAGTATTTTGTCAAGTTTTTAATGTCTTCGAATTACCTTTTTGCCACTTTTTCTTACCAGTATTTAAAAACGAGTTGTCCAGGTAAAAATGCGTATCATTGCCATGCACCAAATTGTAAAAGTATCTTTTACAGAAATATTAGAAATCCTTCATTTAAAAATAAATCGTTTTCCAAATTCGTGCAGGCACGAGGCATAATTAGGATCTATTTTAATTTTCTAGTCATTGTCAATTTCATTGGAATACAGGTTATGTATTTATTTATTTATTATTTAATTATTATTTATTTGTTATTTCTATAGATTTTTTTTTCGTAACAGGTTTTATGAGAATGTTTTAATATAAATTTTGCAGTAGGTACTGTAGAATGCATTATTACTAATATTTATTTATCTTCAAATTTTCTTCGCACTTCAAATTTTATTTCTTAGTACTAGTAGTTCTATTTTATTTTGGTAGTGAAGATAGATACATATGTCTACGATTCTACTGATATTTAAACACTTGGTAGTGTTACACTCTGTATATATGTCAATATATACTTTTAATAATGATGGATAATAAATGATTTAACAAATACCTAATAATAATCTTACCAATTTAATCTGTGTTCAGTAGTACATCGTACTGAAGAGAACCAAATAGTTCGAAACATGTGTAACTATCTACATTTTATCAAAATTTGTTTCTATAGACTGGGGTCTAAACGGTAAGTATATTAAGTAATCATATTGTTATTAATTCAATTTCCAATTTGTATATACATATATAAGTTTGAATTTATGCTGTCAAAAATTAATTAATTTTCATTTACACTAAAACAAGCTGTAGTGATGATGTCTGGAAACAATTATAAATTGCTAATCAACTGCAGCTAGTTTTAGTGTAAATGTTAAATTTATTGTAATTTTGATAGCATATATTCTTATATTATAAAATTTGAATTTACCGCCTGAATACAGCGTTCTGAACTACTAAGCTGCCATCTCGCCGATTTTTAGGAAAGTTGTAGTCGAAAAGCTATATAAACTGCAGTTTTCTGCAGTTAAAAAACGTTTTCCGAGTCCAGATGTCCGACAGATGGTGCTAGTGTGGTGTTTCCATAAATCAACATGGAATCGAACCCTCTTATTTGGTTTCTTTATGGGTTATAGTTCGTTTTGAACTGTTTTTCAGTTTGAAATATTTCGTTCGCCGAGATTGGTAATCAACAGACCGGATGGGAAACATGAAATAGAATGAACTGACTAAATACTGAAATAAATATTCATGATAAAAATATAGAATAAACATAATTTTAAACCAATTCAGTATTATTTATAAACAATATAAAATATGTGTAGAAATACAAATAATAGTTTTGTGTGTAATGACACGAATGACAACATATTTTTATCAATCATTGTTATGTACTGGGTACTAGTGTGTACTGTTGTTTGTAGCTGCCGCTGCCGAAATTTCGGCCCTTGTGCGTTGATTGTCGACTACTGCGTTCGTATGCATCACCTTCGTTTCATCGTTTCACAAGAGAAATGTAGGAACGAAAGAACTATAGTTCATTTTGAACTGTAAAAAATAACTATTCAGTTGGATGAACTGTTTCATTGCGAACTATTCATCAAAGTGAACTAGAATGGGCGCATTCAGGGACGCTCAGCCGCTGACCGCTATGTGTTAGTAGTTAGCCTTTTCTGACAGTCAGCGGCTTAACACTCCTGAATCGTTTGTATGAGTTTCGTAAAGACCTAGAAAACGTAATATGTTCTATGGCATAGATAACTTTCATGAATCATGGATTCATAATTCCCTGCCATATTCTGTGCTTAAAGACATTTAAAGGACAAAGATTCGTTTTCTTTTCCATAACTTTTGTTTAAAAACAAGCAATATTTTCTTTCCTATAACTTCTGTTTAAAAGTAGGTTAAAATTCAGTTGCTCACAGCACATATCAAACGATAGAGAGAATCATGATAGAATTATTGTCAGTCAGCATCTCAGCTATAATATTTTAGGCTTAGTAAATTGGTCAGCCGCTGAGATCAAAAGTGTCAGCCACGTCCATTCAGGGGGAAGTAGCTAAGTTAGCTACTCAGCCGCTGAGCGTCCCTGAATGCGCCCAATGCCTATCTCTACTAAAAACACGAAAAAGTTGAGGTTATGATTGCGACTTAAGAGAATAAATTTCGCGACTTAACCGAGATGATGCACGGATTTGGGTACTTAAAGGGAATCGAGTGTATTTAAGTTGAATACTGCTGTCACTTAGTGTCGCACACGGGGCTGAAAGTTGGATAGCAAATATCGCAACATCATGCCATCCCACCTTGTCATTTGATTTAGTAATGTTTGGTGCAGACAACTTTGGCCCTACTGCTAAAAGGAATAACCGTAAAGTAACTTAGTGAAATACAATTCTCATATGTGCAAGAGAGATGACAATCGTGAACAATTTTAATGTTAGTTAATTTTGTGTTATATGTATGGCAGATCGGGGTCTTTGTTTATTATTTTCATCATTTCTGTTTTGTGAGGGAGAATGGTGTTATTCTTTAAATTCTGTAAATAATAAAGATCTATAGGATATTCCCATGCTAAATATCCTATGGGATAATCCAGTTTTGAGTAATGTTTAAGGTTGTATTTATTGCATAAGTAATACTTTTTGTTCATCTAAAATTGCAATAATAGCTGGCCAGCATTACAAATTTCAACCATGTAGTATTTATTACTTTATTAGATAAATATTAACTAAAACTACTTTTGTAGTGACGACGCTTTTAACAGTTTTAACATCAAAACACTATCTACGTGTAAACAGCTGGTAAGTTTTTTTGCATGTAATTAAAATATTTTACATTGTACTAAGCCTGCTTTTCTTTTAAATATTTATATACCTGTTGTATTGCTCTAATAAAACTGATAAATAATATAAGCATTATGATTGTGTAAACGATATTATAGATAAATGTATTAGACTTACAACTTATAAATGGATCAAATAAAAAAAGGCATTAGACAATTCAGTAGTGGACATACAAAAAAAAAAAAAAACAAAGCCAATTACAGTCTACTTATCTTACACCAACCAATTACCTTTTTCTTTTTTTTTTTTGTTTATTTCGAGTTCTAAATGAGTCCATTTAGAACTCGACTTTTTTAGTACAATGATGAACCAAGAAGACAGTGACGAATACCAAATTTTGAGGGAGAATTTTATTTTTGTGATATTTATTAACACAATTATTATTTATTATCAGAATATTTAGTTATGTTGATAGAATTTTATTTTTTGTTTATTGTTATTGTTTTTTTTTTCATTTTATTTGCCTATGTTTGGCGAAAGTTTCAGAATGTTGTTATATATAATTTTTTATTTCTTGGCAATACCAAGAGTTTGATGATTTTGTTTTAGAATAATTTTTCATTTTAGTTGTTTATACCTGGTATTACGTAATTTGCAGAACTTGTTTTTAAATTAGGATAATACTTGCAATTTATGTATTTTACATCATTTTTTATTGTGAAATAGTTCATCATTTATAGTTTCGGTTAAAGTTTTATGCATTATGTGTTACCATAAGTATAACGCCCAATTTTTTCCACCTTGCGGTATCACCATCTTGACGAAACCTAAATTTTAGGTGGATGAGGTGGCTTGCGTGTTCCAATGATCCTACGAGCTAAGACAGGGGTAGCATGCAATGCTACTGGTAGGGTCACCCATGCTGAACAGGTCAAAGGGAAGGAACCTGACTAAGAGTGATACAAACTGTTTATACTATAACATCTAATGGTATTGTTATGTAAACAATGTTCTATTGTTATATCTTGTTAATAAATTTTCCTTATGATTTTTTTGTTTCTTTTTAATAGTGAAAATATAATTTTATAACTGAAAACATCAAATATCAAGAGATAAAATTATTATTTTTACTTTTAAACCTTGAATGCTATGTGAAATTAAGAAGGGTTCCTCCCTAATTTGAGGGAGGATGATTTTCTTAATTTTACAAAGTATTGAGTTTTAAAAGTAAAAATATAAAGAAGTAGGTATTTTTAAAAAGCCCGCGCTGTGCCATATAGAACTGTCAGTGTGTTGCCATCAATTAAGCAGTAGGTAGCGCTTCTAATCCTATATGTTTTGTGGTGTCGCATATCGGTGTAGTAAAAACAAGCTAGATAATCCAATGGGAGAGGATTATACTTAATACGTAATTCGGGAATTACGTTACGTTACTACCAAACTTGTTTTAAAAGCGGGAGTCAATTCAAAATCGGGAGAATCCCGTCTAAATCGCGAGGTCTGGCTGCTCTACCTTTACTGCAATTTTTTTTTAATGTGCTTTGTACAATTGATATAATTATTATACAGATTTACAATGATGTGATATTTTCGTAGATTTGTTTAATCCAAAATTGAAAATATGTAGAGCCTCCCAGAATTTTTAGATGGAGTTGCATTTTATTGAACTGATTAGAACACGTTTTGTTCATGCAGTCACACACGTTTGCCTGTTTAGATTTAATTTTTATCTGTTTGAGGACATGTTCATCTCAACAAGATTATGATCTAAAACGCAAAACATCTAAATAGAGTCTAAATGCGAATCAAACGCAAAGTATGGTCTGAGGGAAAAGGAGATTACCGATTGATCTTTAAACTTGGTTGAGTGGGGAGTAATCCAAAAACAAGAAACAAGAGAACACTACTGATCCTAATTTAATTCCAAATCTTGGTGTTTGAGGATCATATAGAACATAGACACTGTAAAAACTGTAAAAAAAAGGTAAAAGAAACCGAAACCAAAATTATTGACGGAAAATGTTAAGTTCAGAGTTTCGAAGAAATAGGCCTAGAACAAACCAGTTACCTCCTATTTCTGCATCAAATCATAACTTGACAAATCAACTTCAAGTACCCCAGGTGAATCAACAAACTTCATTTTTAAACAATAGATATATTTTTATAAAACTAAATGTGTATTAAAAATGCTATTATTTTGTATTTACATTTTTTACTTATTTTTCTTATTCTAAAAAATATATGATCAAGTGTAATAATGCGAATATGATTTTATTATAAGGATTCTAACTTTTCACGAAATAAAGCAGCAGAGGATGAGGGTTTAGTTGAATATTAAGAGGAGAAGGAAAAACACACATACATAGTTCAAAAATAAATATACCACATTTTCTTACCATTAAGTATATTCAGTCATTCTTTTATACCATATTGCCACTAGAAATCTAAAGGAGCTAAAAAGTTACCCCCCCCCCCAGAGCAATATTTGAAATAAAAAAAAATCAAAAAATCAAGTTTAGAAATAACAATATCAGAAGGTCAATAGAAGAAAACCTTTGTCCTGCAATGTTACATACCTACATTATAAGTTTAAAAATAATACTACACTATTCACTCAATTTTCAGTGCTCTAAAACCCTCTAAAAAAGACAAGTCATAATAGCCCTCCATGAAACTAAACATGTTCGCATTTTCATTCAGTTTAGTATATTTTATTCGAGGATAGGAATCTAAAATCTTACATAATTTGCCATAAAATTAATTAGTACATTTATGAAAATTGTCAAGATGTGAAGATAATAAAAAAAAAATTCATAGCTTCACTTCAATTATTATTCGTACAATTTTTATACATAAAAAATATCAAACTGTAAAATTTGTTTTATTATATACATTTAAATTGTCATATTTATGTATGATGTACAATCTTAACTTAAAATACCATTATTTGTATATTGCCCAATTTTTTTTATTTACTGTACATTCGTGATACCTACTGAGCAACCTTTAAAAGTTACACCTAATAGCTATTGACCTACTTACTGAATTTCAATACCTATAATTTCGTGACATATATTTTATAAAAGCAATTATTAGATTCAAAAATTGAGGTTTTATTCATTGTCACAGGTATCGAAGAGCCTTTTCATGTGCTTTTTTTCGGTCTTTCGTTATAGGCTCGCAAAAATTTGTATAAGCCATATGCAAGTTTTTAGGTGACTTATCGGTGATTTCTAGTTTATAACGAAATCTAGGATTTTCTTCAGTCGTTCCTAGATGTTGAACACTAAACTGAGTTGTAACATCATTATTTTCATTTAAATTTCTAATGCCCAACCTAAAAAATTCTCCATTTAAATGCATTACTCTATATGAAACTAATGTATCTCGAATATCATGTGTATATATGTTATTGGCATTTATTACAAAGTTCGAATGTGCGCTTATTAAATGCTTATACATATGACATTTTGATCCTTTCCACTGGCAACGTGAACTTCCTAGAATACAGGAACATTCATCATATTTACAGAATTTCTCATGATTGCGAATCTGATCAGCAACTGCTGTAAACTGGCAACCAAGTTTTTTATTATGACATGGATATTGTAACTTAGTTGTCAGCTTCTCTAATGTGAAATTTCTTGTTCCAGTACATGGAAAGTTAGGTTTGTTTTCTTTCTTGCAGTCGCCACATATGCTATGACCTAGAACAATTCTACAATTATAAAGGAACACAAAAAAACTTATAAATGAAATAAATTAGATGTTTTGGACATCCATTCTTTATATACAGGATGCTATTTTCCAATTAAATATTTAAAAAAGGGATACAGTAAAATCCACTTAATATGACCGTATATAATGATTAGGGTTGGCCAATTGTGTCATAATACAGCGGTGTAGTATAGGAATCGACTACTGGTCATGACGCGCGGCGAGTAGCCGAGCACCTGACATGTCAATTAGTGTGTTCGGTGCAAACGCCTAAAAAACTACCATTTGCTGACAAAGTGAATTAATTCGTCAGTGATTTCGAAGATTTATTTTCTGATGGAGCGACCGTAATGTGTCTATAACGAACAACTGCTGTGTAGGGACAAATGCGATTGTAGACGTTACATAAATAGTGTGAAACATAATAATTAAAAAAAAGGGCATGCCCTTAAGAATCCAGTTTATTCTCGACTTTCTTTTAATGTTAAGTGATTATGATGTACACCTAAATGTACTCCGTAAACAACCATTATGTGAGTTTTGACACAAATACGTTAAAGAAATGCCATTGTCAGGTTGCACAATGTTAGGTAACTATCTACTAACTGTACGTAGTGACTTAGTAAAGTAAATTAAAAGTACATTAAAAAATACAGAAGTTATCAATATCAGAGAGTAGTATGCTGTCATTAGCGGAGTCACTACAAAAAAGTGGATGAAGTAAATTAGCTGCTACAAGCTATAGGTGACGCAATAAATGAGCCAGTTAAAAATAAGTTCCAAGGTGTATGAATGAAAGGCATGAAAGAAAGTGTATTGAATTAAACTTGTTTTACTAAATTAATACCAATGTGATGGTGTATCAGATACGTTAAGTGAATGCAAAGAGTATTTTAATTAGGTATGCCTGTATTACATCAGCAGAAGTCGAATGGTCAGGTCAACAATACTCAATAATCACAAACAGACCAAAATAAATGCAACAATATATAAAGTAGGTAATTAAGTAGCTAGATACGTATTATTATGATTTTTAAATAAATTAACATTTGGTGCTGAGACTATGTTTCCTGGAAGAGAGTTCTAATAGTAGTGCACTCGATTTTAGAGAAAGTATTGATTACATAGTTTGTGAAATCTTTCATGCACTAATTTATAACTATACCAGTGGCGGTGCGTGATATTTCAGTTAGCCATATCTTGAAAACGACGCATGGGACCCACTTCACTTTTTAGGTGATGACTATACATCTCTTACAGAAAGGATTTATAGTGAAAAAATCGTCAGCAAAGTTTGCGAAAAAAATTTTCAAAAACACTGATTGACTAATTTTGGGAAACAAAATGTTCCTATAAAATTAAAATGGCCATAACTTTTTGAAAAAAAAAAATATACTGCAAATATCCCACAGAGCGTTACTGAGAACCCAGGGAGTGCTCCAGTGTTTTTGAAATTTTTTTCGCAAACTTTGCTGACGGTTTTTTCACTATAAATCCTTTCTGTAAGAGGTGTATAGTCATCACCTAAAAAGTGAAGTGGGTCCCATGCGTCCTTTCAAGATATGGCTAACTGAAATATCACGCACCGCCACTGAACTAAACCCTCATAAAGTCGACACGAAGACTAAAGAAATCGAAATGTACACTATAATGACTGTGCAAAATTATATAAGTTTCAATAAGATCTCCATGTATACGTCTTTCCCTTAGAATAGATAGACCAAGAACTGTGAATCTTTCTTCGTACGGTAGTTCATGAATAGCCGAACAGAGTCACGTTACTTTACGCTGAATTTGTTCCAAAACATGAATATCACCAGCAAAATATGGATTACATACAGGGGCGGCATACTCCAAAACTGGCCTTATATAGGCTTTGTAGATTTAGAAATGTAGATCAGGAGATAAGTTTTTAAATGTTATTGACACCAAATACAAGACTGAATTTCCTTTTTTTTATGGTTTTAGTAATGTGTGGTGCTCATTTTAGGTTCGAATATATTAGGATCCCAAGGTCTTTCTGCTAGGCAACTGGTTGTGTTTCAGTTCCCTTCAGAAAGTAATGAATATTTGGATTATTGCATCCCACATGAATTACCTATAGTACATATTACATGAATTATATTGATGTGAACGCCTATGTCCCGCGGCATATTTCGGCCAACTCTAATATTGATCAACTGTTTGAATCAAAAAAAATTATTACTATAAGTTTGGTTTCCATACAAACTCCTATGGAATTTAGTCTATAATGACTTTGTCTATACTGACATGTCTCTTATATTGACTTATTTCAAAATAAATCATTCATTTACTTGTACCTGTCGCGCACTCCCACCAATCCCTCGGTCTCTTCTCTGACGACTGACAATATGTTGTGAACTCTCACACGTACCCTGCGATTTTTTTAAGCCAGCAATAAATATTTTTATGTAAATGTATGCATGGCTCAACGAATTGACGTGAACAACACTGCTTCAACATAGAAAACTTTCACACATGAAGAAAAAAATGCAATTATATGCAGACTCGAAAATTGAGAATCAAATTCGTCACTCGCATTAAAAATCTGTCCGTTGGTCATAAAAACAAAAATAAAATCAAGAAACCCTTAGATTCTAAAATCTTAAAACAAAAGACTCCGCAAATCAACAGAAAAATTTTGTTGTAGTGGTATAAGAAAATAAAAAAACCAACGAATACCAACCCATATATGTAATTCCTTGTAGTGAATGAAAAATTTTTATTTCACTACTATTGCTTTCTATGGTGTCACCTTAGTATGACCTATTTGTCATTTCCTTTAAGTGTCATTATAAGCGGATTTTACTGTAGTTGATATGAATGTTTATTACCTATAGTTGTAATGAATATAGGAGGAACTATTAGTCGATTACAAGCTTTGCATACCAACTCCTTAAGAATTTTTTTATCCGAGGAAGGGACCTCTTTGTCATTATTTGCTTGTGGACTGGTTGAGAGAGTGCAGTCCTGATCACCTTTATTTAGTTTAAGTTCTTCTTGAGGTTTCTTAAATACATTAATACGGCATGATATTTTCTCCGAATTGTTCAGTAAACTTTTCAATGCAGAAAAATCAATTTCCAACATTTTTTTCATATCACTCATATTTGCTAATATTTCACCAATAGGCTCCAATCTATTTCTGCATAAGCTAATCAAATTGTCATCTTTGTCAATAAAATCTAATCGATAACGGTAGCATTGGCTATCTGCATCACTACCATTGATCATCAACAAACAATAACATTTGGCATTTTTGTTGAATTTAATAAACATGGTTACAAACTTTGCTTTCACTTTCACAAAAAACACAGTATCTTTTTGTAGATCAGTCCAGTTAAAATGTGGAGGAATCAAAATGGAATCACTGTGGCAAATCTGAATGTGTTCATCGAGAGATTTTATGCTGGAAGACCATGAGCATGTCTGTGATACATTTAAAGACAATAAAGGGCAATTTATCCATTCAAAAGGGCACACTTTTTCATGGGCCTCTACTTCATCCCAACGGAGAATTTTCTTACATCCATATTTTTTATTAGAACATGGATAAGTCATCAACTTCGCTAAGTCTTCATACATATATTGTCTCAACCTTGTTCCTTGGAAGATGTCAGTATCCAATACACATCTACCACACATTCCTTGTATTTGTTCATCATGTTCAATGCAATATATGGGGCTTACATTAAGCAATTTGAGGCAAAAAGCACATTTCAAATTGTTTTCTAAAATACTTTGATCCATAATTATATTTTGATCCAAATTATGTTCTTCCAGTCAACACATCCACAGGTATTATCAGTATAATATAGTTATCTTATACGTATCTTTTCCTTTCATCAATATCTAGTAATGTATTCGTTGATGATATAATTGATATATTTTAAATAACTGATACCTATATATGTAGATAGTTCAGAATTTCAATCCATTCCATACAGAAATTATATTTCTCTGTGGCTCAATCTTGTCGCACTATCCGAGAACAGGTTTTAAGCACAGAAAACAGAACTCCTTGCGTATAAAACAGATTTTTTTATTAATGTTTGGAGCTGAAAAAGTACGGTTATCGTCCTAAAACACCTAAATGTCCTAATATTTTTTGTTAGTAACCATACTAGATACTAGCTGTGTTCAGCGAATGGTCGGACTCGTCGAATTCGTTCAGCGAGAAAAATACTTCAGTGGCCCGCCCAATCAGCTGATTGGGAAAGTTGGTCGGAATTTCAAATGTAACGTCGGTGGTCGAGATCGTTCAGAGAAGGAACTCTG
This sequence comes from Aromia moschata, assembly GCA_029963805.1. Taxonomy (NCBI): domain Eukaryota; kingdom Metazoa; phylum Arthropoda; class Insecta; order Coleoptera; family Cerambycidae; genus Aromia; species Aromia moschata. The sequence continues at coordinate 854,520 of JAPWTK010000157.1, forward strand.
TTCCTACTACTCTGTACCTACTCTAAATACATTTATTAATAAGCAATTTTAATTTTTTTCATGAACAATATTCTAGTTCATATATGAGGGCAGCTATTGAATTTCTTTTTTTGTGTAGCCTCGCCTTCATGGTCCCTATTTAGTTATTTTACGTTAAGGTTATGTGTACTGTAATTTGTCAAAGTAGAAAAACCCGTTCAGCCAATTGTTCGACGTTGAATGTCTGACTACCGTGGTCGGACTATTCGCTGAACACAGCCCCAGTTTCGAACTTCGACCTTCATTCGGTTTAACTTCATTCATAATTTCATAGGTTAGCAGTTTCACCAACACAAAACACCGAGAACAGATGTAAGGCCCGATTTACATATAGATTTATCGCCCGGTCGGCCGCCCGTATTCCTCACCCAATGCCACTACCACAAAACACATGCCGCAACCTTTAAGGTCGCTTTACAGTTCACAATTTTTCTTGCCAGCAATAAAATTGCGTATTTATTTTTTGTGCACGCATGCGTTTATTCGTGCAATTTCTTACAGATATAGGCCACTTTACAGTTCGCAATTTTTATTGCTGGCAAGAAAAGCTGCAGCAATAATTTTTATTGCGCGCACGCGTATTTGTATTTATTTGTTAAGAAATTGTCCAAACAAGACATAAATACGCGTGCGCGCAAATTTGGTCAATGGAACGTATAGACAAGCGCAAGGCTTGGATATTAAAACTGAGGACAGGAAAGCCCGTCGGTAAATTTATGAGAGTCTGTTCTCTTTATTCTGCTGAGGAGGATTACTTTTATCGATGTAAGTTTTAGTATTTTTAAGGTTATTGTACATATATTTATCATTATTATTTTTCGGTTCAGCTAAGGATTTTAAAAAGCGAAAGATACTGAAAAACATTGCAGTACCTTCAAATTCATGAAGTCATGAATTACCTGCATTATGTATTGTATATTATATATAATAAATGCCTGCATTCAGAACATGTTCACCCTCATAAACACACTTTGAATTTGCAGTGCCATCTAAAAAGGACTTACACATCCATTGACACAGAGTCGAAATAAATATAGAATGAAGTCCAGACAGATTCGTGAAAAATACTCGTGAAAAATATTTGTGTATCGTGAGATACAATCAACATCCACATATCCGAACTCCAAATTTCCAACCCCCCGAAATTCCCGAACTTTCCCCCCAAAATTCCCGAACTTTTCCCCCCCACTTGCTATTGACGACAAAAAACCGGGGAAAATTGAATGGGGAAAAAAAATGGATTGTGTATACGGGGGCGCCCTCGGGTCACACCTTTCGTTTTTCTATTTTAAATATTGTAATAATTTTTAACACCCGTGAGCCCGTACTGATAAACGTTAAATGTTGTTGGTTTGTGAAATTTCTATGAGGACGTCAACAAAATGTTAACAACCTTTACTTTGATTAAATAATGTACTTTCTTGCACCTAAGGTGTATAGAAAAACATTCTTTTATTAACAAGTTCCCATGTTTGTTTGTTTTTCCTTTTCCCAAAAAAAACGAAAAAAAAAAAAAAATTTAAAAAAGGGGCCAAAAAACCCCTTCCCCCCCCCCCCCCCCCCGATACCCCCCGGGGGCGGGGGGTTGGAAAAAGGGGGTTTCCCGGGGGAAAAAAACGCCAAAATGGGGGTTGGGGGTTTTTTTTTTTTTTTTTTTTCCCCCCTTTCTTTTTTTTTACCCCCCCCCCCCCCCCCCAAAAAAAAAAAATTTTTTTAATTTTTTTTGGGGGGGGAATGATAATTTATGAATCCTTTATTTAATGTACGAAGGTAGAACTTTCTACGGACGGGTGGCGTACAATTAGACAAGTAATCTATAAATAAAGTGACCAAGACGTCCGCCATTAGGACGGACAGTCCGTCATTCAGAAAGCTTGTCCGTCTTTAAGAGCAGTCCGTCAAACTGTCCGTCATTGAAATTTTTTTTATTAAAATGTCCGTAATTACGTCTTCTAGGTTAATCTGAAGACGTATCGACGTATCGTATCGATCGTGATTAAATATTAGTAGTTCAAAAAGGCATCAAATTTCAAAAAGTATCCTTGTGAAAGTTTAAATTTTCATGTAAATTTATTTTTCATTGAAATTCTGAAGTGACAGGAAAACGCGTGACCTTGAGTTTTAAAAATTTTCGTTTGCAGCGCTATTTGGCTCGCACCTCACGGCGTGAAAAATTAACTCTAGCTTCGTCAATGTGAACCAGCTGAACATGTCCGTCATTGGCAAGATCAAAATCTGGTCACTTTATCTATAAACCACAGTGTGCTATTATCTGTGCTTTATACTCAAACGGCGCGTGGCTCGTGACAGCTTACCTAAGGACATAATACTTGACATTTTTGTCATTACGTGGTAACCCCTCTTATTCTAATTTGGCGGTTTCTTGGCAATTTGTGTGTTAATCCCATGTCTAATATAATAATGAATAAGGAAAAACGTTCTCGTTCAACAAATTTTAATAAAGGGGAAAAATTATTATTGGTACAAGAAATAGGAAAGTATAAGCACATTATCGAATGCAAAACTACATACAAATAAAATGAGTAGTAATGAGGTTAGTTTTTGAGAATACACGTTTGTACTTTTAAGTACTTTTGGAAGGTGCCTGGCAAAAAATAGCCACAAGTTTTAATGCTAAAAACATAGAGGTGAGATTGTTAAGTCAATTAAAAGCAAAATATGATAATCTCAAAACAAGGTCTCGAAAGGAATTTGCTAAATATGTTATGCATCCACCCCTAGAAACAATTTTTCATATAAACATGGTATAGAGACATCCAAAAAAAAGTCATCAAAGTTGGTCGAGAAAAAAAAGACGTATTTCTATTCTTAATCGAATTTATAACCTTATTTACTTGTCAAGACTGTCACATCATATGACAGCCATTGTTTATTTTACAAATTGTGACAGTCACTTGTCAAAAGTTTGACATAATCGAAAAGTTATTATTTTATAGAAATACATAATAGAAAAGTTATTAAATTAAGTTTAAACCGAGGACGTTGACCGTTCAGCTAAACTTGTAATTGAAACCGAGTTCAACACTGAACTGTGTTCGTACAACACCCGAAATGCTGAAATGCTACTGATCCGAGCAGGGTATTCTGTGACCTGTGATCCGAGTTTAACATTGATATTAAGCCTGGTTCTCAGAGCTTCGTCGTGTCGCTGGCGACACATCGCCGACCAATAAAAACGTTTTATTTAATTTCCCCTACATCCCACCAAGTTTATTTTACTGTCGTGTGTAGTTGAAATATTTCAACTACACAATCTGTCGCGAGTCGCTCTTCTTACTTTGTTTATGTAAATGGCCATTTTTTCATGGTTTCGGCGTGACAAATAAGAACTTCAGCTGTACTTCCGTATACAGACTCTGTATCTCCAAATCGTTTGAAATTTGGTATACGGGGTTTTTTTGATGTGCTGAGTACGAATCTGCATATAAAAATATCCACAAGTGCCCGCAAGTGTTCAAGCCGCTACAAGTAAGGTTAAAATTCGTCAAAATCGCTAAATGAAAGTGTTGGATATCTCGCTTATCAGTATGGATTTCAGTATTCGGCGTTATGTGTTTTTTTTTATTAAAGAAAGGAAAGTTGCTTCGTCTGTCTTATTCTCTGGGCAAATTTCGATCCTGTATTTTTCTGGTTCTCCGCGTACGATCATTCCGAGAAGCCATGATCCTTCGACAACTCGTCTATGTTTATACTTTCGACGTCCACTTTTACACTCGTCAATCTCAACAATAACACCCTCACCTACAATTTGGCCTTCCCCGACAAACCTATTAGTAGTTCATTGAAAAAAATTAGTTTTCAAATAAACCATTTCAAATGCCACATAGGAACTGGTATACACCAATTTTACAATTTAAGACTTCCACCCTCGATATCTCGAAAACCAAGCGAGATATCGACTTTTTTACAAGAATAAAAAAAATTTATTTTGGCCTGTTCTGTACGAATATACATGCGCCTATATAAGTGTTTATTTTACGGCGCCACAGAAATCGTAATCGTGACATTTTAACCTTACTTCTCGGCTTTTCGAGGCACTTACTGGACACTCTCGGGTACTTGCGGGTATTTTCATACGCAGATTCGTGTTCAGCACAGCAAAAAACATCCGTATACCAAATTTCAAGGGATTTGACGATAGTCCGTATACAGAAGTATATCCAGAACTTCTGCAAATACAAACTGTCTATTTAGATGTTTTGGGACAAACTGCAATATTTCAAATTCAAATTGTGATATTCCTTGTCGCGACTACTGCAAGTAATAAACATTTAAGTACACTCAACATCCACATTTCCGAACTTTTACGTTCCTCAGACTTCCACATTTCCGAACTCTCGTCACCTCGGGATTATCGAACTGTAGTACTTTTCTTTGTTTTTCGAGGTTTTTATGAGAAAAAATTATGAGAAAATATGTATTTTTAAGAAAACCGTGATACAAAAACATTATTGTACTGTTTATTTACAGAGAAAAGAGCCTGCTAAGAGGCTAACCTTTGAGCAAAAGCTGGATTTGATAAATCACGCAAAAAATGGTGTTAAAAATGTTGATCTATGTAAGATGTACAATATTTGTAAATCGTCAGTGGCAGAAATTCTTGGAAAAAAAGAAATTTACTTTGAAAAAACTGAAAAAAAGACGAAAATTGAGTGGACGGATTGACACAATAAAGTGCACCGGTACTTATGATACGCCATTTGAAAGAAGTGTTTTTCACTGGTTTGTACAAAGAAGAACTCTTGTCTCAGGTGTGCTGCTGAGGGGAGGGCATTTCCTCTTTGCTTCTGACAATCGAAATGTTTGATAACAATCGCATTATTGTGTTTACATTTTTTTCTCATTTCAAATTTCGCGTTTTTTTTGTCGTCACCCAATCAGCGACAAGTTCGGTTATGTGGAAGTACAAGTTCGGAAATATCGTGAGAAAAAGTTCGGAAATATCGTGAGTTCGGATATGTGGATGTTGAGTGTAGTGGGGAAATGTCGCGGCGACATGACGTAGCTCTGAGAACCAGGCTTTACGGTGAACGAAAGTGGTACAACTGAGGAGCGGCTAAAGATAGGAATAGGCTCCATGATCTACGCATGCGCCATCTTCGCGCGAACATAAACGTGGTCAAATACATGGAGCTCAAAAATGCGGGGAACGGGGGAAAAAAAATTTCCCAAAAATTTGGCCTTAAGGGAACCCCCCCCAAGGGCCTCTTTTTATTAAGTGGAGAAGAAAACCCCCCCCCCCCCCCCCCCCCCCCCCCCCCCCCCCCCCCCCCCCCCCCCCCCCCCCCCCCCCCCCCCCCCCCCCCCTGGCCGTTGCCCGGGGGGTGGGGGGTTTGTTTTCCTTCTTTTTTCTTTTTTTTTTTTTTTTTTTTTTTTTTTTATAAAAAAAAATAAATAATAATTTAATAAAAAAAAAAAAAAAAAAAAAAAAAAAAAAAAAAAAAAAAAAAAAAAAAAAAAAAAAAAATTTTAAAAAAAAATTTTTAAATTAAATTTTTATTTTTTTTTTTTTTTTTTTTTTTTTTAAATTATTTTAAAAAATAAAAAAAAAAAAAAAAAAAAAAAAAAAAAAAAAAAAAAAAAAAAAAAAAAAAAAAAAAAAAAAAAAAAAAAAAAAAAAAAAATTATAATTAAAAAAAAAAATTAAATAAAAAAAAATAAAATAAAAAAAAAAAAAAAAAAAAAAATAAAAAAAAAAAAATAAAATAAAAATTTTATAAAAATAAAAAAATTTTTATAATTAATAAAAAAAAAAAAAAAAAAAAAAAAAAAAAAAAAAAAAAAAAAAAAAAAAAAAAAAAAAAAAAAAAAAAAAAAAAAAAAAAAAAAAAAAAAAAAAAAAATTAAAAAAAAAATAATTTAAATTATATTTTTATAAATTTTTTTTTTTTTGTTTGTTTTCTTTTTTTTTTTTCTTTTTTTTTTTTTTTTTTTTTTAAATTTTAAATTTATTTTTATTTTCTCTTTCCTTTTTCTTTTTTTTCCCTTTTCTCTTTTGTTTTTTTTTTCCTTTTCCCACTGGTTCTGATGGGGGGTTTAAATTTGTAAAAAAAAAGAAAAAAAAATAAAGAATTTAAAAATGTGGGGGTGGGGGGTGGGGGGGTGGGGGGGGTGGGGGTGGGGGTTTTGTGTGTTTTGTGTTTTTGTGGGGGTGGGGGGGGGTGGGGGTGTTTATTGTTTTAAAAAAAAAAAAGAAAAAAAAAAAAAAAAAAAAAAAATTAAAAAAAAAAAAAAAAAAAAAAAATTTTAAAAAAAATACTCTTTTCCTTCCAAAAAAAAAAAATAAAAAAAAAAAAAAAAAAAATGGCAAAAAAAAAGGGGGGGGGGGGGGGGAGGAAGGGGGGGGGGAAAGAGGGGGGGGGGGGGGGGGGGGGGTGGGTGTGGGGGGGGGGTTGTTTTTGTTTGGGGGTGGTGTTTTTGTTTTGTTTTTTATGCTCTAAATTCGTGTATTATTTTATTTCTTTGAAGTTATTTTGAAGACATTAAACGTGATAAAAATCCCAATGAGAAAAAATTAAAAGAATGCTATAAATAATATTCCGATAATAGCTTTAGTTCACGCTAATAAACGTACATACATATGTATGTATGTAACAACAAAAACAAAACAGTGTAATAAACAATTTTTATTGAAATATACTTGTAGATGTACAAGTAAAAAGTTTTAACAATAAGTATGGTCATTATTTGGATTATTTGAAACAAAAAAATATGAGCCACACAAGGTATCCTGTATTATTCCTATTTCATCTGAATTTGGTTTCGATATTTTTCTTTTCTGTGTTTTATGTTTCTTCTTTGTGGAGTAAAAATGTTGTTTTTTCAATGTTCTTATTGCACGGTTCATTCATGGCCAGTAAATTTTGTTTAAATCCATCATTATCTTCCGAGTTTGTTAATTTACATAGAGCCGCAGTATTTAAATTTTTTGAAATTAATATTAATGTTTCGTTATCACAACTCTGTGAATTAGCTATGATTTGAAGAGCTGTTGCTTCAATATTCTTGAGCAGAGACACTTTATCCTGCTTAACGGTACTACTCGACAATTCTTTTACAATTTTAGTAACTTCTTCATCATTTATTGGAATATTTTTAGACGAAGTATCAGCGTCTTTGTTAAGGCAAACATAATGAATGTGCTTACAAATGTTTGTTCTTATCAAAAAGTCTATGCATGTACAATCATATGAATGAGTAGATATGTTGCAATACTCACAGTTCAGCGCACAACAAGGGCTTGAATTGTTTTGAGAAACCATAAACTCTTTTTCGTTCTCAATTACCAAAAAAAGAGTTACTGTCACAATTATGTGTAATCGTAAAATTGGCGGACAGTGAAAGTCTATGTCGGTTATTAATGTTTTGCTGATGACGAGATGTTTTACCTTTCGTTATTTTTATTAATCGCTCTACAGTCTTGTCTCTTATAAATTTCTGGAGGGCATGTAAACTTTTATCAAGGCGTTTAATTTTCTTACCTTCAAGATAATCATATTTTATTACTTTGTGCATACTCTCTAGGTACATATTTGTATTTATATTACATTTAAATCTGTAGCAGTATGCCCATTGTTTTTCTATTTTCGTAATAATTCAGTTTTAGATATTCCCCCATTCGTTTAGTATCCGTATCATCTAGAAGCAATTCTATGAGGTCTTTAAACCCTTTTTCAAACTCTGATATATCCGCCAATATCTGGAAATATTTAAGGGTTTTATAAACCCAGTTTCTTTTTTCTTCGTCCGTCACTTTACACAGATTTGTTTGCCAAGCCCTATCAATGTGCCAAGAACAGAATAACTGTTTAGGTATTGACCCCATAACCCTCAACCATGGATTGCAAATCACATTTGTGATATCTGTCATGAACGTGGCAGGATTTATAATGCCAGCTGTTTCCTTTACTTTCATAAAAAATACTTTGTTGATGTGTGTCTTTTTTGTTAGAAATCATAAATGCCACTGGGAATCCTTCTTGAAACTCGTCTACTGCTAATATTGATGTCATTTCAAAATCATATGCATTTAAACCATGTGTTGAGTCAATACATATAATTTTGTGTCCAAATTTTTTGCAAAAGTTCAATTTGCATAGAGAAACACTTACTGAATCATTTCTATGCCTTGTTCCATCTCTTAGGTCAATTTTATAAGTTTTTATTTTATTAATGTCCTTCCTTGTTATTATATCTCTGCGCTTTAGCTGAGTCTCTATACTATCTCGTGTAGAATCAAGTATTCTGAAAAAATATTAAAAATATCGATGTAGTGTAAATTTACTATTAATTATCAACGAAACTACTTACTTGGAGGGTGATAGGCCTAATATTAATTTTGAAGCTATTTGGTCCCTTTCTTCTTTGGCAATTCTTACATGTTCTATATTAGGGTTATGTCCATAATGCGTTTTGAAATATTTAACTGTATAGTCATTAGTCTCTGTATTCTTAGATAGAATAATTTTACTGGTGCCATTTTTGTTTATTTTACATGATCCTTGACTTTTCTTAGACCTTGATCTTTCTTCAGAGTTTAAAGAAGGCTGTTTTCCTGTAAGTAATATTTTCAAGTTATATTTTTATATAACTTGAAAATATTACTTAATAAGTACATTGGGTACACATTTTCTTACCACTTCTAACACACTCGAAATATACTTTTTCACACTGAAATGACTTTTTCACTCCTGTGGATCTATAATATTGTACAGTGTTCTCCTTTTCTTGTTTGCCTAACCAAATCTTGAATTCTGAAATATATTGTGACATTTGTAAAAGTGACATTTGTGACAGCTGACATTTATTTTTATATAAAGTCACATAAAAGTTTTATAGTTTACATACTTAGTTTATTTAGTTTATACACACTAGCTATTAGTAAAGAATTGTATGGAATGACATATTGAATATTCTGGATGTCAAAAGAATTTTCTAGAAATGTAGAAACTATAAATACTGGTGTTGTTACTAGGATAGAGTTAGTTGTGATTTGAATGTTGAAGAGATAAGATCGCAGAGTTGTAGAGTTTTAATAAAAGTGTTTAGAAGTGAAGAAGTGATTAATTTGAAGTGAAATTCGTAACATTTTGGTGACAGCGGTGGGATTATCGAAGAATCTGAAGAGGAAAATTGTATATGGTGAATACGAGGGCAACAAGATACGACGAGGAAACGACGACGATGGATGTGAGTGAGATACTAAAATTTTTGCAACAAGGAGAAGAAAAGCGACAGCAAGAGGATGAAAAGCGACGACAGGAGGATGAACGACGACGGCAGGAGGACCGTGAGGAGGCAGAACGACGACGACAGGAGGACCGTGAGGAGGCAGAAAGGCGAGAGGAACAGCGACGGCAAGAGGACGAACGGCGGCGACAGGAGGACCGTGAGGAGGCGGAAAGGCGAGAGGAACGGCGGCGACAGGAGGACGAACGACGACGACAAGAGGACCGAGACGAGGCGGAGAGGCGTCATCAGGAAATTTGCGAGGTCTCAACAAATAATAAACACCAGGTTGAATGCATTTTCTGGGAGGATTGATGGCGTGGAACAGCAGATTGACCAGGTAGGCCAAAAAGTCAATAGAATTGAGAAGGAGTTTCAGGAGAATAGGGGAAGAAATCGAAAGAAGACTCGAAAGAAGATTAGAGGACACCAAACGGCAGGTACAAAAAGAAATACTGGAAAAGATAGAAGGGCTAGAGCACCAATTACATCGTACTTCAATAGCCGATTCAGGAGATTGTTCGACCTCACCAGCTACTCCGTTACAACATTCAAGCCTTATGCATACGGAAAGGTCAGTACACAAAATGCTTAAGCCTCCCACGTACGATGGACAGTCATCATGGTCCATGTATCGCAGACAGTTTGAGGCTGCCGCAAAGGCCAACGGATGGACTCCACAAGAAATGGCTACTTCGCTAGTCATATCTCTCAGGAGGTCAGGCTTTAGAAATTTTACAGAGCATCCCGGACGAGCAGCAAAACGATTACGACATGATTGTAGGAGCATTAGAAATAAGGTATGGACACAAATATCTCCGTCAAGTTTACCAGTCCCAAATCAAGAGTAGACTACAAAGAACCAATGAGTCCCTTCAAGAGTACGAAGCTGACATTGAACGCCTCATCCATTTGGCTTACCCTCAGGCACCGAAGGAATTTTTAGAACAAATTGGCATCCAGACTTTTATTGATGGACTACTAGACACAGAAATGCAGCAAGCTTTGCGACTGATGGAGTTAGTACTCAGAAGAATGACGTGGAAAACTTGCTTGGTATACCTTGATGACGTCATTGTAATGGGGAAGTCATTTGATGAACATCTTAAAAATTTGGAGGATATTTTCAGAAGATTCAGAAATGCCAACTTACAGTTAAATCCAAAGAAATGTTCCCTATTTCAAAAACAAGTAGAATTCCTGGGACACATAGTTTCCGCCGAAGGAATTCAAACTGACCCCCAGGAAGATTTCTGCGATCAAAGAGTGGCCCCAACCAAGAGACAAACATCAAGTAAGGAGTTTTCTTGGACTGTGTACCTACTACAGGAAATTCGTAAAGGACTTCGGAAAAATTGCCAAGCCACTACATCGGCTCACTGAAAATAATGTTACCTTCGATTGGACTCCAGACTGCCAGCAAGCTTTCACAGAACTGAAGAAGCGCCTAACTACAGCACCAATTTTGGCATACCCTAAACAAGATGGAATGTTTATTTTGGATTGTGATGCCTCTCAACACGGAATTGGATCAGTCTTATCCCAGGTTCAAGAAAAAAAAAAAAAATGTGATCTATGCTCTGCTAAAAAGGGACCAAAAACAAGAAGCCGTGGTAAAATGGTGCAGTACTTATCCGGAGCACCATTCGAGAGAGTAGCAGTGGACATTCTTGGACCATTACCTGTAACCGACCGTGGAAACAAGTACTTGATGGTGGTAATGGATTATTTCTCGAAATGGCCCGAAGCAGTACCTCTCCCAAATCAAGAAGCAGAAACTGTAGCCGAAGCGTTCATCGAGAATGTCATAGCTAGGCATGGAGTACCCCTCGAGCTACATTCCGATCAAGGAAGAAACTTCGAATCAGAGCTATGGCAAGAGGTAATGAAAATACTGGGCATCAAGAAAACCAGAACTACTGCACTTCATCCTCAGTCAAATGGCATGGTTGAACGTCACAACAGAACCATATGCCATTACCTGTCTAAATTTGTGTCTGAAAATCAAAGGGACTGGGACAAATTGGTGCCTCTGTTCTTGCTGTCGTATCGAAGTTCCCAGCATGAGTCGACTACCTACACTCCTTCTATGCTGACCTCTGGAAGAGAAATGAAACTGCCCACTGACCTCATACTTGGCCGTCCCCTAGAAGAAAATCAGGAACGATCTCTGCCCGAATTTGTGAAAGACTTGCGAGAGAGATTGGACCGGATCCATCGATTTGCCAGCGAGAAGCTGAAAATGCACAGCGACAAAATGAAACAGCGTCTCGACACTACATCAACAGAGACTGCATTTGAGCCTGGTGATGCAGTATGGTTGTACGCCCCAAAAAGGATGAAAGGGAGAAGTCCAAAACTCCAGAAGAATTGGGAAGGCCCATACACCATCATAAAGAAAATCAACGACCTGGTCTACCGCATCCAGCTTTCTCCAAGAAGCAAGCCAAAGGTGGTCCATCTGGAGAGACTCGCAAGATATACAGGACATGATCCACCCGATTGGATTGTCGTCGAGGATCCACCGCCTAGGACTGAAGACAGTGTTATTCGGGACGAATAACCTTAAAGAGGGGAGCAATGTGACATTTGTAAAAGTGACATTTGTGACAGCTGACATTTATTAAGTTTTATAGTTTACATACTTAGTTTATTTAGTTTATACACACTAGCTATTAGTAAAGAATTGTATGGAATGACATATTGAATACTCTGGATGTCAAAAGAATTTTCTAGAAATGTAGAAACTATAAATACTGGTGTTGTTACTAGGATAGAGTTAGTTGTGATTTGAATGTTGAAGAGATAAGATCGCAGAGTTGTAGAGTTTTAATAAAAGTGTTTAGAAGTGAAGAAGTGATTAATTTGAAGTGAAATTCGTAACAATATAAAGAATATAAGTACATCTATAAGTAGGGTATTTGAATAATTTAATATAGTATAGGTCTGCTAGGAAGGTCTGGTGTTACTTAGGACTTGGAGACTGCAGATGAACTATGTATGTATTGTGACATTTGTAAAAGTGACATTTGTGACAGCTGACATTTATTAAGTTTTATAGTTTATATATTAAGTCTATTTAGATTATACACTAGCTGTTAGTAAAGAATTGTATGGAATGTCATATTAAATATTCTAGATGTCAAATGAATTTTCTAGAAATGTAAAATCTATAAATATGGTGTTGTTGCTAGGAGTTAGTTAGGTTTTGAATGTTACATGGTTAAGACCCACGAGTTGTAGATTGTTAAATAAACGTGTTGGAATTGAAGAAGTGAATCATTTGAAGAGAAATTCGTAACATTTTGGTGACAGCGGTGGGATAATAGAATTCGAAAAAAAAAAAGTTATATGGTGAATACGAGATCTACAAAATACAACGAAGAAACGACGACAATGGATGTAAGTGAAATATTAAAATTCTTGCAACAAGGACGACAGGAGGACCGTGAGGAGGCAGAAAGACGAGAGTAAAAGCGACGACAGGAGGACCGTGAGGAGGCAGAAAGACGAGAGGAAAAGCGACGACAGGAGGACGAACGGCGGCGACAGGAGGACCGTGAGGAGGCAGAAAGGCGAGAGGAAAAGCGACGACAGGAGGACGAACGGCGGCGACAGGAGGACCGTGAGGAGGCAGAACGACGACGACAAGAGGACCGAGACGAGGCAGAGAGGCGTCATCAGGAAATTTGCGAGTCACAGCAAGTAATAAACACCAGGTTGAATGAATTTTCTGGGAGGATTGATGGCGTGGAACAGCAGATTGACCAGGTAGGCATAAAAGTTAATCGAATAGAGAAGGACTTTCAAAATAATAAGGAAGAAATGGAAAGAAAACTGGAAGACACCAAACGGCAAGTACAGAGAGAAATACTGGAAAAGATAGAAGGACTGGGCCACCAATTGCATCGTACTTCAATAGCCGATTCTGGAGATTATTCGACCTCACCAGGTATTCCATTACAAAACTCAACCCTTATGCATGCTGAAAGGTCAGTACACAAAATGCTTAAGCCTCCCACGTACGATGGACAGTCATCATGGTCCATGTACCGCAGACAATTTGAGGCTGCTGCAAAAGCGAACGGATGGACTTCCCAAGAAATGGCTACTTCGCTTGTCATATCTCTCAGAGGTCAGGCTTTAGAAATTTTACAGAGCATCCCGGAAGAACAGCAAAACGATTACGACAGGATTGTAGGAGCATTAGAAATAAGGTATGGACACAAATATCTCCGCCAAGTTTATCAGTCCCAGATCAAGAGCAGGCAGCAAAGAAGTAATGAGTCTCTTCAAGAGTACGAAGCTGATATTGAACGCCTCATCCATTTGGCTTACCCTCAGGCACCGAAGGAATTTTTAGAACAAATTGGCATCCAGACTTTTATTGATGGACTACTAGACACAGAAATGCAGCAAGCTTTGCGGCTTGGGAGACACACCACTATCAGTGATGCATTCATAGCTGCACTGGAATTTAAAGCAGCTAAAGAAGCCTCGAGGAGCTACAAACATCTAGTAAGGCAAGTAAAATTTGAAGAATGCCAGTCACTTGAAGACACCATAAAGAAAATAATACGAGAGACATTAAATGAGAGGAGACCTTCAAACTCACCACCAAAGGAGACGAGAAGCTGCTACAACTGTGGGAGAATTGGGCATCTACAGCGTTTTTGCAGAGCCAAGACAAGGTACCAGCCAAGATCTTATTCGCCAGATCGACAACCGGAACATAGGTCGAGATCCAGGAGCCCGAATGAAAGGAACTGGAGAGAAGAAAGCAGGACACCGACGAGTACGCAGGACAAGAATGGTCGCTTCCCTTCCCCAAAGCGAGAATCTCGTTGCAGATCACCACCGAGAGATTCGGAAAACGACAACTAGTCGATGCTAGGGGGCGCGTGTCGACTACTTATACTCAATGCCCCAAGATTTCTATCTCAGATAAAAGTAGCGATGCAGAGAGCGAACCAGGACGCGCAGGTGCGGGAGATATCCGATCAGCACCTTTTTGTGGACAGCATGATGAACGAGTCGGTGATATCAAGAAACAAGAACAGGTCCATTTGCGTGGACATCATGGACAGACTGAAGGAGTTCTACCTGTACTCGATTCTTCGAAAGATACCTGCAATGAACTGTTAATGACAACAACCGTACAAGTCGAAGATGAATGGTCCTCGGCGGAAATGATGAAAAGCCAGAAGAAAGACAGTGACCTCAAATTAATCCGGAACTGGGTAAAACATGGAGTTCGACCAACTTGGCAGGAAGTTTCCAGATATGGTACGACTATAAAGGGATACTGGGCTCAATGGAGTTCCCTTTGTCTTCGTGATGGCCTACTGCATCGGAAGTGGGAGAGCCCCGATGGAGTATCCGCAGTCTACCAGTTAGTCTTGCCTAAAGCAAGAATCCACCAAGTGTTAGAAGAACTGCACAGCAGCCCAACCGGAGGACATTTTGGAGTAAACAGGACTTTGGCTCGAGTGAGGGACCGATTTTATTGGGTAAACTGTCGCCGAGACGTCGAAGAGTGGTGCAAGAAATGTGATCTATGCTCTGCCAAAAAGGGACCAAAAACAAGAAGCCGTGGTAAAATGGTGCAGTACTTATCCGGAGCACCATTCGAGAGAGTAGCAGTGGACATTCTTGGACCATTACCTGTAACCGACCGTGGAAACAAGTACTTGATGGTGGTAATGGATTATTTCTCAAAATGGCCCGAAGCAGTACCTCTCCCCAATCAAGAAGCAGAGACTGTAGCCGAAGCGTTCATCGAGAATGTCATAAATAGACATGGAGTGCCCCTCGAACTGCATTCCGATCAAGGAAGAAATTTCGAATCAGAGCTGTGGCAAGAAGTGATGAAAGCAATGGGCATCAAGAAAACCCGAACAACTGCGCTTCATCCCCAGTCGAATGGCATGGTTGAACGCCATAACAGGACCATATGCCACTACCTGTCTAAATTTGTGTCTGAAAATCAAAGGGACTGGGACAAATTGGTGCCTCTGTTCTTGCTGTCGTATCGAAGTTCCCAGCATGAGTCGACTACCTACACTCCGTCTATGCTGACCTCTGGAAGAGAAATGAAGTTGCCTACTGATCTCATACTTGGCCATCCAGTAGAAGAAAATCAGGAACGATCTTTGCCAGAATTTGTGGAGGACTTGCGAGAGAGAATTGACCGGATCCACCGATTTGCCAGGGAGAAGCTGAAAATTCACAGCGACAAAATGAAGCAGCGTCTCGACACTACATCAACAGAGACTGCATTTAAGCCTGGTGATGCAGTATGGTTGTACGCCCCAAAAAGGACAAAAGGAAAAAGTCCAAAGCTTCAGAGCAACTGGGAAGGCCCGTACACCATAATAAAGAAAATCAACGACCTGGTCTACCGCATCCAGCTGTCTCCAAGAAGCAAGGCGAAGGTGGTCCATCTGGAAAGGCTCGCGAAGTACACAGGACATAACCCACCCAATTGGTTCGTCGTCGAGGATCCACCGCCTAGGACTGAAGACAGTGTTATTCGGGACGAATAACCTTAAAGAGGGGAGCAATGTGACATTTGTAAAAGTGACATTTGTGACAGCTGACATTTATTAAGTTTTATAGTTTATATATTAAGTCTATTTAGATTATACACTAGCTGTTAGTAAAGAATTGTATGGAATGTCATATTAAATATTCTAGATGTCAAATGAATTTTCTAGAAATGTAAAATCTATAAATATGGTGTTGTTGCTAGGAGTTAGTTAGGTTTTGAATGTTACATGGTTAAGACCCACGAGTTGTAGATTGTTAAATAAACGTGTTGGAATTGAAGAAGTGAATCATTTGAAGAGAAATTCGTAACAGTATTCTTAATAAAGTTATATATAAAGTTTGTTGCACATAAAAAAATCAAATAAACAGTATAATTTCTAAGCAAAGGGACTCTCTAATATTAAAAAATATTAATAGTTATAAAATGTTACTTACCATCATAAGTTGAGAACTTCATTTCCAGAATTTCAGTCTTAAGTTGGTGATTGTCGTTTATTAAATCCATGTTGGATTTAAAAGATACATTACAACCTTCCAAGCATTTATATAAACTACTTTCATTTGACTGATATTGAATATTGAATAACTTGTTTATGAAGTTTCCCATGGACAGTCATTCTATGTTTGTTAACATTATTCTGCTTTGAAAACATTAGCTTTGTTCGCGGATGCAATTCGGAATCAGTTCAGGGACTACTCGCATGCGCAGTTAAAAAAATGCGGTTCTGTGTTCGTGGAGCACATCGGATCGGTTCATTATTGATTCGGAATCGGTTCTAGCGATCCTAGGATTAATGTTAGGACTGAGAGTTCAGTCCGGTTGCCCATGCGCAATAGCGGATGATCAGCATTTATTTCCGTTCATCATGTCGCGAACATTAATAGGTCTGTTTAACGGTTACTTTCTTGTCCATATATTTTTATTACAGATTTTGATTTTTCATATTTATATGTTAAACATTTCTAACACAAGGAAATACATCCTGAATAAAACAAAGTATATTGTACACACCAAAATATAAAAACAAACATTTCGAGCAAACATTATTAAAACTTAAAAATGACTAAACATTCTTTGAAAATATAAACAAGACACTAAATTTTTTCTTAAAAGTTAGATTCTTTCACAAAGAACTAACACATAAAATAAACATGTAACATTCTTGTAAACGAAACAGGTACAGGTACAAAACTGTAAACAAAACAAGGTACACACTATTTTTTATCATTTGTTTCTAAATACTGTTCAAGCAATACATTCTGTTTTTCTAACAACACATTTCTTCTTATTTTCTGTGAAAGTTTTTTTTCTTCGATTTCCAGTCGTTGTTTATAGTATTCCTTCCTATCTTTTCTAATTTCTATTAGCATATTACATTTCAATCTTTTGTTTTCATTATGATGTTTCACAGTCTTTGGTTTTTATTACTGAGGTGGACGCAATTTTGAAGTTTTGGTCTTCTTCATGTCGAGGATCGCCTTCACTATCTTCTTGTACCACCTCCATTATATTTTCTGATGGCTCTCCGATAGTTATTGTTTCTGATGATAAAAGTAACACGGGATTAATGTTTCTTTTTCCTCCTAATATGCTGTGCATAATCTCGGCATATTCGAATGTTTTTTCTTCCCCTACCTGTTAGTTTAGAATTTTCAATATATTTTTTGTAATTTCTTTCAAGGACCTTCCATCTATTTTCGCAATTAGTGGCTGTTATTCGTGATTTTGTTAAGAGTTGCATTTCTTTAGCTATTTCTTCAAACATCTTTTTTTAAATTTTTTATCCTTAAGGAACCCACTTTCTCTCGGTATTTTTTATACAGATCAAGAAAAAGCAAGGTATTTTGGTGGGTCCATTTATGAACCTCTCCCTCCTCCACGCCTGATGAAAAGACCAAAAATTCGGACAATCCTGCAACATTTTGTTGTTAGTTAAGAGAAATTCAATAATAATTAAATAGGTATTGTGACATTTGTAAAACTGACATTTGTAAAAGTGACATTTGTGACAGCTGACATTTATTAAGTTTTATAGTTTATATATTAATGGTGGGTTCATGCAGAAATTTTTAGTAATAAGAATAAGAATATAATAAGCATAAAATTAAACCTTCGTTTTATAATGACCCAGTTCATGCAGCAAATCCTTATTTTTAAAATTATTACTAAAAATTATGTTTACTGCATGAACTGGGTCATTATAAAACGAAGGTTTAACTTTTATGCTTATTACTATTCTTATTCTTATTACTAAAAATTTCTGCATGAACCCACCATAAGTCTATTTAGATTATACACTAGCTGTTAGTAAAGAATTGTATGGAATGTCATATTAAATATTCTAGATGTCAAATTAATTTTCTAGAAATGTAAAATCTATAAATATGGTGTGGTTGCTAGGAGAGTTAGTTAGTTGTGATTTGAATGTTATAAAGTTAAGATCGACGAGTTGTAGATTATTAATAAACGTGTTTGAATTGGAGAAGTGATTCATATAGAGAGAAATACGTAACATTTTGGTGGCAGCGGTGGGATATCGAAGAATTTGAAGAAGAAAAATTGTATATGGTGAATACGAGGTCAACAAGATACGACGAAGAAACGACAATCATGGATGTGAGTGAAATACTAAAATTTTTGCAACAAGGAGAAGAAAAACGACGGCAAGAAGACGAAAAGCGACGAGAGGAGGACGAACGACGACGACAGGAGGACCGTGAAGAGGCAGAAAGGCGAGAGGAAAAGCGGCGACAGGAGGACGAACGACGACGACAAGAGGACCGTGAAGAGGCAGAAAGGCGAGAGGAAAAGCGACGAGAGGACCGTGAGGAGGCAGAAAGGCGACGACAAGAGGACCGTGAGGAGGCAGAAAGGCGAGACGAAAAGCGACGACAAGAGGACCGAGAAGAAGCTGAGAGGCGACATCAGGAAATCTGTGAGTCCCAAAAAGTAATAAACACCAGGTTGAATGAATTTTCTGGAAGAATCGACGGCGTGGAACAACAGATTGACCAGGTAGGCCTAAAATTCAATAGAATCGAGAAGGAATTTCCAGGAGAATAAAGAAGAAATCGAGAGAAAATTAGAAGACACCAGACGGCAAGTACAAAAAGAAATACTGGAAAGGATAGAAGGACTGGGCCACCAATTGCATCGTACGTCGATAACCGGCTTAGGAGATGGTTCGACCTCACCAGATACTCCGTTACAACATTCAAGCCTTATGCATACTGAAAGGTCAGTACACAAAATGCTTAAGCCTCCTACGTACGATGGACAGTCATCATGGTCCATGTATCGCAGACAGTTTGAGGCTGCCGCAAAGGCCAACGGATGGACTCCACAAGAAATGGCTACTTCGCTAGTCATATCTCTCAGAGGTCAGGCTTTAGAAATTTTACAGAGCATCCCGGAAGAGCAGCAAAACGATTACGACAGGATTGTAGGCGCGTTAGAAATAAGGTATGGACACAAATATCTCCGTCAAGTTTACCAGTCCCAGATCAAGAGTAGACAGCAAAGAAGCAACGAGTCTCTTCAAGAATATGAAGCTGACATCGAACGCCTCATTCATTTGGCATACCCTCAAGCACCCAAAGAATTTCTCGAACAAATTGGCATCCAGACTTTTATTGATGGACTACTAGACACAGAAATGCAGCAAGCTTTGCGGCTTGGGAGACACACCACTATCAGTGATGCACTCATAGCTGCACTGGAATTTAAAGCAGCTAAAGAAGCCTCGAGGAGCTACAAACATCTAGTAAGGCAAGTAAAATTTGAAGAATGCCAGTCACTTGAAGACACCATAAAGAAAATAATACGAGAGACATTAAATGAGAGGAGACCTTCAAACTCACCACCAAAGGAGACGAGAAGCTGCTACAACTGTGGGAGAATTGGGCATCTACAGCGTTTTTGCAGAGCCAAGACAAGGTACCAGCCAAGATCTTATTCGCCAGATCGACAACCGGAACATAGGTCGAGATCCAGGAGCCCGAATGAAAGGAACTGGAGAGAAGAAAGCAGAACACCGACGAGTACGCAGGACAGGAATGGTCGCTTCCCTTCCCCAAAGCGAGAATCTCGTTGCAGATCACCAGCGAGAGATTCGGAAAACGACAACTAGTCGATGCTAGGGGGGCGCGTGTCGACTACTTATACTCAATGCCCCAAGATTTCTATCTCAGATAAAAGTGGCGATGCAGAGAGAGAACCAGGACGCGCAGGTGCGGGAGATGTCCGATCAGCACCTTTTTGTGGACAGCATGATGAACGAGTCGGTGATATCAAGAAACAAGAACAGGTCCATTTGCGTGGACGTCATGGACAGACTGAAGGAGTTCTACCTGTACTCGATTCTTCGAAAGATACCTGCAATGAACTGTTAATGACAACAACCGTACAAGTCGAAGATGAATGGTCCTCGGAGGAAATGATGAAAAGCCAGAAGAAAGACAATGATCTGAGGTTAATCCGGAACTGGGTAAAGGTTGGAGTTCTACCAATTTGGCAGGAAGTTTCCAGATATGGTACGACTATAAAGGGATACTGGGCTCAATGGAGTTCCCTTTGTCTTCGCGATGGCCTACTGCATCGGAAGTGGGAGAACCCCGATGGAGTATCCGCAGTCTACCAGTTGGTCTTGCCTAAAGCAAGAATCCACCAAGTGTTAGAAGAACTGCACAGCAGCCCAACCGGAGGACATTTTGGATTAAACAGGACTTTGGCTCGAGTGAGGGACCGATTTTATTGGGTAAACTGTCTCAGAGACGTAGAAGAATGATGCAAGAGATGTGATCTGTGCTCTGCCAAAAAGGGGCCAAAAACACGAAGCCGTGGTAAAATGGTGCAATACTTATCCGGAGCACCATTCGAGAGGTTAGCAGTGGACATTCTTGGACCATTACCTGTAACCGACCGTGGCAACAAGTATTTAATGGTGGTAATGGATTATTTTTCAAAATGGCCCGAAGCAGTACCCCTCCCCAATCAAGAGGCAGAAACAGTAGCCGAAGCGTTCATTGAGAATGTCATAGCTAGACATGGAGTACCCCTCGAGCTGCATTCCGATCAAGGAAGAAACTTCGAATCAGAGCTGTGGCAAGAGGTAATGAAAATACTGGGCATCAAGAAAACCAGAACTATTGCGCTTCATCCTCAGTCGAACGGCATGGTTGAACGGCACAACAGAACCATATGCCACTACCTGTCTAAATTCGTGTGTGAAAATCAAAGGGACTGGGACAAATTGGTGCCTCTGTTCTTGCTGTCATATCGAAGTTCCTAGCATGAGTCAACTACCTACACTCCGTCTATGCTGACCTCTGGAAGAGAAATGAAGCTGCCTACTGACCTCATACTTGGCCGTCCCCTAGAAGAAAATCAGGAACGATCTCTGCCCGAATTTGTGGAAGACTTGCGAGAGAGGTTGACCCGGATCCATCGATTTGCCAGCGAGAAGCTGAAAATGCACAGCGACAAAATGAAACAGCATCTCGACACTACATCAACAGAGACTGCGTTTAAGCCTGGTGATGCAGTATGGTTGTACGCCCCAAAAAGGACGAAAGGAAAAAGTCCAAAGCTTCAGAGCAACTGGGAAGGTCCGTACACCATAATAAAGAAAATTAACGACCTGGTCTACCGCATCCAACTATCTCCAAGAAGCAAGCCGAAGGTGGTCCATCTAGAAAGGCTCGCGAAATACACAGTACATGATCCACCCAGATGGTTCGTCGTCGAGGATCCACCGCCTAGGACTGAAGACAGTGTTATTCGGGACGAATAACCTTAAAGAGGGGAGCAATGTGACATTTCTAAAAGTGACATTTGTGACAGCTGACATTTATTAAGTTTTATAGTTTACATACTTAGTTTATTTAGTTTATACACACTAGCTATTAGTAAAGAATTGTATGGAATGGCATATTGAATATTCTGGATGTCAAAAGAATTTTCTAGAAATGTAGAAACTATAAATACTGGTGTTGTTGCTAGGATAGAGTTAGTTATGTTTTGAATGTTACATGGTTAAGACCCACGAGTTGTAGATTGTTAAATAAACGTGTTGGAATTGAAGAAGTGAATCATTTGAAGAGAAATTCGTAACAATATGTATATTTTCAGGTTTTTACTGATTGGAAAAGCCACGTTCGCAATAAAGCTCGAAAAATGAGAACTGCGTACACAGAAACGGGAAATGAAGGTGAATCTACCCAAAAATTTATTGATTTAGAAGAATTGCTTCTGGATATTACTGGAAGAGTTGTGGTTGATGGAATGCCAGTTGCAGAACTTGGATTAAGTAAGTGAACAAAATCCACTACGAGAAATATATATATAATATGTATTATTTTACTTTTAGAGGATGTGTTAAAAGAAAATACATGTGAAAATGTAGGTGGGTCTATTCCTGAGCCAAGTACTTCAGGTACTGAACTGAATAACAAATTTTTTCAGAGGAATAATAGATTAAAAAGAAAACATAGTGTAGTAGGATGCCTAGAGAGTCTTTTAGATCAACAGTCCCATACTATAGACGCACAAGTATTAAAACAAATTTGTAATAATACAAAAGAACTTGTTCATTTACAAAAAAATAAATTTAAACTAAGACAATTGGAGTTACAGATAAAATATCCAGAATATGAATTTATTATTGATTCATCAGATGATGAAATGTCTCACTAATATATATTGTTACGTATTTCTCCTTAAATGATTCACTCCTTTAATTCCAAACACGTTTATTAATATTCTACAACACGTCGGTCTTAACTCTGTTACATCCAAATCACAACTAACTTACTCCTAGCAACCACACCAGTATTTATAATATTTACATCTTCTAGAAAATTCGTTTGACATCTAGAATATTTAATATGACATTCCATACAATTCTTTACTAACAGCTAGTGTATAAACTAAATTGACTTAATATATAAACTATAAAACTTAATAAATGTCAGCTGTCACAAATGTCACTTTTACAAATGTCACATTGCTCCCCTCTTAAAGGTTATTCGTCCCGAATAACACTGTCTTCAGTCCTAGGCGGTGGATCCTCGACAACAAACCAATCGGGTGGATTATGTCCTGTATATCTTGCGAGTCTCTCCAAATGGACCACCTTCGGCTTGCTTCTTGGAGATAGCTGGATGCGGTAGACCAGGTCGTTGATTTTCCTTATTATGGTGTACGGGCCTTCCCAGTTGCTCTGAAGCTTTGGACTTTTTCCTTTCGTCCTTTTTGGGGCGTACAACCATACTGCATCACCAGGTTTAAATGCAGTCTCTGTTGATGTAGTGTCGAGACGCTGCTTCATTTTGTCGCTGTGAATTTTCAGCTTCTCCCTGGCAAATCGGTGGATCTGGTCCATTCTTTCTCTCAAATTCTCTACAAATTCTGGCAGAGATCGTTCCTGATTTTCCTCTAGTGGACGGCCAAGTATGAGGTCAGTAGGCAGTTTCATTTCTCTTCCAGAGGTCAGCATAGACGGAGTGTAGGTAGTCGACTCATGCTGGGAACTTCGATATGACAGCAAAAACAGAGGCACCAATTTGTCCCAGTCCCTTTGATTTTCAGACACGAATTTAGATAGGTAGTGGCATATGGTTCTGTTATGGCGTTCAACCATGCCATTCGACTGGGGATGAAGCGCAGTAGTTCGGGTTTTCTTGATGCCCATTACTTTCATTACTTCTTGCCACAGCTCTGATTCGAAGTTTCTTCCTTGATCGGAATGCAGCTCGAGGGGTACTCCATGCCTAGCTATGACATTCTCGATGAACGCTTCGGCTACAGTCTCTGCTTCTTGATTGGGGAGAGGTACTGCTTCGGGCCATTTCGAGAAATAATCCATTACCACCATCAAGTACTTGTTTCCACGGTCGGTTACAGGTAATGGTCCAAGAATGTCCACTGCTACCCTCTCGAATGGTGCTCCGGATAAGTACTGCACCATTTTACCACGGCTTCTTGTTTTTGGTCCTTTTTTGGCAGAGCACAGATCACATCTCTTGCACCATTCTTCGACGTCTCGGCGACAGTTTACCCAATAAAATCGGTCCCTCACTCGAGCCAAAGTCCTGTTTACTCCAAAATGTCCTCCGGTTGGGCTGTTGTGCAGTTCTTCTAACACTTGGTGGATTCTTGCTTTAGGCAAGACCAACTGGTAGACTGCGGATACTCCATCGGGGCTCTCCCACTTCCGATGCAGTAGGCCATCGCGAAGACAAAGGGAACTCCATTGAGCCCAGTATCCCTTTATAGTCGTACCATATCTGGAAACTTCCTGCCAAGTTGGTCGAACTCCATTCTTTACCCAGTTCCGGATTAACCTCAGATCATTGTCTTTCTTCTGGCTTTTCATCATTTCCTCCGAGGACCATTCATCTTCGACTTGTACGGTTGTTGTCATTAAGAGTTCATTGCAAGTATCTTTCGAAGAATCGAGTACAGGTAGAACTCCTTCAGTCTGTCCATGACGTCCACGCAAATGGACCTGTTCTTGTTTCTTGATATCACCGACTCGTTCATCATGCTGTCCACAAAAAGGTGCTGATTGGACATCTCCCGCACCTGCGCGTCCTGGTTCTCTCTCTGCATCGCTACTTTTATCTGAGATAGAAATCTTGGGGCATTGAGTATAAGTAGTCGACACGCGCCCCCTAGCATCGACTAGTTGTCGTTTTCCGAATCTCTCGGTGGTGATCTGCAACGAGATTCTCGCTTTAGGGAAGGGAAGCGACCATTTCTGTGCTGTGTACTCGTCGGTGTCCTGCTTTCCACTCTCCAGCTCCTTTCATTTGGGCTTCTGTACCTTGATATATGTTCCGGTTGTCGATCTGATGAGTATGCTTTCGACTGGTACCTTGTCCTGTCTCTGCAAAAGCGCTGTAGGTGCCCAATTTTCCCGCAGTTGTAGCAGCGCCTAGTCTCCTTTGGTGGTGAGTTTGAAAGTCTCCTCTCATTTAATGTCTCTCGTATTATTTTCTTTATGGTGTCTTCAAGTGACTGGCATTCTTCAAATTTAACTTGCCTTACTCTGGATTTGTAGTTTCTCGAGGCTTCTTTAGCTGCTTTAAATTCCAGGGCAGCAATGAGTGCATCACTGATCGTGGCGTGTCTCCCAAGTCGCAAAGCTTGCTGCATTTCGGTGTCTACTAGTCCATCAATAAAAGTTTGGATGCCAATTTGTTCTAGAAATTCTTTGGGCGCTTGAGGGTATGCCAAATGAATGAGGCGTTCGATGTCAGCTTCATATTCTTGAAGAGACTCGTTGCTTCTTTGCTGTCTACTCTTGATCTGGGACTGGTAAACTTGACGGAGATATTTGTGTCCATACCTTATTTCTAACGCGCCTACAATCCTGTCGTAATCGTTTTGCTGCTCTTCCGGGATGCTCTGTAAAATTTCTAAAGCCTGACCTCTGAGAGATATGACTAGCGAAGTAGCCATTTCTTGTGGAGTCCATCCGTTGGCCTTTGCGGCAGCCTCAAACTGTCTGCGGTACATGGACCATGATGACTGTCCATCGTACGTGGGAGGCTTAAGCATTTTGTGTACTGACCTTTCAGCATGCATAAGGGTTGAGTTTTGTAATGGAATACCTGGTGAGGTCGAATAATCTCCTGAATCGGCTATTGAAGTACGATGTAGTTGGTGCTCCAGCCCATTTATCTTTTCCAGTATTTCTTTTTGCACTTGCCGTCTGGTGTCTTCTAACTTTCTCTCGATTTCTTCTTTATTCTCTTCAACCACCTTCTCAATTCGATTAACTTTAATGCCTACCTGGTCAATCTGCTGTTCCACGCCATCAATCCTCCCAGAAAATGCATTCAACCTGGTGTTTATTACTTGTTGGGACTCACAAATTTCCTGATGACGCCTCTCCGCCTCGTCTCGGTCCTCTTGTCGTCGTCGTTCGTCCTCCTGTCGTCGCCGTTCGTCCTCCTGTCGCCGCTTTTCCTCTCGCCTTTCTGCCTCTTCACGGTCCTCTTGTCGTCGTCGTTCGTCCTCCTGTCGTCGCCGTTCGTCCTCCTGTCGCCGCTTTTCCTCTCGCCTTTCTGCCTCTTCACGGTCCTCTTGTCGTCGTCGTTCTGCCTCCTCACGGTCCTCTTGTCGTCGTCGTTCTGCCTCCTCACGGTCTTCTTGTCGTCCTTGTTGCAAGAATTTTAATATTTCACTTACATCCATTGTCGTCGTTTCTTCGTTGTATTTTGTAGATCTCGTATTCACCATATAACTTCTTTTTTTTTTTTTCTTCGAATTCTATTATCCCACCGCTGTCACCAAAATGTTACGTATTTCTCCTTAAATGATTCACTCCTTTAATTCCAAACACGTTTATTAATATTCTACAACACGTCGGTCTTAACTCTGTTACATCCAAATCACAACTAACTTACTCCTAGCAACCACACCAGTATTTATAATATTTACATCTTCTAGAAAATTCGTTTGACATCTAGAATATTTAATATGACATTCCATACAATTCTTTACTAACAGCTAGTGTATAAACTAAATTGACTTAATATATAAACTATAAAACTTAATAAATGTCAGCTGTCACAAATGTCACTTTTACAAATGTCACAATATATTATATATGTATGTACACTTAGGTTAGTAGCAGAATAATAAACCTATACATCATTATAATGTGTTTTATTTCTCAGTAACAATATGACATTAGACAAAATTGTTCACCATCCGGTTTCTTATTATATGGCCCTATCTAAGTAGGTAAGCATCATCTACATCATCAGGCACATTTTCATTAACGTCCTCATTTTCAATAAGCAAGTCTTCTTCAACTGTGAATAAAAAAATATCTCTATGCATTAATTCATATAAACAGTCCAACAGTGTAATTATATTCAAACTCACTTGGAATATTCCACTGCCTCATAAAATTATGTAACACGGCACAAGCATAAACAATTTTTGCTGCTGTTTCCGCAGTTTTTAATGTAATACTCTGTCAGGGTTGAGACATCTCCAGATTCCTTCAATAACTCCATTCAATCGTTCAACTACATTACGAATTTGACTACTACATTGGAAATTTTACATAACGATCTACGAAATGATCATCTATTACTTGTATCGCATCATTTATCGATCTGCTTATATTTGCCTGAGAAGAACTAATGAAGCGATCTTGACCAATTGGTTTTTGGTAGTTGCCATGGGCCAAAAAAATGAAGGGTTGTAAAAAACTACAAATGTACACAACATTGTCATTATTTGTACCTATCTAAAATGATGCATAACGACTATTTTCTTCCCGACGACAGCTACTACCCTGTCTTTTATTAACGACAATTTGACGTCCATTTTTGTCTTTCACAAACGACTGTCGTTACTTACAGAATTGCAAAACTTGTTACTCCATCGTTTGTGAACGAGAATCGTTAATTAACGATATCGTTACACGTTACAGAATTAGCCCCTTAGGAATAACAACACACTTAGGTTGTCACCTTGCATTTCGCATAGAATTCTGTACTTACTGTACATATGTCCAAGAAGACTAGAATATAAGTAGACCGAACCTCCGAGGTTTCACTCTCGACATCCGCATATCCGAACTTTTCAGTTCCGCAAAATTCCACATTTCCGAACTCTCTTCACCTCCGGATAACCGAACTGCTGCGGCATGCGCAAAGGGTTTTTCTGGCTCATTGGTCATTCGACCACCGATTTATAATAAAACTAGATAAGCAGTGAATGGGGATGCGCAAGAAAATTTTAATTCTGATAGAGAGATAATTGTCAAAAACTATGGTATTACTACTCATGCGCTTTTAAGACATTAGGTTTATTTGACAATGCAGATAGCCATTTTAATATATTTAATGTCATCTGTCATCTTGATTCGTATGCGTTTTAATTGTTTTATTGTTTTCTCGCCGAGATTTAGTGTTTACTTTAGTTTTGAATCATAATTATATTGTATTGTTAAGGCTGCAAAACTTTCCGTTCGTGAGCCCAAGTCTTTATACATTGTGCATAAATAGACTTTTAGATATTACTGAACCGAAGTGTATTGTTGCTTTTTGCAAAAATCGGCGAGGTGAAACTAAAAATATTGCCTACTACAGGTAAATAAATATTTCGGTTTGTGAAAACTTAAATAGTGTTAATTATTTTAATTATTATTTTAGATTAACTGCTGAAAGGAATGAATCATGGATACAAGCAATTGGCAGAGATCCCAAGGAAAATTTGTCCATAACACACAAAGCTATTTGTTCAGATCATTTTACACAAGATTCACATATATACGTTGATGACAAGAGGGTTTTGAAGAAGTGTGCATTGCTAACAGTTAATTTAAAACCAGTGAAACGAACTTCTCATGAATATCGGTGAGAATTTGTTGTATACAAATTTAAATATATATCTCAACTGAAGTGAAAACTGTCAGTCTCGCAAGTGTGTCCTATGTATAGCCATTTTTGACAGTCTTTTTCTAAATTTTTAAGATTTTTTCTTTTTTAGAAGTGATGGGTCTACTTTACAAGAAAGTGGTATTGATTTAGACCTCAGCCGACCATCGACAAGTTTCGTTACAAAAGTGTCTAAAGAATTCATAAAAAGAAGCTGGCAAAGATATATTGTACTAAGTCGTACCCCTATGTTTTCATAAGCAGGTAAAGAATTGAGGTAATTTTATCCTGTATTTTTTAAATATGTTTGAAAGGGTTTAATGAATATTCTAATTAATTTTAATTTACTATCTGCTGTCTACTATAGCTACTATCTACTATAATTAAAATTACTGTCTGCTATCTTAATAAATCTAATAGTTAATGTAATCTATATACCATATTTATATGACATCTTATATTATTATCATTTTAGTTTATCATTATTTGGATCAACTCTCCAAGAGCTCAACCACATCTCCAGCAAAAAAAAAGGCAATATGTCTACAGATAGTGAAGGTTTAACTGGAAGCCCTAGGAGAAGACGGAAGTTTTTACGAACATTTGACAATTGTGCGTAAGAATTTTGTGACTAATATGTCATAAGTATAATAATAGTTTTTAATACTTAATAGTATTTAGTTTAGGCAAATTAAATTCTGTGTTAATCATATCGAGTACTTTCTACAAAAAGTAATATATTGAAATGTATTGTTTTAGAGTATTGCTAAGAAAACTGACCAAACAAGTAGGAGATCTTAGGGAAGAAAATAAAAATTAAAACAAGAATTAAGTCTCAAAGGCACGATCAAAACGGCTATCTGATAAATTGGACCATCTAAAAGATGTAATTAAGGAGCTAGTAGACACAAATCTAATTAGTGAAGATGCTTTAAGTGTTTTGGATAAAACCTATTGTAACATTCCATATGAGTTGATTTTATTATTATTTTAGTGAGTGCGGAGAACTCATAAGAAAAACTTATTCCAAGTTAATATTATTTAAAAATCAGTAGCTTTATCAGGTTTGTTTTAATTTAATATTGTGACATTTGTAAAAGTGACATTTGTGACAGCTGACATTTATTAAGTTTTATAGTTTATATATTAAGTCAATTTAGTTTATACACTAGCTGTTAGTAAAGAATTGTATGGAATGTCATATTAAATATTCTAGATGTCAAACGAATTTTCTAGAAGATGTAAATATTATAAATACTGGTGTGGTTGCTAGGAGTTAGTTAGTTATGTTTTGAATGTTACATGGTTAAGACCCACGAGTTGTAGATTGTTAAATAAACGTGTTTGAACAGAAAAGCGAGTAATTTGAAGAGAAATTCGTAACATTTTGGTGACAGCGGTGGGATAATAGAATTCGAAAAAAAAAAAAAAAAAAAGTTATATGGTGAATACGAGATCTACAAAATACAACGAAGAAACGACGACGATGGATGTAAGTGAAATATTAAAATTCTTGCAACAAGGACGACAGGAGGACCGTGAGGAGGCAGAAAGGCGAGAGGAAAAGCGGCGACAGGAGGACGAACGACGACGACAAGAGGACCGTGAGGAGGCAGAACGACGACGACAAGAGGACCGTGAAGAGGCAGAAAGGCGAGAGGAAAAGCGACGAGAGGAGGACGAACGACGACGGCAGGAGGACCGTGAGGAGGCAGAACGACGACGACAAGAGGACCGTGAGGAGGCAGAAAGGCGAGACGAAAAGCGACGACAAGAGGACCGAGATGAAGCTGAGAGGCGACATCAGGAAATCTGTGAGTCCCAAAAAGTAATAAACACCAGGTTGAATGCATTTTCTGGGAGGATTGATGGCGTGGAACAGCAGATTGACCAGGTAGGCCAAAAAGTCAATAGAATTGAGAAGGAGTTTCAGGAGAATAGGGAAGAAATCGAAAGAAGACTCGAAAGAAGATTAGAGGACACCAAACGGCAGGTACAAAAAGAAATACTGGAAAAGATAGAAGGGCTAGAGCACCAATTACATCGTACTTCAATAGCCGATTCAGGAGATTGTTCGACCTCACCAGCTACTCCGTTACAACATTCAAGCCTTATGCATACTGAAAGGTCAGTACACAAAATGCTTAAGCCTCCTACGTACGATGGACAGTCATCATGGTCCATGTATCGCAGACAGTTTGAGGCTGCCGCAAAGGCCAACGGATGGACTCCACAAGAAATGGCTACTTCGCTAGTCATATCTCTCAGAGGTCAGGCTTTAGAAATTTTACAGAGCATCCCGGAAGAGCAGCAAAACGATTACGACAGGATTGTAGGAGCATTAGAAATAAGGTATGGACACAAATATCTCCGTCAAGTTTACCAGTCCCAGATCAAGAGTAGACAACAAAGAACCAATGAGTCCCTTCAAGAGTACGAAGCTGACATTGAACGTCTCATCCATTTGGCTTACCCTCAGGCACCGAAGGAATTTTTAGAACAAATTGGCATCCAGACTTTTATTGATGGACTACTAGACACAGAAATGCAGCAAGCTTTGCGGCTTGGGAGGCACACCACGATCAGTGATGTACTGGTAGCTGCCTTAGAATTTAAAGCGGCTAAAGAAGCCTCAAGAAACTACAAACCCAAAGTAAGGCAAGTTACATTTGATGAGTCACAATCACTTAAAGAAACCATAGAGAAAATAATGCGGGATACATTAAATGGAATGAGAGAGATGAAGTCACCACAAAAGGAGACGAGAAGCTGCTACAACTGTGGGAGAATTGGGCACCTACAACGTTTTTGCAGAGCCAGATCTAGGTCCCAGGCAAGAAGTAACTCACCAGATCGACAAACGGAGCAGAGATCCAGGTCTAGGAGCCCAAATCAAAGAAATTGGAGAGAAGACAAAAGGACATCGACGACCTCACAGCAAAGGAATAGCCGCTCCCCTAGCCCAGATAAAAGATCTCGTTCCAGATCGCCAGCGAGAGCTTCGGAAAACCACAATTAGTCGATACTGAGGGGCGCGTGTCGACTACTTGTACCCAATGCCCCAAGATTTCTGTCTCAAAAATAAGTAGCGACGAACGAAGCCTGGTAATCCATGGGTACTTGGACGATAAATGGTGTTCTTTTATCATTGACACTGGTGCCACGAGAACTATTTTGCGGCCTAACATTCTGCCAAAACCGCCAAAAGAATTACCTAGACATGTTAAATTGGAAACAGCTACTGGAGAACAAATTCCTGTACATGGTGAACTAAACGTAAAAATTCAACTTGGTTCGAAAATCATGTATCACCGAGTTTTAACAGCTGATATCAGAGATGATTGCATATTAGGACTAGACATATTGAGTAAACATGGTTTTGTCGTGGATATTAAAAACAGAATTATACAAATTCAAAATGAAGAAATAGTTATGGCCCCCAAGCTTCAAGACTACAATCAATCAAGAAGGATCATCATTGAAGAGGACATCCAAATACCCCAAGGATCAGAGAACATCATCATTGCAAAATTGGATGGAAACGGTCTGAGTACCGGAATAGTCGAGGCGAGCGAAAGGAACGATGGCTTATTGGTTGCAAGAAGCCTAGTACAAATGAATAACCAAATTCCAGTAAGGATTGCCAACATATCAGACAAAAAGATTATTCTTAAGAAGAATGAAGTATTGGGACGTTGTGAACCAGTCGAAAAGATAGTTAAATGCGAGGAAGTCAACCAAGCTCAGACGAATCAAGCAAGGGTACGTGATCCAACTATTACAGAATCTTTCCTCAAAAATGCTGCTCATCTGGAACCGGAAGAAGCTAGAAAAGCTAGACAGTTCCTCGACAGATATCAAGATGTATTTGCCAATGGAAACATCACCGGCAGAACAAGTCTGGTTCAACATCGCATAGACACCGGCAATAACCCACCGATAAAGCAAGCTCCAAGAAGACTACCATTCGCTAAACAGAATGAAGTTACCGGAATGATCGATAAAATGCTGAAAGAAGGTGTCGTCGAGGAATCATCGAGCCCATGGTCTTCACCCGTTGTTTTAGTTACGAAGAAGGATGGCACAACAAGATTCTGTGTGGACTATCGGAAGCTGAACAATGTGACTAGGAAAGACAGTTATCCTCTACCTCGAATCGACGACACCCTGAACACACTTTCAGAGTCAAAATGGTTTTCAACATTGGACTTGAAGAGTGGATATTGGCAAGTCGAACTTCATCCCGACGATAAGGAGAAAACTGCGTTTTCTGCTGGTACCGGCCTTTATCAGTTTAAAGTTATGCCATTTGGTCTTTGCAATGCACCGGCCACTTTCGAGAGACTGATGGAGTTAGTACTCAGAAGAATGACGTGGAAAACTTGCTTGGTATACCTTGATGACGTCATTGTAATGGGGAAGTCATTTGATGAACATCTTAAAAATTTGGAGGATATTTTCAGAAGATTCAGAAATGCCAACTTACAGTTAAATCCAAAGAAATGTTCCCTATTTCAAAAACAAGTAGAATTCCTGGGACACATAGTTTCCGCCGAAGGAATTCAAACTGACCCCAGGAAGATTTCTGCGATCAAAGAGTGGCCCCAACCAAGAGACAAACATCAAGTAAGGAGTTTTCTTGGACTGTGTACCTACTACAGGAAATTTGTAAAGGACTTCGGAAAAATTGCCAAGCCACTACATCGGCTCACTGAAAATAATGTTACCTTCGATTGGACTCCAGACTGCCAGCAAGCTTTCACAGAACTGAAGAAGCGCCTAACTACAGCACCAATTCTGGCATACCCTAAACAAGATGGAATGTTTATTTTGGATTGTGATGCCTCTCAACATGGAATTGGATCAGTCTTATCCCAGGTTCAAGACAAAGAAGAAAAGGTAATCGCCTATTTCAGCAAGACACTAGGCAAGGCTGAAAGAAATTACTGTGTTACGAGAAAAGAATTACTGGCCATCATCAAATCTTTGGAGCATTTTCACAGTTACCTCTATGGAAGACACTTTCTAATTAGGACAGATCATAACGCCCTCCAGTGGATTATGAATTTTAAGAACCCGGAGGGACAAGTTGCTAGATGGATGGAGAGACTACAACAGTATAATTTCAAAATAATGCACCGGAGTGGAAAAACACATGGTAATGCAGACACATTATCGAGAAGACCGTGTTTAGAACAGAAATGTCGCTACTGCCAGAAGATTGAGACGAAAGAATCTTCATACGAGGCCTGTAATGAACTGTTAATGGCAACAACAATACAGGTTGAAGATGAATGGTCCTCGGAGGAATTAAAGAAGAGCCAGAAGAAAGACAGTGACCTCAAATTAATCCGGAACTGGGTAAAGAATGGAGTTCGACCAACTTGGCAGGAAGTTTCCAGATATGGTACGACTATAAAGGGATACTGGGCTCAATGGAATTCCCTTTGTCTTCGCGATGGCCTACTGCATCGGAAGTGGGAGAGCCCCGATGGAGTATCCGCAGTCTACCAGTTGGTCTTGCCTAAAGCAAGAATCCACCAAGTGCTAGAAGAGCTTCACAGCAGCCCATCCGGAGGACATTTTGGAGTAACCAGGACTTTGGCTCGAGTAAGGGACCGATTTTATTGGGTAAACTGTCGCCGAGACGTAGAAGAATGGTGTAAGAGATGTGATTTGTGCTCTGCCAAAAAGGGACCAAACACAAGAAGCCGTGGTAAAATGGTGCAGTACTTATCCGGAGCACCATTCGAGAGGGTAGCAGTGGACATTCTTGGACCATTACCTGTAACCGACCGTGGCAATAAGTACTTGATGGTGGTAATGGACTATTTCTCGAAATGGCCCGAAGCAGTACCCCTTCCCAATCAAGAAGCAGAAACTGTAGCCGAAGCGTTCATCGAGAATGTCATAGCTAGACATGGAGTGCCCCTCGAACTGCATTCCGATCAAGGAAGAAATTTCGAATCAGAGCTGTGGCAAGAAGTGATGAAAACAATGGGCATCAAGAAAACCCGAACAACTGCGCTTCATCCCCAGTCGAATGGCATGGTTGAACGCCATAACAGAACCATATGCCACTACCTGTCTAAATTCGTGTCTGCAAATCAAAGGGACTGGGACAAATTGGTGCCTCTGTTTTTGCTGTCATATCGAAGTTCCCAGCATGAGTCGACTACCTACACTCCGTCTATGCTGACCTCTGGAAGAGAAATGAAACTGCCTACTGACCTCATACTTGGCCGTCCACTAGAGGAAAATCAGGAACGATCTCTGCCAGAATTTGTAGAGAATTTGAGAGAGAGAATGGACCAGATCCACCGATTTGCCAGGGAGAAACTGAAAATTCACAGCGACAAAATGAAGCAGCGTCTCGACACTACATCAACAGAGACTGCATTTAAACCTGGTGATGCAGTATGGTTGTACGCCCCAAAAAGGACGAAAGGAAAAAGTCCAAAGCTTCAGAGCAACTGGGAAGGCCCGTACACCATAATAAGGAAAATCAACGACCTGGTCTACCGCATCCAGCTATCTCCAAGAAGCAAGCCGAAGGTGGTCCATTTGGAGAGACTCGCAAGATATACAGGACATAATCCACCCGATTGGTTTGTTGTCGAAGATCCGCCGCCTAGGACTGAAGACAGTGTTATTCGGGACGAATAACCTTAAAGAGGGGAGCAATGTGACATTTGTAAAAGTGACATTTGTGACAGCTGACATTTATTAAGTTTTATAGTTTATATATTAAGTCAATTTAGTTTATACACTAGCTGTTAGTAAAGAATTGTATGGAATGTCATATTAAATATTCTAGATGTCAAACGAATTTTCTAGAAGATGTAAATATTATAAATACTGGTGTGGTTGCTAGGAGTTAGTTAGTTATGTTTTGAATGTTACATGGTTAAGACCCACGAGTTGTAGATTGTTAAATAAACGTGTTTGAACAGAAAAGCGAGTAATTTGAAGAGAAATTCGTAACAATATTCTATTATTCAATTTTGATATTGTGGGATCACTTAAAAAAATACATAATGAACTTGCCACCGCAGAGTTGCCACCTCAGAGAGACCGCTGACCCGGAGATTGGTGTCCGCGGCGGGAGAGGGGGGGGGGGTTAATTTAATGTTAAATTAATTAATTTAACTTTAAATTAACATCTCTAGATTGCACTATGTACCGATACTGCCCTCTAGAGACAGAAACGCGCCAGAATTCAAACAAATAATCTATATTTTAAACGACATATACATGGAACTATTATATATGATTCACAATTATATAAATTTATAAATACAAATTTCAATTTCAAAGCTGACCTAGAGTATAACGTAAGAAACCCGGAGCCCGGAGATACTTCGTGGAAACCCGGAGTCTCCGGGTCATTTTCATGGAGGTGGCAACTCTAAATGAACTACATTTTTCAAAATTTAGTGACAGTGCTATGTGTTCGATTTATTTATTTACTTAGTTACGCTTATTATAATTATTATTGTTATAAACTATTTTAAATTATTTCTGTGTATTATTTCTCAAAATGAAATAAAAAATACTTGAGATCATTTTTTTCATTCCTTACAACTATTATAAATGTCTGTTGATCTTTGAAAAGAATGAACAATACTGGGTAAGTAAAGGTAAGGGTAAGTACTGGGTACGTAAGGACTTTGAAGTCGGAGAAACCGAAAATGTATTGCATTACTTATAATTACATAATTTGAATATTGGAATAAAAAATAGAGAGTAATTGTATTAAAATCATGAATATCAAATAGATTGTTATTTGTAAGTCATATATTAAATTTAATCCTCTTAGTACATATACATGCAATTTTGTGTTATTAATGTTATTATACACTTTTGGCTTATGTGACGCATTGCATAATTATTTACAGAATTCTGTGCGAAATGCAAGGCGACAACTTTAATTTGTTCCTATTCCATGAAAATACAACAAACTAAAGTAAGATAATGTAGGTTGTTGCCTTATATTTCACATATAATTCTATATATAATTATGCACCATGTCATATGAATCTTAAATATGTACCTCACATATTTCAAACATGGTTAGAAAATTCATTTATCTGGAGAAGTTTGAATTTAAATATTCGCGCAACTACAAGGATGCAGTGCGCACACTCAGTAATACCGTGCGCAGAACCAATTTGATCAGGCAGTGGAATATTGTACTGATCCTCTATTTATATATACATCTCGGTGCATTCGACAGCGACATTCGACATTCGACAGCGACAAGTTCGGTTGTGTGGAAGTACAAGTTCGGAAATATGGTGAGAATCGGATATGTGGAGTTCGGATATGCGGATGTCGAGTGTATTAGTTATATCCAAGAAGACTAGAATATATCTAGTCTTGTTTGTCACATACACATACTTCAGCGGCGCAGTAGCCTACCGCGTCGAGCCTAGGCACGTTCGAAGCGCTAACTGGCGTCTTTCAGATTTCGACCCGTCACCAACAACGGAATTCGGTCTCCTTATATTCAAGTCTTCTTGCATATGTCATATATACACCGTGTCCATAAGCATAGAAAACCATTGGTGTCTTGGAGTGTTTTCGTGAAGTGTTTGATTAGAAATGTACCATGGCGCGGAGAGTTTTTGACTGAAAAGTATTTTTGTTGGATGGCTTGGCGCATCCCTACATTCTACGTCGTATATCAATATCGGTTTTAGGATAGATTTGGGTATATAATTGTATTTTATATTCTAATGACAGTTGAGATCGTCTATTCAATTAACCAGTCAATCAATTAACCAGTTATTTTGTCTGCTTTTTTAGGGTTATTCGTTTTTTTTTATTTTGCTTTCATCTGTGTATGTCGTCTAAATGGAGTCTAAGGTACTTGACTTTGGATTTTACTGGTATTGAAGTGTTGTTGATTGCAACTTGCGGACAAATCTACGTCTTGTGGTAAAGGTAATTTGAACATATTTTGAATATACTTCCGTTTACGACTTATCTCCAAATAGCTTGAAACTTGGTAAATGGGGGTTTTTCGGTGTGCTGAGCACAAATCTGCGTATGAAAATACCCGCAAGTGCCCGAAAGTGGCCGTAAGTGCCTTCGTGTAGAACAGGCCAAAATAAACACTTTTTATTCATGTAAAAAAGTCGACATCTCGCTTGGTTTTCGAGATCGAGGGTGGACGTTTTAAATTGTAATATTGATGTATACCAGTTACTTATGTGGCATTTGAAATGGTTCATTTGAAAACTAATTTTTTTCAATGAACTATTACGTTATTTTGTTGTTATGGGGGAAGGCGTAAATATAATTGTTGTTTTGAATTTACTTTGAGATTCGATATCTCAAAAACTAAGCGAGATATTGAACACTTTCATTTAGCGATTTTGACGCATTTTAACCTTACTTGTGGGCACTTACGGCACTTGCGGACACAATATTTTTATACCCAGATTCGTACTCAGCACATCAAAAAACCCCCGTATACTAGATTTCAAGCGATTTGGAGACAGTCCGTATGCGGAAGTACGGAAATACTTATGGCGGCCTAAAACTGAATAAACTGGACGTTTCTACTTCGAAGGTTCCAGTACCCACTCTAGGAACAAAATTAATGTTGATCCCTTTAATCAATTTATTCAAGACATTAGAACAATCTACCCAAGAAAAACGGGATTAGAGTAAAAAGTTTATATACTTTATCATCATTGTAAATATATAAATTAATAAATTATTTTGCAAATAAATTAAAATTACTTAAAAATAAACTAGATTATTTATTATAAATCAAAGTTGTTGATTATGTTCAATTTCTAACAAAACAAAAAAATTGAAATAACTCAGTTACTTGTTGTCGATAAAACAGACTTTACAGGCATTTTGGGGCACTTAGGAGTATTTGCGGTCGTTTTCGTACACAGATTCGTGCATTCGTGCTTGAAAACCCCTGTATTCCAAGTTTCAAGCGATTTGGAGATAAGTCGTAAACGGAAGTTCAGTCCAGATTTTTAGCTATTTACTGTGATACGCCATTTTTTAAGCCAATCTCCAAGGTGTTTAGATGGATTTGCAGACTTGCAGATGCTGCTTGTAAATCTTCGTTGGCTGACAATATTTCCAATTTATCTGCGAATGTAGCGATAACGGTTCTGTCAGTGACTGGTATGTCTGCAGTATACAGTACAAGTACTAGATATAAAAGTGGACCTAGGACGTTACCTTGTGCTAGTCCGGATCGAATCTTTGGTATTTGGATGTGGTATTGTTTACTTTAATCTGGAAATATCTGTCTGATAGGTGTGACTTCAGTAGCAGGTAGACTTGATTAGGAAAGTTTTTTTTTTTAATTGTATACAGGAGTCCTTCGTGCCAGACTTTAATTAAAATTACACTCAATAAAACTTGGCGCGTGCTTCACTACGGAAATCGTATAAATGAAGTCAAATTTCCATTTATTTTGTCGTATTTGTCTTTTGCATAATGATCAGATGAGACAATTAACTTTTGTTTGTCGATTATTAATTGATACACAAAAACTGGACGTTTTCCACGAAACACCGAACTACTATACTTTTCTCGCCGCGCGTTTCGCCAACTAAGTTGGCATCTTTACGAGAAGATTAAAACTAAATTCTAACCTACATACTTGCTCTATTTATTTTTAATTTGCCGTCACGATTCACTGAACCGTAACATATGTTTTTGTTCATCAGAGCGAACAGTGGACTGTTGAGTATTGAACCATTGTCCTTATTCATACACTACTCTTACATTTCATGATTTATAAACTTTCAAAAGCATCCAACTGTCTACTGTTTGTTACATTTCCAAATAATTTTAAGTTATTTTTGTCTACCCTATGGTTGTTGTCAAAAGCATGTTGGGCAATACAAGATTTTTCCGTCCTGCCATATTTTAAATGAGCCATGTATTCTTTAAATCTAGTCAAAATAGATCTTTTAAGAATCCATTTTCGAGTAAAATTTTTCGAGGAAATTTTTATTTGAAATCGACTGTGATACGAAAAAAAAAATAATATTTGACCAAACTCCACGGCATTTAAAAGAGCAAGGCTTGTACTTTAAGATGCTGTTCATAGTTTTTTGAGAAAAAAAATTGCGATGCTACATAATCTCATGGTGGCACTTAACTTGGCGTAGCGTATTCGTATATTTGTTGTATTTGCCCAAAAAACGGCGATGTGTAGAGAAGCTATTCGCTATATTTGCTTTATTTGTACAAATAACGCGAATAGCGCTAACAGCAAATACGCGTTTCCGTCCACTTGTCGGTTTTCAATACACACAAAGAAGTCAAACAAGGCGAATATTTGCGGTAACCGTCCACACTTGGTTCAACCCAAAATCGGTGGTTCCACCAGCGCCGTGTTCGTCATGGTCTTTTAGTAACTTTGTACTTATGTAGATTTAACATGTATTGGTAATAAGAAGCATTCAGGTAATAAGTTTTGCTGTATGCGTGGATGGCATGTTTGGAATATTTGCGAATATATCAAATGTTTGGACAAATACAACGATACACAAACACAAATATGCTACGCCAAGTGAAGTGACACTATCAAATATAGACCAAAATCATTATTTTTGCAGTTTTAGGTTAGGATATCTCGAAAACCAGAGCCAATTGAGAGATTTGGACACCGAATTCGGATTCAACGCATCAAAAACCTTTGGAAAAATATATTCTGGTTTCTGGGTTAAAATCTTGTCGGCCTGTGATTAAAAAAATTATACAAAATGGCTTTGAAACAATAAATACAAATCCACTTTGGATGATTGTCAAATTTAAGTACTTACCTAATAAATTAAAAAACTGATTTTCTGTGTTACATCTAGGTTATAGAGGAAAAAGCAAGAACATTTTTATTTCTTTAGATTTTGTGATATATCCAACAGTTGCAAGTCCATTCTTGAATTCATTTCCTACTACACTCGAACCCCTCTTATGTCGACAAATCCGTGCATCATTACCTCGCTTAAGTCGCGAAATTTTGCCTCTCTTAAGTCGCGATCATAACCTCAACTTTTTTGTGTTTTAGTTGCAAAAAAGAAATATTTAGAGATATACCACAGCACTTGTTATAACGAAAAATGAGCCAACTGAACGAAAAATCAATGTAAGTATACCCAGTCGTGCGTGACAAAGTTCAATTTTCCACTTGAATGAATATTTTAAAGATTAAATATTTTTAAGACACCTAACCTATTTTAAATCAATAAATATATTACACAATCATTTTTTTTTCAATAAAAATTGTACATATTCATGCGAGAATCCAATTTCCAAACGTAGTTCTAAAACTTTTACAGGCGGCGACTTAAGCGGGTCGGTTTCGTGAAATACCAGGGGGGAAACGTGGTGAAATAAGAGAGGATGTGAATTAAGCGAAGGTGAAATAAGAGGGTTTCGAGTGTACATGTAAAATTTTAATACAAAGGTTTTTACTTAACGAATTTTATATATTCGTAATCAGGGAGATTAGGCCAATTATTTAGTGATATAATATATAGGGTGTTCCATAAGAAAAAAAAATACATTTTTATTTATCACGCTTTTCTGCGACACCCTATATACGTGAAAACTATGTCATAAAGAAACTTTGTACCCTACAACTTTTGTATTTAACATTTTTTTGTATACCTAAAGCAAAATAAAAAAGTTAAGGGGGGGTCCATTTATAGCGAAACACCCGGTTCTTGAATATAAATACTAAATGGTGACATATTCGTCATTGGAATAAAGTTGATATACACTCGAACCCCTCTTAATTCACCAAATCCGTGCATCATCACCTCGGTTAAGTAGCGAAATTTAGTCTCGCTTAAGTCCCGATCATAACGTCAACTTTTTCGTGTTTTAGCTGCAAAAAGAAATATTTAGAGATATACCACAGCACTTGTTATAACGAAAAATGAGCCAACTGAACAAAAAAATAAACGTAAGTGTACTCAGTCGTGCGTGACAAAGTTCAATTTTCCACTTGAATGAATATTTTAAAGGTTTAATATTACTAATTAATTAATAGTTTAATATTAATAAGACACCTAACCTATTTTAAAGGTTAGGTGTCCATATTTAATGTATTACACAATCATTTTTTTTCAATAAAAATTGTATTCATGCGAGAATCCAATTTCCAAACGTAGTTATAAAACATTTACAGGCGGCGACTTAACCGGGACGGTTTCGCGACATAATAGGGGGAAACGTGGTGAAATAAGAGAGGATGTGAATTAAGCGAAGGTGGATTAAGAGGGGTTCGAGTGCAGGTTAAAAAAATAGTGAAATTCGCCTTAATTTTTGTGACCCAACTGGGTGTAGCCCCTTAAGAAGTTTTGAATGATGACGACACCCAACACAATTTCTGTGATATATTTTTATAGAAAAGGGCAAGGAATAAACCGAGTGAAGTCCAATTTACGTTTATTTCATATGTATCTCAGAAAACAGCTAACCTACAAACTTTTATAATACTGTTCTGTCTCCCACTGAATAAACGTGAAATGCGTATATCTATGATCTACGTGTCAACATTTCTCTAATACTTATTTTAAAAAAGCATTTAAAGGAATCAAAAACAGTGTTATTAAATAGTGTCACTGGTATCGTAAGTGCTCTTTCATGTGCATTTCTCCGATGTTTCGTAAGAGGTTGGCAAACATTTGTAAAGCTTGTAATGAGACGCAGAGAAGTCTGATCTATGAATTGTAGTTGATAGCAGAATTTAGGGTTTTCGTCAGTCGTGCCAAGATGTTGCACATTAAACTGGATTAAAATATTATTACATTCGTTTAAAGGTCTTACGCTGATCCTAAATAACTCTCCAGCAACATGTATTATTTTATAAGAAACCGTTTTATCTATAATATCATACATGTATGTAACGTCGGCGTATATCAAAACATCGGGGTGTACATTAGTCAGATGTTTAAACATGTCCTTTATTGCGATTTCCTTCTGGCACCGATAACTTCCTAGAATGCAAGGCCATTTAGAGAATTCGCAGAATTCCTCATGATTCCGGATTTTTTTCGCATGGTGCTGTAATATTGCAACCATACATTCTGTTCCAGCAAGGGTATTGTAATTTAGATGTAAAGCTTCTCTAAAACGAAATTTCTTGCTCCATCA
This sequence comes from Aromia moschata, assembly GCA_029963805.1. NCBI lineage: Eukaryota > Metazoa > Arthropoda > Insecta > Coleoptera > Cerambycidae > Aromia > Aromia moschata. The sequence continues at coordinate 896,904 of JAPWTK010000157.1, forward strand.
CAAGGAAAATCAGGTTTGCGTTTTTTCTTGCAGTCACCACACATGCTGTAACCTGCAAGATCATTTTTTTTTACATTTTAAAGAATAATATATTTTAGATCCATTATAATGTTGGTATACACATTATAATGGATACATTGTTCAAAAGAAAAAAAATGGTACGATATTATCTAAACATAACTTAAATTATATTTAGATTAACAACAACATTATTCTTAAAAGATACATTTTATAGAAGACTGTACATTATAAATATGAACAGATAGGTACATAACCATTTTACAGGGTAATCGGTAATGAATGCATGAATGTAAAAAAATGAATGCATGAATGATGGTAATGAATGCATGAATGTTGTACTCAAAAAGGTTGTACTTTAGGGTCGCTAGAAGTAATTGTTTTCGATAAAAAACGCAATTAAATTTTTTGTTACACTTCGGCGGATAAAATGGTTTTCTTTCCGTTTCTGTTGTACGCTGCACGGCTTAAATTAGGTATATATTATTGCGAAGCAAATGTTCAAAGTGGCCACTCATTTACTGCAATACATAGACACAAATTTTTTAGAACTTGAAAAATTGGATTCAAATTTTGAATGTCTACTCCTGCTACAATTCGTTGCAAAAGTTCATCTTTTTTATTAATCACGGCACCTGAATACACAAAATCTTTCGTGAATCTCCAAAAGTAAAATTCAATGGTTTGAGATCAGGACTTTGAGAAAACCATAGGTGTTGACTACCTTGTCCAATCCAGTGCTGAGGAAAGACAGTATTCAAATTATTTTGGAGCATGTGAGGCAAAGCAACATCATACAAAAAGAACACATGAGTGTACTTGTTGATTCACTTGACGTGAATTAATAATTTCTCAGGATATGTAAGTAGTCTTATGCATAAAATCTTTCAAGGAGTTCTCCAATTATCCCGAACCAAACATTTATGTATTTTAAATTCAAATTGAATATGCCGAATCAATATTGCGTTTGGATTCACATCTGCCCATATATAATAATTTTTTTTGATTGGTTAATGATTATCTCACTTCTAGTGGATAAGCTTCAGAGTATTTTCTCGCAGCCGCATACTCACTAACATTTCGTTGTTCATAAACTACAGTCATGTTGGTCATGTCGGCATCTGTAAACAAATTATTGTGGCGTGACATTCTTTGTATTCGTCTTTACAAACTAAGAAAAAAAGGACAAAATGGTGACAAATTATTGGTGATATCAATATGACTAACGTTTTGCAAATTATGAACAGAAGAATAATGTGCCAGTAATGAGCATATTGCTGATTTTTACCAAAACAATCCGTGGACATGCAACATAAAATTTATTTTTCTCGAAAACAGTTGCTTGTGGCTACAGTGAAGAGGTATAACTTTTTTGAGTAAAAGAGATAGAGAAATGGAGATTTGTATCAGAAAAACTTGTACACCAATGTCTAAAAAAAGTTTTGAGGGTTTAAATGCATTTGACGTAGCCCAAGTGGCGCCCTCTACACTATATTCAAAAACTGAGAATGAACTATCATCAAATGTCATGCAAATACTCCAGTTTTACTGAAGTGATTACAAAAATATAAAAAATATTTTTTTTTTTTTACTTTGACACCCTCTATCTCAGTTATTATTGACTTTTGTACTAAGACAACTTGGGTTAAATCGACTTATTTTGATTGAAACAAACTACCATTACAATATGGGACATTCACTACTCCACCACATAGACGTGTAAACTTTGGTTAAGTCCTGTTCAGCAAACAGATTAAAATTATTAGATATTAGAATTTCACTCTATTAGAGCTCAAATTATAAATTACAAATTACTTGGAAAAATTGGAAACTGTTTTACCTGTAATTGTAATGTATATAGGAGGAATTAAAAGGTGGCCACAAGCTTTACATCCCAACTCCTTAAAGAAATCCTCATTAAATGACGAGAATGAGTTGTTCACATTCACATGTAAACTGTCGTGGTTATCATCACTTTTATCATGTCCAGTTTCTTCTCGATGTTTCTTAAGGATACGAAAACGGCATGACATAATCGTAGGTTTTTGGAACCATGTTTTTAATGTGGACATATCTATCTTTAACATTTTTTCGAGAGTATTTACATTTAATAATATGTGATCAATATTTTCCAGCCTATTTTTGCATAAACTAATCCAGTTATAGTTATCTTTGTCGATAAAGTCTAACTGATAACGATATTCTTGGCTTTCTGCAGCACTGCCATTAATCATTAACAAACTGTAGTACGTACCGTTCCCGATGACTTTGATGAAAACCGTTATAATTCGTCCTTCAACTGTCATAAAAAATATGGTATCTTCTGTAAAATTTGTCAAGTTAAATAAGGGGGGATCCCAGATAAAGTTGCTGTGACAACTTTTGATGTGTTCATCAAGATGCTTTATATGGAAAATCGAGGAGCAAGTTTGACCAGAAGATGCATTTAGATAGAAGAAAGGACAATTTACATATTCATAAGGACACATATTTTCATGGGCTTCTACTTCGCCCCAGCGAAGAATTACATTACACCCGTATTTTTTATTAGAACACGGATATGGGATTAATTTCGCTAAATCTTCGTATGCATATTGTCGTTCTTTTGTTCCGCCAAAATTATTATCCGACAAGTCTATACACCTTCCATAAATTCCACTCACGTTCTGATCATGTTGGATACAATATATAGGACCTACATTGAGTAATTTCCGACAGCGACCACATATTGTTTTATTGTTTTCTAAAATAGATTTATTTAAAATTTCTAATTTGTTTCCCATAGAAATAAAAACTAATAAACATCAGACCCAGGAAAATGCAAGCACTTAACTTTACATTGATACACACTATACTGGGCTAAATGTTTTCGGTATACTTTTATCTTATCTTATAATATTTACGTTAAATGCGTGTTCCACAAAATTACCCGAGTGATTAGAGTAGCTGAGTTCTATTAATGAAATAGTAAGATTGTAACTACGCACAGTGTTAGATATGGGAACTTCCCGGGCACGAAATGGGAAATTATTTTATGGCGTCATACGAAGGTGCTTAGTTACTAACTTATGTAACTGCTAACTGCACATAAACCTATATACATGAATGTTAGTGTTAAAAATGAAACACGTGCATACACATTAGGGTACTAACCTTTTTATGTCAATATAGGTTCGCACCTATAATGCTGAAATAAAAATTGAGTTATAAACACTGATTGTGTGAATTACCCACGGAATAGAAGGCCCGGCGCTTTACGAGTGACGTCACACTCGTTGTATGGCAATGTAATCGCGAAGCGATATATAGACGCGAAGAAGCTATTTAGAATTCACTCGAAGCACAAATTTCAATGGTTTCCTGTTTAAAGAGGGTGCGAGTTATCAATGAGCCCTTCACCACATTCCTTCTTTCTTATTATACGGAAAACGAAATTCCAAAGCAACAACTTTCGCAAGAAGTAAACTATTTAAATCAGTATATCAACGCGTCTAAAAAGATTGCAGATTTTCGGCAGCAAAGTCGCTTATTTTATTTGTTAAATTGGTTATTTTTCTACTTTTGTTTCCTTTAATATTTGATTCTTCTTTGAGTCGTTACTTCTAAAACAGTAACTTTTTATTAAAGTGATGGACCGGAAGTATATGGACCGGAAAATCCTACACTATAAATCACAATGACACTGATATGCGTATCGAGACACTCGGTATATACCTACTAGGGTACAATAAACTCGTGGTGAATCAGGACCGAACTCGGGAAAGCAATACAAAATTAAAATATGGTAGAGACACTTACCCAAATACATATTCAAGCCTATGATGTATCATTTGACGTTATTTATAACAGCGCTGTTATAATTCTTATCCAATCAGGATCTGGCTTTTTAAATAAATCCGATTTCCGATTGGCTGGAGCTGTTAACAGCACTGTTATATATAACGCCAAATGATACATCATAGATATGATTGTCAGATTGTCTATTCGAAATATCATCGTCAAGATGTAATGCATGCGCTAAACATGTCACGTGGGCCATATTTTTATAGGTGTGCGTTGTAGGCGTTCAGCTGCTTTTCGCATATAAGCGGCTACATCTGTGACAAATACCAGTAAATTGTCATTGTCAACATACATATGTAAATCCCAAATGTCCTGATTTTGTAAATAGTTTTCATTCAGCTTATTTTCAATGTTATCGGTGTTGTAAAAAATTCGATCAGATTAATTCCGACGTAAAATTCCATGCTTTTTCAGAATATGGCCTTAGAATTTCTTAGAAATTGATTTTAAAAACGTTCATTCGCATATATATGTATTTAAAGTTTAATAGTTTTTTTTCTCCAAAACTATACATATTTGTAAAAATTTCTCAAGAACAAAGATGTCTTGGAATATTTTGAAGGATACTCTTTTCAGGATTTTAAAGACGATTTTTGATTGTTCCAAAAATCACGAAATTTTATACAAAACATAGTTTTGTTCCGCCGCCATTTTGTTTGGCCAAAAATTTTTAAAAACAATATGAAGCCATTTACCTACTTTCAATTTAGGTCTCGAGGTGCAGTCTAACACCTACAGTAGACGAAATGCCACAGCGCGAGTATTCTCGGCGGAGCGTGATTCTAAATTGGTTTTATTGCGATGTGATGTTATGAATGATATGTTATTACAAACGCACAACACTACCCATTTCGAGCCTTTCGTATATCAGACCCGAATCCCTGTGTTGTGTGAGCAGTTATTGAAGTTGCTTATTTTAAATTATTAATTACATGCTTTGTATCGACTATTTCACATACAATGCCGTGTCCCCCTGATACGGTCCTGTTGTTCTCCGTGGCTTTGAGTCTCTACTAGACTGCAATATAATATGCGGAATCCCAGGTCAGGACTTCAATTTGCATTACTTAATTCCGTAAATCAAACGTCCCTAAACAGTATTTTGCTACGCGTGTTAAGAACGACTGCATACAGATGTCCCGGGAGCCCCGCTCCCCCACTCTTCACTTTTGCCGCCACGGATTATGGGATAGCCAAATAGCAAATTATATATGTAGGTCGCCGCACGTACGTTGCAGGTGTTAGGTTTAAGGTGTTTACTGTTTATTCGGTGTTAGGTTTTTGGCTGTTGTGATCGTCGCGATACGGAACCAATAAATAGCGATATTAAGCGAAAAGGCTTTCTTATTAATTACGGCGTGGATTCCGTTCGTACATATATAAATTGCAAAATATAATCAAAACCTTTGAGGAATTTAAAACATATGGAATATTCATACGTTGTGTATCGTGTAATATTGTGTTTATTTTCAAAGTTACCAGGGCTGAAATAATTTCGATCAGTTCAATTCCGACGTAAAATGTAATGCTTTTTAAGAATATGGCCTTCGATTTTTTTTTTAAATTGGTTTAAAAAAATAAAGTATTGTAACAAAATTACAATTTATTCTAGGTAATCCCCGGGTTCTATACCAGAAAAAAATCGCGTCCTCGAGGCCTAAATTTAAAGTACCTAGGTAAATGGCTTTATATTGTTTTTAAAAATTTTTGGCAAAACAAAATGGCGGCCGAAACAAAAATATGTTTTGTATAAAATTCATAGTTTTTCTCAAAAACTACGGACTTTGCTACAAATGTTCTAACAATAAAAATGTCTTAGAATCAATTGCAAAAAGCTCTCAAATTTTTTCAGTTTTTTTAAATAACGTTTTTTGGAAATTTCGATTTTGTGATTTTTTGGAACAATCAAAAATCGTCTTTAAAAATCCTGAAGCCTTCAAAAAAATTCCAATACATTTTTGTTCTTGAGAAATTTTTACAAAAATGTATAGTTTTGGAGAAAAAAACTATTAAACTTGAAATACATAGAGTATACGCGAATGAACGTTTTTAAAATAAATTTCTGAGAAATGCCAAGGCCATATTCTGAAAAAGCATGGAATTTTACGTCGGAATTAATCTGATCGAATTTTTTTCAACACTGATAACATTCAAAATAAGCTGAATGAAAACTATTTACAAAATCAGGACATTTGGGATTTATGTATGTTAACAATGACAATTTGGTGTTTGTCACAGATGCAGCCGCTTATATGCGAAAAGCAGCTGAACGCCTACAACGCACACATATAAAAATATGGCCCACGTGACATGTTTAGCGCATGCATTACATCTTGACGATGATATGTTGAATAGACGATATATATTTTGGTAAGTGTCTACCATATTTTAATTTTGTATTGCTTCTCCTGAGTTCGGTCCTGATTCACCACGAGCTTATTGTACACTAGTCTCACAGTGTCTACTCACTCATATGGCACGGATACGTGCCGCGCCTGCCGTCTCACTGTGTAGGTAAGGGCTTTGCGATCTTTTACGAGAAGCTGCAGAGTAATCAGCTTAAATATATGGAGAGATGCGACGGTTTCGTTATTGACCGAATATTGTCGAATGAAACATTGACATATATTGACCGATATATTATTGCATATATTGAACGATATTGCATTTTACGAGTAGGTTGATGAGTTGAATGATAATTTGATGTTATATTAGTACATAATAAATTCATTAAAAAAATAATATGTACCTATAGAGACATATTAACAATTATAAATTGTGACAGTTTAAGACACATTATAAATTGTGACAGTTACTTGTCAAAAGTTTGACATAACCGAAAAGCTTAGACATGACCGCTATTTCCATCTCTCTCGTTCATAGCCAGAGTTGATGACGTTTTTTTTTGGATGTTCTATAGTTTGTATTACTCGTATATATATGGTTGTGAACGAAAAACTGTTTTTCTTTACTTAGAGGCAAGGGAAACTGTGCTTCCCGAGCTTCCATAGAGAACATGCCCCTGATAAAATTTAATATTGGCATTCACGGACCAAATGGCACAACATGGAACATGTTCTAATTCATCAACTCCGAGATTTAGAGTCTGTTCTAAATCTCGGTGTTCATCAATAAAGTTGGAATATGGCAATGCAACACATAGGCAACTTGCGTAGCACGTGATGTGGGTCGCCTCAATTCGTATTTATTTCAGTAGTCACAACTTTCGCTATATTTAATATGCTACAGCTACATAGATAGGTAAATGTGAATAGTGTGATATAATTTTATAATAAACTATGGCAAATGTGCGGAAGACTACTAGTTACTTTCGTGTATTACACTTATGATGCATACGCATCTGTGACACATTTGGTTTAGGGATGGGCACCTAACATCGATGTTTCTGAAATATCGATGTTTTCCACTGAACATCGATGTTTAAAACATCGATGTTTTAATTTCGATGTTATATTTTCAACATCGATGTTACTTGTAAACATCGAAACATCGATAAGTAATACGTATCCCACAAATATCATTTAATATTTCAGTACGAACATTTTTAAGTTGCTAAAAAAAACGAAAAATCTCTAATTGATTCATTTTACTCTTTGTACATTGTGGCTTACGCGACATATGTATATCCGTCAAGGCAGAAAGTATTAAATTCCAGCAAAGATCTAATTTATTAAACGACAGTAAGCCGATATCTGTAGGCACATTTTCTAGTTTTTACTTCTACAAAATTGTACACTTTTTTTCAGAGAACATAAAAATTAAAGTCACTTTATGTTGGGTGTAACAGGATTATGGTACACCCCCTTTGCTCCTTTAGTTTTCAAGATAGTTAATTGAAATTTGGGATATCCTATATAGGTACATAATAAGCGGCACTGTCTGACATACAAGTGATTATTTTTCCAGTTCCGGTTTCGCCGGAAGTGACACTAACTTTCGATTTTTTAAATGGAACTCCCTTTATATTATTGCACTTTTGAATTCCGCATAATTTTCTGAATCCAACGATACCAAATAAGTGACATTTCAAACGTCAATATTTTTTACAATTATAATTTTTAGTTTTCCATTTAAGTGGGCCATGACGGTTCCGATTTATTCTAAATGACCCATGTAATGCTACAAAAATCAAAATCCCGTCAAAAATACTAAATTATGTGATTTATGAGCAAATAAAGTTCATCAAATCATTTCTCTTAGCTGTAATTTTGTTTGTATTTATTGCACATATTGATACGACATAAGAATAAATTACTTATTAATAGTAATAATAAATGGTACTACGGTACCAATATGGTTCCATTTGAAAAAAATGAGTTCTGCTCCAAAAACAATTGTGATGAATTTAATTTGCTCATAAATCACATAATTTAGTATTTTTGACGGGATTTTGTTTTTTTGTAGCATTACATGGGTCATTTATACTAAATCGGAACCGTCATGGCCCACTTAAATGGAAAACTAAAAATTATAATTGTAAAAAATATTGACGTTTTAAATGTCACTTATTTGGTATCGTTGGATTCAGAAAATTATGCAGAATTCATAAATGCAATAATATACAGGGTATTCTATTTAAAAATCGAAAGTTAGTGTCAGTTCCGGTGAAACCGGAAGTGGAAAAAAAGCACTTGTACGTCAGATAGTGTCGCTTATTATGTATATGGGATATCCCAAATTTCAATCAATTATCTTGAAAACTAAAGGAGAAAAGGGATCAACAGGATGATGGTACATCCGGTATATATTATTTTGAAACATCGATGTTTCACAACATCGATGTTTTCTAGCCGATGTTTTTACTACCATCGATAGTAGGTACCGATGTTGACTCGAGTTAACTTCGATGTTTTTAAAAATGTGCCCATCCCTAATTTGGTTTCTGCCAAGATTATTCATCAATTTCTTTGACATCCAAGTTTGTGTTTTACACTCGGCAATTTGCTCTTGAAACGACTTGAAACTCTTGACATGAGTTATTATGAAGATATCAATATGTGGGATATAGAAATAGGTTTTTATATTCAAAATTCCAATGTTCAGTTCAGTGGACAGCTAATTTTTTGTCTTCAGTAAAAGTCAGAATATACATTGTATTTTCGAAGTTATACATTAACTTTCTATGTTATTTACATGCTAATTTAATAGTAAGTTAAGTTCTTCTGCAATAGGTAAATAGTTTTTTTTTTATTATTTCATGGCCTATGACACTCAAACTGCCAGTATATTATAAATAAGTTATTATACTATAATTATAAGACCTTAATAAGCTGTACCTAATTAAAAAAGTACATATTCATTTTTACCTGGAACAATATAAGTATACAAAGAAAAGAAAATCTATCTTACAGAAATGTAATTGTGAAATACAAATTGTTGTCTGTACATACATTATATACAGGGTGATTCACGTTGAGTGGCCTTAAACGTTAAACGTTTTAGGAGAACTATAATTGATATGGAGCTGAAGTCACTTTATAAACCATTGTCTATCTCTATAATGAACGGTTTTCGAGATATTTCATTGTTAAAAAAACAATTGAAATTGTAAATCCCTGGTTAAAAATAAATTTTCTGGTTAATTTTCGCTGTGATCAAATTCCATAGTTAATGTTTCTCCTATGTGACCATGAAAAATATAGCTTATAGCTACTTTTAATTTTTAAATTCATATATCGGGTAAAAATTAATTTCTAAAAATAAAAATATTGTGACATTTGTAAAAGTGACATTTGTGACAGCTGTCATTTATTAAGTTTTATAGTTTACATACTTAGTTTATTTAGTTTATACACACTAGCTATTAGTAAAGAATTGTATGGAATGACATATTGAATATTCTGGATGTCAAAAGAATTTTCTAGAAATGTTGAAACTATAAATACTGGTGTTGTTGCTAGGATAGAGTTAATTATGTTTTGAATGTTACATGGTGAAGACCCACGAGTTGTAGATTGTTAAATAAACGTGTTTGAATTGGAGGTGATTAATTTGAAGAGAAATTCGTAACAATATTAATAAACATACGTCAAAGGAGTTCTTGTACTATTATTTGCAACATATTAGCCCTCATAAACGACCCAGCGCCTAGTCTATCGCCGTGGTGGCAAGCCTCCGATGCCAATGTTTTCACATACATATATGTATTTATACGGGATAAGGAGCTTCGCAACTACCTGCGTTGCGAAATTTAACCCTTAATTCCAGTTGCATTAAAGGTCATTTAAAAAACTGCATAGCGGAGGTAAACACGCCCACCTCTCACCTCTCACACGTGACAGCACAGAAAGCGAGTTATTTGATTTCAAGTGTTTTGAGTGGTATAGGAGGGTAATAATTATTGAAGGTGTACCATATAACTTAAGTAAGTCATTATTTGAACGTTTTATTTAATTAACTATACAAAATTATAATGGAGGTAACTGGCGACTGTAGCAGTTTGTAACATAAAAATAACAATACGAGTTGTCATGACACTCAAATAAATATTCGAATCTGCACTGATAGTGTTGAGTCATATAAAGTAAAAATTTAGTCGCCTATCTTATGAGGATAAATTATTTGTTAAAGATTTAAGAGTACCACTGTCAGATCTAAGTAAAACTTGAATTAATCAATCAGGGTAAGCTGGCTCGTAGTTTTGTAAATACGTGCCATGATAAATGCAAATGGCTAAGTGGTTTTTTAACTTTAAATAAATTATTGTGTTGGCCGTGTATTATTTTCAAATCGTGAAGATGCTTGGACAAAGTCTGGAATTGATAAAATCTTAAAACTTTATCTCGTTCACTTGACACATTCAAAAAGTCAGGAACATATTACTTGTGTTTGTAAATTACATCTTTTAGGCAAACAAAATATTATGAATGTGATCAATTCAGCCCGTCAAATCTAAATTGACGCAGTCCTTGCAAAAATCCGTATTTTATTTCACTGCATCTTTTAATTGTAAAATAATTTGACAGAAACTCTACACCATCCCGATGGTTTTGCTGAACCAATAAAATATATTAGGTACATTATGTTAGACAAATTTACTTAATATATTTTATTGACCAAGTAACCTTCTCCTAACTATGCGACATATATTACTAACAATCAAATATCACAAAAAAATGTCAATTGCCATTACAAAAATTTAGGAAACAACATATTTTACAAAACATGTTTGCTTCCCAAAAAAAAAAGGTCAAGAGCCGCCACTGTAGTATGAGAATAAAAAATGAAGCGAAAGAAATAAAAAAATATAGTAAACACATTCTATTTAAAATAAGCGATCTAATAAAGTACACATTTGTTCAAGTTTGTCCCTTTGTTTTGAGCCCCCTGTATATTTGCCGTATATCTAGAATTCTTCACAGAAGCTAAACTTTTCACTTTCGTGGTAAAAAAACTTAACCATAGACTTTTACCAGAGCGAAAGTTATAAAAAAAAATTTTTCTAGAAGTTTGCATTTTCTATTTTTGGCTTCGATTGAAATATCTTGAAAACCGTTCATTTTGGAGATATAAATTGTTTAACTTTAACTTGCAATGCAATGAATAGAAACCAAAACATGGCATAAAATGCCATTTAAAATACCGAAGTTGATATTCACTTCCGATGTATCCGGAAGTACCAGAAAGTTGCCATTATAGATGTGGAGAGTATTTCTGAAAACTCCCAGAATCAAATTTTTATAAATGATGTGGGCATTTTATTTATAGTTTTCCCAAAGCATTTAATAGGCCACTCACAGTAAAGCACACTGTATATTATACATAAGTAAGTTTATAAATAGATTATACACTGCCATTATACTTTGTAGATGTATTCACTAACATTCTGTTGAACTTTAAATATCATTTATCAAAAACAAATATTGTGTTCAATTTGTTATTCTATTATTAGTTATATAGGGTGTCCCAATATTCCGTGTACAACGAGCTACCACATGCTCCTGATGTCAAAATAAGTCGATTTAACTAAACTTACCTATATACCAAGTTGTCTCGTTTAGCCGTTAGAGGCCATCAAAGTTGACATAAAATTTTAGTTTTTTGCCAATAACTTAGTAACGCCCTGTATGAACTTAATGAAATTTGGTGTGCTAGTATGTTTCGACACACATTTATTTTGGTTTTCCATTACTCATACTTAATAAGGCTCTTGTTTGGAGGGCTTGCTTCTACCCTTTCTAATAGTCAATCGCGCGGTTTTATTTACATTATCTTTTCCGGGACGGACCCGCTACATCGTGGCATTTTTCAAATGACTATCATACAAGCTCGTTCTTTCACTTCGTTCTGGCTGCCGTATCCTCTGCCGACTTCGAACTGTTTTCCTCCGTCTTTCGATGCAATACGATTTCCTCGTCATTTGTTTTCAGAACACTATTCTTGAAGTCTAATTGAAATCCATTGGTTACATAACGTCCTAGAATAAGTTCTTTTCTATTTCGGCTACCAGTTTCGTTTCAATGCCTTCAATAACAATGGTATATTGGTCTCCCGATGCGCCCGTTGTGTAGTCGCCATTGTGGGTAATTTTTGCTTTGTTCGCACAATGTCTGTTATGTGGTTTTCGTCGCCCGTTCTTTCGTACCGTTCTGTCCGTTCTTTTCCATCGATTAGTCTGGAAAACACTATTCCTTGGGGCTTGCTTCTGAAAGGTTGATGATTGCCCCACGGAACCTCTTTTAGTTTTCCGACGAGTGTGACGTTTTCTTTTCTAGGGCAGTTTCTATGGACGTCCTTCTTCCGCTTGCTTCCGCACCAACACCGAATCTGCCTCTTATCAATCTGTCTGATACCAGCCTAATCTCTGCTTCTTGCAAATTCTTCTTCAACATTTTCCTCCATTATGCGGACCTTAGCTTGACCTCTGGACTTTGTTTAGCGGCTTCGAATTCCAAAGTTCGCGCCAAAGCTCCCCAACTTACTGGGACGGCTCTTGTGGGTTTTGTCGTTCACTCAGGCCTCTAAAAATCCTCCGGCTAACCTTCCTGCGTTTGGCGTGTGAGTAAGCCAACAATTAACCGCGCTATGTCCGCCTAAATTCTCTAGTGCTAGCTGAGTGTTTGAGTGGGACTACCTTCGCTTTCTGTGTGGACAAATTATGGTAATCCTCTTTTCTTTGAGAGAAAGCATCTGCAATATTTGTAGTGTCGCACGTAGCGCCACGTCCGCTGTAGCCTTCTCTGCCAATGTCAACTATTTGCCTTCGCTGCAGCCTCAAATCGTGATAATTCACCCAGGACTTTACCAAAACTTGTGTTTCATGCGGTTTTGAATTTCCATGTGGCTGGAGTAGTGCGTTATTGACCAGTCTTGTTGCGTGCGTCGTATATTTCAGTTATCACGCGAATAAGGAGCGTTTTTCGATTTGTTTCAAAATATTTTGTTTAAAGTTATGGTTTTTTTGGGACATCCTAAAATTAAAATTAAAATGGCCATAACTTTTTGAAAAAAATTTTTGCAACACAAAACTTTTTTGTTTCTAGTTATGAACAAAATATACTGCAAATATCCCACAGGCTTACTAGAACCCGGAGTCTCAGTTTTTTGAAAATTTTTTCGCAAACTTTGCTGCGTTTTTCACTATAAATCCTTTCTTAAGAGGGTATGTATCACCTAAAAAGTAAGTGGGTCCTCGTGTTTTCAAGTATGGCTAACTGAAATATCACGCACCGCCACTCGTTGTTGTACCCCACTTTCTAAACTAAACTAAACGCGTTGCAAATTTTCTTTCCATTTTTAGAAATTTATTCTGGAATTCTTTTCTACGGTAACCAACTTATTTTCCATTTCTCCAAATTTTCCGTCCACATATTCGCTTTGTTTCTTTAGGTCACTAGAATTTTCCGTAATTTTCTTTTCTAAACTGAATTTTCCAGTAGTTTTTGATCTTAATTTTCTAATAACTTTTATTCCAATTTTCTTGAATTCCAGCTATTTTTACTAAGTTATCAACCAAAATCAGCACCCAAGCCCCATATTGTTGAATAAAAATTGCGTTTTTGTTAAATTTTCATTTCTTACCCCTTCTAAAAGTTGAGTGTTTGACTGAGGTTGGATTCAGTTCGGTAAAATACGGGATACTGGTAATATCCGGCTGACTTTGCTTGGGTATAATTATTCAAAAAGGTACTAGTGTGCAAAAATACTGTAACTCATCATATAAACTCCTATGCCAGCTTGACATTTACATTTTTGTTGTCATAGTTTGAAAGTCAAACCTTCGGTCTGTAACCTGATGTAAGTAAGTCATTGGTTACATTACACCCTTCATGGTGGCCCTGCCCACTACCGTAAAGTTAAAGGGTGTAATGGTCTATAGTGCTTCTTTCTACCATTAAATTACTTACAGGTGGAAGTATTAGGATTTCATAAGCAGGCAGTATTAAAATTTATAACTTTATAAATTTATATAAAATTAAACATCTGGTTGTCCTAGAAAAATTTCTTCACAAGATGATCGTGTACTGAGAAGATTAATTAAACAAACAGACATGAAACCACTGCACAGCAGCGATAAACAATGAATGGAAAATGTTACTAGAAAACACCTTTCAGTAATGACTTGCCGTCGCAGGAAATGATTTAAAGTGTCCCTACCATATTTTAAACTTACGGGCAAAAGCAAAACCGTTGGTAACAGTGGTTCAGAACCGTTGCAGACTAAAATGGGCTAAAGAACCATGGTCCAAGTATGATCCATAAGTATGGTCCAAAGGGTAAGATCCCCTTTGGACCATACCACAGAATATTAGTTTTTAAATTTAACTATTCTAATAATTTCCAATATACTAAATAAATTTAACGCCGTACAAATACATTTGTGCTTGGGCTCGTATAACCGAGCAAGCGATACCAGACAAAAGCCAGAGGCCTCTGTTAAATTATGACATGACAAAAAAAAATTTCAAAGTTACAAAAAAAAAATGTTACGGGTTGTGGGAAAAATATTGTACACAACTTGCTTGAAAGAGTACTAACGTATTCATCTGAAACGTCACACTCTATGTTATATGCTACTCTATGTTATATAATCCATGCTCGTTATATAATATACTATTTATCTCAAATAATATTTATTTACAAAATGGTAGCTCTTAAAAAGTAAGCTTCACTGACATTAGCAACAAAGGAACCATGACAGCAATTTTTGTGTTTATTTATGACAACAAAGAATATCCACGGCCAACTACAAATTTCGTCATATTGCCGGGTATATTGGTTCATATATTTAAAGCATATTTGAAAAACGTATGGAAGAAAATATGACATATGTTATATAGTTGTAGTCAGAAGAACAAGTGGAATTCAACAAATATAAAAATACAGGTTGTTCCATTAAAAAATAATGTTAATTAAACAGCTGCTACATTTTTTTTTCAATAGTTTTTCTGACAGCATATTCTACAATTTCAGAAAAAATGTACCCCTGTAAAAATGAAGTTAGTAGCGCTAAGGATAACGGAGCTCTAAGGATAACGGAGAAAACAGGGGTGGGAATTCTTACGAACTCACGCTGTAAATAAGTGAGAGTAAAAGTAAAAAAAACACACAGTGAGAGTAAAAAAGTAAGGAAAGGTCTTTGTATTTCTTGAAATATTTGTTATTTTAAAAATACGTTTTAATAAAAGTTTTCGAGCATATTTTTTGCCAAAAACTGGCTATTTTCGATTTTTCTTCACGTAAACAAGTTTGTTGTTATGGCAACCTACAACCTATATAACTTTTTTGATGGCATGGTATGATTTTATTTGTGTTTTTTGGAAAGATCATCTCTTCTTGGATACAGTACCATAAAATTATCGTTATTATCGGGTTTCATACGAAAACATTGAGAAAAAAATAACTTTCCCCTAAATCACCCCTCTCAGTTCTTATCAAATCGGCCATAGAAATAAGTTATGAAATTTGTAGCTATCAAGTAAAGACACCGTTCGTTACCAGTTATCCGTATTTTGTCAGCTTTGTAAATAGTGAAAAATAGGAAAATCCAACAGTTTTGTAGTTTAATAATAATTATTATTATGGCAACTTTAAGCGAAAATCAGGGAACTGAAATTTTAATGATGGTGGGCTATGGTGACAGTAAAAGAAGTGTGCACCCTGTTTCATGAACTTTATCCGAGTCGGTTTGAACCAAATTTCTGTAAACTGGTAGTGTCAAAGATAAAGCACGAATGGAAACCAAAAACAGCTATTGCTGAGAACAAAACATTAGCTGCCTTGTTATCATTGCAAAAAAATCTATATTTATCGGTAAGTCGGTGATAAGTTTACTAAAAAAAAAGGAAAGTTCCACCACCCATGTAAAGTACAGATGGTACAATAATTTGAAAACGGTGATTTTTAGAAGCACTTTGAATTTTGCCATATTATCATAGGTGAAGTTAACGAATATCTGAACTTTGGCAGAAAAATATATTCTCAAATGAAGCTACTTTTATGTCTGTAGTGAGTTTTCTCGCACCATACCCCACAATCATTAAAATTACAGTTCTCTACTCTTCGCTTAATGCTGTCATAATAATAATTATTATTAAACTACAAAACTGTTGGCTTTTCCTATCTTTAACTATTTTTAAAGCTGACAAAATGCAGATAATCGACAACGAACGGTGTCTCTACTTGACAGCTACAAATGTCATCAACTTATTTTCATGGCCTACTTGATAAGAATTGGATTTACGAAGTCGAACCGAGAGTGGTGATTTTTGGAAGTTATTTTTTTCTCAAATTTTTGTTATGAAACCCTATTATAATTTTATGGTCCCGTATCCAGGAAGATATGCTATTTCCAAAAATACAAAGAAAATCATACCATGCCATTAAAAAAAGTTACGTAGGTCGCCATAGCAATAAACTTGTTTACGTTAAGAAAATCGAAAGCCACCAGTTTATGGCAAAAAAAATACGTTCTCTAAAACTTTTACTAAAACATTGTTTTAAAATGACAAATGTTTCAAGAAATACAAGCACATTTCCTTACATTTTACTCTCAGTGTATATGAAGGTAAATTTTGTAGAAGACTGTGAAATGAAATAAACGAAAATGAAATTATCAAAATGAATGGATAAACATTACAAATATCAACTTTGGAAATTAAAGCCTAATCTGTTGTAGCTTGTTAACTAACAGATTAACATTATTAGCTATTACGAGTATAGTTTTACTCAGAGACCACACAGTATGTCCTATTTGTAAAAACTGAAACATGTTACCTGTAGTTGTAATGTATATAGGCGGAAATAAAATATGCCCACAAGAGTTACATTCCAAATCCTTCAAAAAATCTTCATTATGTGATGAAAATGAGTTGTTTACATCTACGTGTAAACTGTCGTGATCGTTACCACTTTTGGCACTTCCAATTTCTTCTCGAGGTTTCTTGAGAATATGAAAACGGCATGACATAATCTCAGAATTTTTGAACCATGTTCTTAGGGTGAAGACATCTACCTTCAGCATTTTTTCGAGATTATTTATATTTGCTAATATTTCATCAATAGTTTCAAGTGCATTTTTACGTAAACTAACCCTGTTATTGTAATCTTTGTCGATAAAGTCTAACTGATAACAATATTCTTGGCTTTCTACAGCACTGCCATTGAGCATTAATAAACAGTAACATGTACCGTTCCCGATGAGTTTGATGAAAACCGAAAAGTCGTTATGGTGTGTTCTTTTAAATTTGTCAGGTCAAACGAAGGGGGTCCCAGATAAAGTTGCTGTGGCAACTTTTGATGTGTTCATCAAGAAGCTTCACATGAAAAGTCGAGGAGCAACTCTCACAACTCTCAGCAAAAAATGCATTTAAATGGAAAAAAGGGCAATTTACACATTCATAAGGGCACACATTTTCATGGTCTTTTACTTCATCCCAACGAAGAATTACATTACACCCGTATTTTTTATTGCAACACGGATATCTTCTCAATTGCGCTAAGTCTTCATATAAATATTGTCGAATTTTCGTTTCCTCAAGATTACTATCCAACATGTCTACACACCGCCCACAAATTCCATTTACGTTCTGATCCTGTCGGATACAGTATATAGGACTTACATTAAGTAATTTCCGACAGTAAGCACATATTATTTTATCGTTTTTCGAACTATTTTTATTTAAAATCTCTAATTTGTTTCCCATCGAAACAAAAACTAAAAAAACAGATGGCAAAAAAATATGCGCACTTAACTGTATGCTACACACCTTTATTATTATGAGTTAATTCGGACTTGAATGTTCTTATGGTGGGTTCATGCAGAAATTTTTAGTAATAAGAATAAGAATAGTAATAAGAATAAAAAGTTAAACCTTCGTTTTATAATGACCCAGTTCATGGAGTAAATATAATTTTTAGTAATAATTTTAAAAATAAGGATTTACTGCATGAACTGGGTCATTATAAAACGAAGGTTTCTTTATTCTTATTACTATTCTTATTCTTATTACTAAAAATATCTGCATGAACCCACCTTTAATCTTCTTATAACCTGGTAATACTGGTATACATATAGTACTGGTTTGAAAAAGATATCAGCGATTACTAATCAGTTTAATGACGACATTACCACAATCGTTCTATATTACTAGAATAGAATAGCTTAGGCGCCGTTCATACCAAGGCGACATAAGATAAGCGATATATCGTGAGGGATGTATTGCGACGATATATTGCTAGGATGGTTCATGAGAGCGGGCGATAAATCGGCGTGACCTGGGCGACAAAAACGTGGGCGATCACAGTTCTCACGAACCCAGTCACAAATATGAGCTCAAGTGAGAAAGACGTAGTAGTGGCTTATTGGTACAGGCGTCGGATGAGAAGAAAAAGAAAATACTGGGTACATCCCTACAATCTTGCTAACGCGCACCATAGCTCGGCTATTGTTTCTCGAGAACTGTCGTTGCATGAATCAAAATTCAGGGAGTTTTATAGAATGAATCCTGAAAACTTTCATTTTCTGAAAAGCCTAGTGTCACGAACCCTTTAAAAAAAGATACACACTTCAGGAAGGCTATTTCTCCAGATGAAAAACTTCTGATTACTATAAGGTAAGTAGATATGAATATAAACAGCAGTGTTAATAAAATTTAGCATTTTTATTCTTATAACTTTTTACAAATTGTACCAATCAGTTCCACTTTCTTGCGACAATGAGATAATCGAATTGAAATCCGAAGTCGTTGCACTATTGCTATTGTGAGACTGAGTTTGTAAGGTGTCATGTCGGGATGACGAACTCCATACAGAAGGGCTGGAAGCTACTGAAATACTGGATTCCACATTCTCTCGTTCGTCCTCCTCTAACAACTTATGTAAAAGAGACATTGTTTGTGTTTTGAAAGTCCTCTTACGACGCTTGCTAAGGTTTTTCATTTCAGGTAAAAGAGAAAGAAGAAAATGCTGTTCTGCATCTTGGTCTCTTTTATCAACTGATTTTTTCATGGTAATCCAGTCTGCAAAAGCTTCGTCTACTTGATCATTTACCTTCCGTTTTTTAAGTGTTTCATTTGACTTTTTATCACGAGCTGGGGTTTCGATTAATTGCACGGAAGAAGCTTCATCAGTCAATTCTTCTTCAACAAAGGTTTCACTTCCGTCATTTTGAATAGTATTGGACTCCTCTTCTACAGTATCTTCAATGCGAAGATTGCCAGACGTATCTCCTCCTTTCAAATATGGTTGCAGAAAAGATAAATGCTCGGTCAAATAATAAGTTTTCTTTGAATTCTGGCTAGCCCCAGATTTTGGTGGTTTCAGCGATCGCACATATGCTGTTCTAATGTTCTTCCATCGCTCTCGACAGTTCTTATCTGAAACAAAATTAAAAAAGTAGACATCAAATGGATTCATTTAAAAATGTGTTTATCAAAATGAAAACATAATATTACATATCTATTTACTATTTAAAACCCTCAATTTATTCGATGTTATATTTTTTTTATTTTGTTTTTTACAGTAGGGTCAAAATTGTTGACAACGCAGTCACAAAATTGTTGTATCTGTTTCAGGTATCTAGTTACTGGAAGCAGTTTTCAAGATCTTTCCTTGCAATTCTACAGAGGTAAATCAACTATCAGTCACATTGTTCATTCGACTTGTGCTGCTATATGGTCCCACTTACAACCGCTGTATATGCCAGAACCAACGGAGGTAACTTGGAAACAAATTTCAAAACGTTATTATGAGTTATGGAATTTACCTAACTGTATTGGTTCTCTTGACGGCAAACATTTTCGCATTCAGTGTTCCCCTAATACAGGGTCTACAGATTACAATTATAAAGGGTTCTTTTCAATAGTTCTAATGGCTTTGTCTGACGCGGATGGATTGTTCACGGCAATAGATGTTGGCGACTATGGACGGAATAGTAACGGTGCAGTGTTTCGCAAATCAACAATCGGCAAATTATTGCAGAATAATAAATTGAAAATACCACAAGCAACTCCCTTGCCAGGCGAGGCAAATGACAATCCTTTTCCGTTCTACTTTGTGGCAGATGAAGCATTCCCTCTCCAGTATAATATAATGCGGCCCTTTCCAAAAAAGAGTGTTAAATGATGCCAGAAGAATATTCAATTTTCGACTTTCAAGAGGCAGAAAAAGTGTGGAATGCACTTTTGGAATGCTAACGTCATAATTTCGTCTATTTGACCGACCAATTGATACCAAAAGAAGTAATGCTGTGCAGACTATTAAGGCAGCATGTGTGCTTCATAATTTTATACGCAGACGAGAAGGACAACCTTACGTTCCACAACAATTTAATAAGGGTTCTGTGGTACCAACACTATCAGATAACAGTACGTTCAGTGAAAATAACAATTTGAACTCAGCAAACCGCGTACGAAACAAACTAGGTGAATACTTTCTGAAACCAACTGGTGCAATCCCTATACAATGGAGATGTGTTGGATTACACGGCCCAGCCATTTAGTACAACAAATTCTTTATATACCTGCATATACTTGAAATTCAAATGAAAAAAAAATATATATAAAAAATTTAAACTAAAACTGAAGGAGTACTTTATTATAAAGCACCATTATTTGTTAATTTAAAATAATGTTAAATTCTTAATTTTAACACGTTAATGAAAATTTAAATTGAAGCACACTTTTGTAAATGTTAATTATGTCAAATTGAATTATAATATAAATTTCCTAATTATAATAATTGTATCATGTATTTTTATTTCATGTGTTCAGAGTTTAAAAACATTTACATTATGAGATATAATAAAACAATTACTTGTCTTACATAATAAATAAATAAACAATGCATTTACCTGTGTCTTTTATTTCGGATGTAATTTCTCTCCATGCGGCACTCGTCACATCTGTCTTACTGTATGCGGCAATGGAATAATTCCAGATGCACGGGTGAGCTTTCACTAAATTAATGAAAGAAATTACAGAAGAATTGTCTTCTCTTCTTGATGTCATGTTCACAATTCGAAATATCGTACGCAACTAATCGCTGAAGAGACCAGCAAGTCGTACCTCGAGAGATATGTCACTTACGATATGTTGTGCAATCGCGCGTCTGTGAACCTTTTTTATCGCCTCCCTTTAGATTTCACGTATTTGTCTGTGCGTATCGCGTATCGTATATCGCTTACGATATATCGCTTATCTTATATCGCCTTGGTATGAACGGCGCCTTATAGATGACTAGCGATGGGAATAATCGAGATGCAATAATCGAATTAGTAGATTATTAAAATATCTCGAGATAATCGATTATGCTATCTGAAAATTAGTAGTCAAAATTAGTAGTACTAAAATTAGTTGTTCGGCGAGAGCGAGAACCGAGATACAACTGCCAGACGCGATATATTGCGCACTGCGCAGGCACTTCTCGATCTATTTATTTGCTAATTGAACACGATTAGTATATGTAGATAGCTGCCGGCCGTATGGTATGGTTCTCTCATTTGTTGCAAGATACGGCGATATACAATACATACGATTTTAATTAATATATGGCAAATTATTGATTTTTTTAAGGAGAGGCTTTAGTATATTTGGCATGTGGATATATAAACCCTACTAGTAATTTTGACTAATTTGGCAATAAAATTATTGTAAAATAAAACAGAACAGAAATGATGAATGATAATCGATAAATTTCATTTTTTTTCATTACTTTTAAAAACTCTTCACATCATAAAATATAAATTAGAAAAAAAATTATAGGCAAATATTTTGGGTACGATGGCATAAAATATCATTGTGTATAATAAATTATCGCCAAACATATACGACAGTAAGATTATCGATTACATTGTGTTACCTTAGGTTTCATAACTAAAATTAGTACTACTAATTTTTAACTACTAATATTAGTAGATTATTAAAATGTCTCGATTACTAATAATCGATTATTGAAATATCTCGATTATGCCCATCGCTATAGATGACTATGCAAATTACAAAAGTATTAAACGCACTTTGTTAAACGTGGAAAGTACCGAATACGTCATATACGGTGATATTGAAATTATATTTATTTGATGGCATCTGTTTGCGCCACATAATTTAGTAAAGTTATTTCTCTACTGCACAAGAGGTAGCGCCACATATCCATGTTAATAATTTATATTGTATAGTGAGCATCAGATGCACAAAACACACATCAAATCACATATACAGGTGTGGAACTTAAACTTGGCGGAGCAGACGTCATACGTAATGTATTCCCCTACAATGTTTAAGCAGACAAATTGACGAAGTCGGTTAGACGGCACAGACAAGTGACGCATGCGCAATAGCGGGGGCGGCACCTAAGCGCGCATTGGCGGAACAGTCCGCGCGTCGTTCAAACGCACAAACTCTGCTGCAGAGTCGAAGGCGGAGCTAGGCGGTCGCGGTAGGGGAATACAGTTGTCTTGTTGTGATAGGTGAGGCTTTGGCAATATTTTGTGGAAGGTATTATTTTAGGTATTATCTTAGCATTTTATATGCTTCCAAATTTAAGTTCCACACGTGTATGTGATTTGTGATCAGATGCTCATTTCACTTTCAGAGGCGTCGAGCAGCTCGTCTGTTATATAAAATAAATAATGAAATATTAGTATTATAGACCCTGTATTATACACCCTGTATGTTCATATACAGGGTGTCCCAAAAAGCAACATCAAGCCAAAGGCTCCTGACTGGACATGTGACGAAAATAAAATTTTGATGAAAATTAGTAAAAAATCTCAAATCAATATTTTTGTGCCACGGCTTCAAATGGAGTCCGATTGTTGATTTTTTTGTAAATTTGAGCTGAATATCACGCCATTTGAGTATAACATTTTTTTAACAATATTTTTATTTGATCTATAGCATTTTACAATAACAGTCACGGTACTTCCAAAAAAAATGGAAATTAATTTTTAAGGTTTTGGTTATTATCGTGCTGTCAAATTACTGCTGCCAAATCACCATGGCAAGTTACACGATTGAGCAGCACGACCAAATGATAAAACTTTATTATCAAAATGAATGTTCGTTAGTGAAAACGGCTCAATTTCGGTTTAGAAAAATGGATTAATTTAGGGGTCGTATATATATTTTGGTAGAGGGCGGTCCCCTGAGTATAGAGGCACAAAAATTTTGTTTAGGAAATTACCCCCAAAAAAGTTATGATTTTTTTTATATCCCGTGTTAAGTCTATCGGAAATTTTGTTTAGCAATAGGGTCATTCCGCGGTAATCGATACCAAGGAGCAAAAAAAATAATTTGCCAATATATGTTAAAATAGAAAATTAACAGGTATTATATTTTCAATTTTCATAATTCAAAAGAAATTCATCAATATTTTCGCCGATAAACGTATGAGAAACCCAAGACATAGATAAGAACAGAAGAAGCAAAAAGGAAACCCGAAAAAACAATAAAAATTATAGAACAGCAAATTTCTAACATCTTATAATACTAGTTTTAATAGTCTATATTAATAAATAAAGCCTCAAAGTGTACATAGGCTTTTGTTTAATTTGCACTCGTAACACCCGTCACAAATCTTGTAACTCCCGTCACACGTTTTGCTTGCAAAAAAAAAATGTAAAAAACAATATATCAACAAATCTCTTACAATTATCAGAAATGAAGATCATTTATCTCTCTACTTAGCTATTCATTTTCTTACAAAAACTTCTAATTTAGCTGAACTCTGATGTTTAGCCAACAAGGTAGCATATTTTGCAAAAGTACAAGTAACACCCGTCACAGGGCTTAAACCTATTATTGCATCTAAACGCCTGAGTAATTCCTAATACGTTTTTGTTTTAATTAAAATATCATTGAAATGAATTGAATTATACTCAAAACGCAGACAACTTTGTTCTAATTTAGGAATTATAACAGTTAGAATGCGTACAAACACCCGTCACCGCGGAATGGCCCAATAGTAATCATAGATGGCGACACTACAAATTCCTGCGCATGGACAGATATGGTAGGAAGGTGAAAGATAGCGTCTGTCTTAGACCAAATAATGATATTTGATATATTTCAGTTGTATCTCATTTATTAAGTTTATACAGGATAGGTTAGGTTAGGTCAGTCCTCTCCAACACGCGCACTCGATGCCGGCGCGCAACGGTGCTGCACTTCGTCCGTTTCTCCAATTTCCGATATCAATATAATAATAACAATATGATTCTCCTTTTTCTTTCCGAAATGAAACACCAAACCACAGATGATCGATGAAACAAACTTGAGCATGCAATACTTACACAAAGCAAATACTGTAATACAGACACAAAACATTTAAAAGTACCAACTCTGTGGCAAATATATGGGTTTGTTTACCTACGGGGTTATGTACATATAGGTACAAATTTTGACATTTGCGTATTGCTTTCAACTATCCATTCAAAACAGAACGTATTAGCGTAGGCCTCTCCAACAGGAGCACTCGGTGCGGCGCGCACGGTGCTGCAATTCGCAGCACCGGTATACCTATGGGTATACCTGTCCACTGCTTTCCTCACTCGTCCGCAGCACAGCCGCCTTTGCGCGACAAAGACGGACAGCATCATATTCTTGGATTCTTGCATTTAATTCCCAGTGCTTGGCCGGCGCTCGACCGGAGCGGCAATAGCACCGGAGTTGGGAGGCCTGTATTAGCGCTTGAATAACGATAATCTAGCGGCTAGGTTAGCACTTGCACGGTTGAATGCGGCCATTGTGTCATGCATATGTCCTATATATCTTGTTAGGTTCTGTTGGGTTCGGTCAATACACTCAACATCCACATATCCGAACTCCAAATTTCCGAACTCACGATATTTCCGAACTTTTTGTACTTCCGAACTTATACTTCCACATACCGAACTTGTCGCTGATTGGTTGACGACAAAAACCCGCGAAATTTGAAAAGAAAAAAAATGCACAATAATGCGATTGTTATCAAACATTTCGATTGTCACAGAATTCAGCAAGAGGAAATCGCCCTCCCTCAGCAGCACACCTGAAACAAGAGTTCTTCTTTGTACAAACCAGTGAAAAACACTTCTTTCAAATGGCGTATCATAAGTACCGGTGCACTTTTTTGTGTCAATCCGTCCACTCAATTTTCGTCTTTTTTTCAATTTTTTCAAAGTAAATTTCTTTTTTTCCAAGAATTTCTGCCACTGACGATTTACAAATATTGTACATCTTACATATATCAACATTTTTAACACCATTTTTTGCGTGATTTATCAAATCCAGCTTTTGCTCCAAGGTTAGCCTCTTTTCTCTGCAAATAAACAGTACAATAATGTTTGTTTTGTATCACGGTTTTCTTAAAAATACATATTTTCTCATAATTTTTCATTTCAGTTTGAAATTATTATATGTAGGTTACGTCAACAAAATGTTCAATAAAACAAACCTTTACTTTGAATTACAAAATAATTACCTGCATCACTCTCTCCTTTGCACCTGACATTTTTTTGTTTAGAAAAACGTTCTTTGAATAACATGTACACATGTATGTATGTATTACATTTGCATAAAAACCTCGAAAAACAAAGAAAAGTACTAGAATGAGCCAGAAAAACCCTTTGCGCATGAGCCAGCAGTTCTGTAATCCCGAGGTGACGAGAGTTCGGAAATGTGGAAGTCTGCGGAACATAAAAGTTCGGAAATGTGGATGTTGAGTGTATTGTAGTTTCTGTTGAAGCCATCTGTGATAAATGTACATATACTGCCAAATAAAAGTTCCAACACACTTAACATGGGATATAAAAAAAATCATAACTTTTTTAGGGGTAATTTCCTAAACAATTCATACGGGGACCGTCCTCTACCGAAATATATATACGACCCCTAAATTTATCCATCTTTCTAAAGTGGCCATATTCGAGACGACCGGTTCGGTAAACAATCTGCCAACACCAGTACGTCAGAGAAACGCCGTCATCGCCGCTGTCCGTGACGGTGTGCAGAAGAACCCGAGGCAGTCAATTCCTCGCCGTGCATAAGAACTCGGTCTTTCGCAGACTTCAACTTGGCGAATTTTGCGTCGGGACTTGGGCATGCACTCGTACAAGATCAACTAACTCAGGAGCTGAAAGTTAATCTCGCGGTTAAAAAAATCCGGTTGTTCGCTGACTGGGCTTCGGAGGGTTTGGAAGAGGACCCCAATTTTGGCCAAAAAAATCATATTTAGTGACGATGCGCATTTTTGGATGAATGGCTATGTTAACAAGCAAAATTGCCGTATATGACACGACGCCAACCCACACGAGGTTCACTCGGTGGCACTGCATCCACAAAAAGTTACTGTTTGGTGGGGATTTTGGGCTGGCGGCGTCATTGGTCCGTAGTTTTCGAAAACGACGTTGATGAGGCTATCACTGTCAATGGTGATCGGTAAATATCAAAGATAACCAATTTATTTTGGCCCAAATTCAACGATATGGACGTGGACAACATGGGGGTTCAGTAGGACGGCGCTACGTGCCACACAGCGAACGCCATGATACATTCTGCATTAACGATTTGAGGGTATGGTTATCTCTCGCGGAGATGACGTGAATTAGCCAGCAAGATCGTGCGATTTAAATGCTAGACTTTTTCTTGTGGGATTTACTGAAGTGGCAGGTGTATGCTAATAAGCCGCAATCGATTGATGCCATTAAAGTGAACAACCCAGGTCAAATTAGGCCGGATCTATGCGGCAGTCATTGAAAATTGGACCTATCGCATCCATGCCACCGTGAGCAGCCGCGGCGGACATTTGAACGACGTCATATTGTATACATAATGGCATACATGGATGTTTCATATACAGAAAAGAATTTTGCTAATACCTCACGCACATCTTGTTACATAACACCTCTTCGCATAATTTTTGGATGTTACTCGAGTGAGTCCTATTGTTCAATATGCTGGATTAAACTACTGGGGTAAACTGCTGGGTTAAATATGCTGGGGTAAACACTTTCAAGATTATTATAAGCAGGGACACGCCCCTACAATAATCAGTTTTATAGAAGAGGAAGCAGTGAACATCAAAAACCTAGGTACCTTTTTTGAAGTGAAGAGGAATTCGCCTCATATGCATGAAGGACATAGAAGGCAATGCCTCCTATGCACGAAATTAAAAAAAAAGTATACATATATGAAATTTGTAAATAAGTTCCTTCAAAAACTGTGTAATTTTCTAAATGGAATTGCTCGGTTCAATATTGTATGATATACAGTATGTCCCCGGATCGGGTTTAAAAAGAGGAAAAAAAATGTGTTTTTTGATTTCTCAGAAAAACTCACTATTGATGATTTGCCCTGCTTTAAGTTATCGAACGAGAATGTTTTTCCAACAAGATGGATGCCCTGCTCATCATGCCGTTACTGTCCGTAATTGGCTCAATTCCGAATTTAATGAACACTGGATAGGAAGGGATGGTTCCATTTTATGGCCGCCGAGAAGCCCGGATCTGACAATATTGGACTTCTATCTATGGGGACGTTTAAAGCAAATTGTTTATTGCGAACCACTAGAAAATGATGAAGAGTGAAAGAGAGAAATGATGATGAGATTGTTTAATTCAATGATTAAAACATGAGACTAAGTAATTCGAATCATTTTTTTAGCTAACTAATTAATTGAGTTTCTATAGCATATAGTATCCTAGACAACGAAATTATTTATTTAAATCCACCAACTAGAGTTTACTTATAAAATTTTGTGGAAGTCCAAATTATAAAGAATAATGGTATTATCTCGAGAACCGTTCGAGTTATATAAAAAGTAATTTGCGTTTTGGGGGTATGAAATCAAGCAGGGCAAATCATCAAGAGTGACTTTTTCTGAGAAATCAAAAACACGCATTTTTTTCCTCTTTTAAACTCGATCCGGGGACATACTGTATATGCATGCAATATATGTATAATATTGCATATCACGGTTGGGTTGCCTGTTTGATATGTTGCCAATTTGACAAGTTGAAAGATAATAAATAATAATTAATCTTAAAAAAGTAATAATATGAAGTTTTTATAATAAAGATAATTGGGAATGAAAAGCTTTTTTTTTACTTATAGGCAAGGGAAGCTGTGGTTTGCTAGTTTCCAAAACAAGCCCTTGGTTATTTGTATCCCATGGTACTGAGTAAACTCAGTTTGTGAATCCATCATGTAGCGAGGCCTCTATTTGATTTGAGTATTCCCTCGGTAATGAATAATTAATGAATAGATGATTCATTAGACAAGAAATACTCTCAATATTACGTGAATTTCAGTCATGCATTCTTCCTTATGCAACGCATCTTGACTGGATTTTGGATCCTTGGACAACACACCTAGACTCATCATTTTCACCCCTTTTATCCCCGGAACTGTGACTACGCTTACCTTGAAATTATGAAATTGTACTGGGATAAATGTTTCGTCTAATAGTTGATAATTTTTGCCATGAAATTAAGTTTGAAATTCGAGATAAAAAAAATGGGCGAAGTTTGCCTTTATACTATTTTGTCCAAGAATTAACGTATTATCTCCTATACATCTAAAGATGAAGAAGGCGATATATTAAACTGAAAAAATAATTATTGTCCTTGATATTACTGAATTAATACTGGTTAGTGGAAAATTCAGAATCGGTCATGAGTGAATGATTTTATGATATAATTGTTGATATTTTATGATATGATTGATGATATTTTGTGATAAAATTTTTGATCCAATTTAGTAAATTTAAATACGACATCTATTTCCGAATTTGCAGGAAAGGAATTTTTGGGAACGTTAGATAATTTAGGTACCACTTCAAAACTGTTTTGAGTTTGAAATGTTATATGCATGGTTGTCGTCAATGTAATAGCTGTAACTTGAAATGTCAATTTTGAAACAAGATGGATTGACCCCAACAGCCGTTTAATCTGGCCGTTCATGTCAACAGAATTAATTCCACTGAATCTTCTTCTTTGGAGTACTATCAAACAAGAGGTACTGTATTTCTATTCTAAATTGAAAATAAGTAGAAAAAAGCATGGTTGTCAGATATATTTTCTAAAATTGCTAAGCTCACTATACAAGAATACTTCATACTTCAGTAAACTGTTAGTTCGTGACGTTCTTAGAAAGGTAGTTTGGAAATATTTAAAAAAAAATACATAGATATAAATTTATTAGCTAGCATTAAAATAAAACGTTTAAAATTGCTGGAAAAAATAATTATAAATTAAAACAACTTTATGTATATTACTATACTTAAGAAAATTTTGAAGAGCCGGCAACGCCTGAGCTGCCGGCAGCAGCGAATGCCCTGCGAATGCCGATCCAGTATACTATTGGATTGCTTTGTATGTAATACTCCTTAAATACTTATTTTGTCCACTGTGCCATTAAATTTTTACGACGTCGTTAAAATGATTTACGACTTTGGTAATTCTACTTGTTTAAGACGCCAGTGACGTGTATTTCAGCTAGGTTTATTAACACAGACAATTTTTTGAGATTGTCTGGCTAAATGAAGTATTATTTACAGCAAATTATATTACAAATATTAAGTTTTGTATGCAGGCTAATTTTAATCTCCTATATTGATTTGAATGAAAAAATTATTTCACAATTTTCGAATTTATAAAAGATATATGCACGCCCATGGAATCATAAAGTTGCACCGCTTTTTTTGTTCACCAGGCGTATTTATCATTTTCAATTAAAAATAGAAGGACTATATACATGTCACTACCTCAGAAGGTTGAAAAGATTTGAGAGCGAATAAGACGCGCTTGTCCATAAATTGACCAATAAATCTGTCAAATAACCTTTAAGCGCAAGCGATTTGAGAATTTGTATTCTTATAAACGGAGTATTGCTGGAAACGTCAACAATTGAAACGGTAATTACAATTGTTTTGTTTATTTTCTTCTTTGTTGATTATAAACCGCTCGTCAAAATTAGCGTAACACTTTTTAGATTAGCGCCATTTGCGTTCTATTCGAGTTAGAAACTTACGGTTTTTAAATTTCGGTAGCCTATGGGGTTGGATTTAATGCCCAGAAGGACACTGTCACGTAAAAAATCCATCGCAGCGCACATTAAGACCTCCTCAATAAGTTCTGTGTAGTTGGTCGCTATCCCATCTCTTCAACCCATTTCCAGACCCTGCAAGTTACCCCTTTGAATTTACTCTGAGTTTTGCGTGGTTTTCACAGTCACCACCCCACCTGCTTACAACGAGTCGGCGAGGCAAAATTCCGGGGGGGGAGGGGGTTGGAGATGGAACACCATATTTGGCGTTGAATCGGCTGTACGAAGTGGGTTCCTTCAAGTAATGCCACGACATGAATTCGAGACAAAACGACATCCCACGCCGCAGCCTTCTACAGGGGCGGAACCAGAGGGGGTAAGTGGGGAGTCAGTGTAGGTGTGGCCTGAAAGGGTGCTTGAGTTGTCAAAGGGTGAAAGTGAGTTGTTGCACCCCACACTAATTTATTAGGCAGCATTAAGATCGATGGATTCGCCAGAGGTCAAACCACGCAAAACACAGCATAAATGCAAAGAGGTGAATCACGGGGTCTGGAAATGGGTAGAAGAGATGGAACAGCGACCAAATACAAGAACTTATTGAGGAGGTCTTAGTGTGTGCCGGGATGGGGTTTTTACCCGACAACATAATTCTTAGTCCATCCTGTAGGTCTCTGAAATTGCCGCCAAAACCTTGCGAATTAAAATTTTGACATGGGGTTGGTTTTTGGGATGTGGACGGCGAACCCTTTAAGTCACAGCGTAGCGAATTCGGGACATTAAAACCAACCCTATAGGCTACCGAAAATTAAAAACCGCAAGTCTCTAACTCGAATTGAACGCAGATGGCGTTAATCTAAAAAGTGTTACGCTACTTTTAACGAGTAGTTTAGTTTCATTTATAGTTTAAGTATAGTTTAATTTTCTTGTCCTTTTTTTAGTTTATTTATTTTTGTTTTAATGTAAGTCAAATGGGGTGGTCACAATCACCGCGTACAATTATTTTAGGGTACACCATTTTTAATCTTCAGTCGAAAATGCCTTCATTCTTCTTATTTTATCTTTTGAAACAATAATTAATTTTGAAATAATAATTAGCGGGCAGTATAACACCAAAAGTAAATTAAGTTTAATTTTTATACTAGTGCTGCTTGGACTGTCGTGGGAAATAAAATCACACTACCAGCACCACTTGATTGAAAAATCAGGACACGAGTAAATTCACAAAGATCCCACACTGGTGTATGGCCTGCTACCATCTTAGTTTGAAAAATGTAAACGTACGATTCTGCTGGTCGGAGGTAGGTATTTACAATAAGTGAATTTTAATGGAAACATTAAAAATACTAATTCGTATGCAATCGGTATATTTCAGACGTTGTGTGAAAATACGAATACGTCAGATGGTTCCAGTAACTGTTTTGTTTTACCACACAAAGGATATATTATTACATTTTACTACTGTAAAATGATGTCCGAGAATCTGCATCCTAAAATAAGTTTTTAAATGTTGGTGATTTGAACCTAATTTAGCTGAACATGAGATTTACTAGACAGAAAATGATATTTTTTGCATGAACTGGGTCATTATAAAACGAAGGTTTAACTTTTATTCTTATTACTATTCCTATTCTTATTACTAAAAATTTCTGCATGAACCCACCATCAAAACCTCCAAAAAAAAAAACAGGTAAAAAAAACGTGACCAAAATGTGACATTATATAAATTAAGAGATTAAACGAACAAAATAAAAAAAAGTTTTGTAGTAGAAATGTCAGATTCCATGCCATATGTTTGTTGGTGTGTTGAAAACGTCTTGGACATCACAATTTTTCATATGCTGAGTATTAAGATATAACCTCCAAGTTGACTAAAATAAATACTTTTTTTAGAGGTATAAGAGTCCCCTCGCCTCTTTTGTGCTTTTTAAAAGGCGAGTCTCTAGCCCCTCACCATCGGGGTGCTTTTTTAAAAGGTGAGTCCCCTCGCTTCTCACCATCGGGGTGCTTTTTTAAAAGGTAAGTCCCCTTGCCTCTCATTTAATCAATTGATTTAAATCAGTTACAAGGTCATTCGCAACTAAAAAAGACCAGATATTAAAAAAAAAGAGTAACATTTTAACACCAACAAAAACTTGGTGGACTCACCTTTTAGGAAAAGGAGGCACGTTTATATGGAAATATTTTATACTTGTGACGAGGTTGACTGCTTATACCTCTAAAAAAAGTATTTATTTTAGTCAATTTGGAGGTTATGTCTTAATACTCAGCATATGAAAAAATGGTGGTGTCCAAGACGTTTTCAGCACACCAACAAACATATGGCATGGAATCTGACATTTCTACTGCAAAACATTTTTTTATTTTGTTCGTTTAATCTTTAGATTTATGTAATGTCACATTTTGGTCACATTTTTACCTGTTTTTTTGGAGGTTATGTGAAAATCTATCCGCGAATTGTTACTTTTGATCACATATTCGGATTAGACGCTCCAAAATGTGCAGACGCATGCAAAGACACATGCTCGCCAGCTTAAACTTCTAATTTACTGGATAAACGTACTTATGTTTTTCAATTTCAAAATGTTATTTGAGGTTATGTCTTAATGCACGGCATATGGAACAATTCTCATCTCAAAATCGTGTTCAGTATACAAACAAAAAAACATATAGAATGGTATAATGACTTTCTACTACAAAACTTTTTGTTTTTTATGCTGCTTTATTTTTACATGCATTTGAGGTTATATTTCCTTGATTTACGCAAAATTCAAACGTGATTGAGGAAACGGACGGATTCATTTTCAGCGACCAAAAATACGTATAAGATACCTAATCTTGTTTGCGTAAAAAAAGTGGTTCTGTGTAATCATCACCTCCCTGATGATTTTTAAAATAAATTAGACTGATATATTTTATTACATTTTGGCGGAGTTGGTGTTTTATTTTCAAAAATATCAAAGATATCTTTGATATTAATAATATAAATGTCATTTTCATTGTCACTTACATTATTTGTACAAAAATCAGATTCTACAGGTATATATTTCTAGAATATCTTTCTGATAATAACTGTTAGTGCATTCCAAAATTTTAATTAAATGTATTTTCGATGTTTTATTTAGATCAGGTACAAGAGTGAGATAAGTTTTAGGCCTCAGGCTTTTGGAAATATTATACTTTATGCAACTTGACCTGTTCCCCCCTATAATTTACTAAAACTTTTAGTTTTACTAAAACCGTATCTTTTACCTGAGAAATATTGTTGGTCGATATTTTTGTTCTTTCTTAATATGTTTTGATGAAAAATAGGTGAATATTACTGAATATTACTAAGTACTGAATATTACTAAGTGAAAGAGAAAACCAAGTCTTTCAAGAATAATTTGGAGTTTGAATAAGTAAAGTTGGCTTACGAAGCGACACATAGGCAAATCGTGTAGCATGTGATGGGGGTTGCTTTAGTTTTATTTGATTGCAGTAGTCGTTAGCAGTAGTAGACCATGTCAGTTAGTGTTGTTTTAAAACCTCCGCTATGCCGTACGTTGAATAGTGTGATATAATTTGGCAAACATGTGAAAAGCTACTAGTTCCTTTTGTATATTGCATTTATTATTATGATTATTTTTATATGTATATTGTATATTGGCATTTACAAACCCCGTTTTGTTAACACTAAGTATTACTTATTATTTTATGATTCTTTTTACATTATGTTATAATAATGTAGTTTTTAAAAATAATAATTTATAATACATCTACATAAACCGTATTAAATTTCAGTGCAGATCTCTCACAATACCTACTAATTATAACGTGTATATCGGTTATCTTTACTTTATTGTGAATCACCTCATTGCACCTGCAGCTGTTCAAATTAACGTTAAACATATTGAATATATTCAGCATTAATGAAATGGAATGATTTAGAGAAATAATGCTTCTCGTAATAATGAATAATGAATGACCCAATTAATTTTCTGTCATTAAAGTAGGTTTTGATTCCATACATTTTTCAAATTGATCTACATGAGAGTTTCACGCAGAGCAATTTCACACTGCAGTTTACGCGCAAATATTATATGAAAAATTAAATTTGCATAAATGATTTGATATGTAAATTCTCTATTTTACTTAATTAGCCATCACCGTTGTTTTTAACTTTCGTTAGATTCAATTCATTTATGTTTAAATTTTCTTTATAAGTTATGTAAGGATATTAGAACATGTTCAGAGAGTCATAAACTCAATTCTTCCGAAAAAGGTGGTGATCCTCAAGAATAGGGCCCTCAGTATGACCATGGAAGGCCAGAGCTGTTCTAACATGGAGTGTTTAATTGACAAGACAGCTAAAGAATCACAATTTTTTCCTATTCACCCCCTCTGCAAATAGATGTTTCATTTAACCTCATATTGTATAGTAAGTACTTCCGCAGATCTGTCAATATTCCTGTCACAAAGCGGAAGTTTTACCTCGTCATAGCTAAATATGTCTGTGTGACGTCCTCTATTGGGAGCTGGTCCAAATAAATACTCAGGCTTGCCGTCCCTCGAGCCAATTTGTCAGCTTCTTTATTGCCTTTACACTGTGCATAGCCTTTCTACCAACTCACAGACATACTCTTGGTTGCATCCACTAGTAGTGCTTCATAGAAGCTCCATTTCTCATACTGTCCCCGACTCTACCTATCGGACTTTACCTACGGATCAGTACTGCTTGTCTACTGTCTGTGTAGATGTTTCTTATGCTTTTAAATTTTAGATTTACTGATTTATATGCAGTGTTCTTACGGGTAATTTCTTTTGCTGCTATGATTGCAGAACCCT
Source organism: Aromia moschata (assembly GCA_029963805.1). Taxonomy (NCBI): domain Eukaryota; kingdom Metazoa; phylum Arthropoda; class Insecta; order Coleoptera; family Cerambycidae; genus Aromia; species Aromia moschata. The sequence goes on from JAPWTK010000157.1 coordinate 932,069, forward strand.
GCCAGTTCTGAGCGATCCATAGTCCACTTTGTTTGAATTCCCTGGGCTAGATAGAGTCATTTTTGTAAGTCACTTGAAGCAATTAAGTACTGTTATTGGCGTTTGAAGCACTTACATTTTTTTCCTATTTCCTACTGGGAAAATATCAGCATTAATTTTTTTCGCCTGATTATATTTAAACTTTTTCAATATACTTATACAGTGCTTTCGTAATGTAGTAGATACAATTAATAAAATCGTCAGATTTTTTTCGGAAAAATCACTTGAATAAGTCAAAATTTATACATATGCACATAATATATGAATTTGCATTCTCCTATTCAATACAATTCTTGAATGTTTTCGGCCATTTGTCATAAGACCTACAAGAACCACATGAAGTTGTCCAAATGGTTGGATAGGAAGACGGGGATCAATTGAGATCTGACACCCCTAGAATATTTTTTGGGGATACTTAAAAAGTAATGTACACGCTACTAGGTCCTTTAAATTTTTCAAGAAATATGAGCATTTGTTAAGAAATACGACGCATACGTTATTGATAAATAACACTGTCAACAAGGGTCAAGAAGCAGACATACTAATATGCATTCCCGAAAGATTTTGGTGCGCTGAATCCGAATCTGGCCGCATAATTGCTCTATCATGTCAGGTTTTTGAGATACCCTAATCTAAAAGTGCAAAAAACACTGTTTTTCTTCATATTTGAGGTCATGTAGTAATGCCATCTATTCTTTAAAAAAAATACATAAGATTTAAAAGTACAAGGCTCCCTCTTTCGAATGCCGTTGAGTTTGCTCAAATATCTTTTTTTTTCGTTGAGATATCACATGTTGAAATTTCTAAGTTTATCAATGCGAAAATCTACTAAGGAAAATTCATACTCAGAAACCTTCAATACATACGAACTCAAACTAACAAACCCCAAATCCACAAACGCACAAATCCCAAATTCACAAGCCCACAAACCCCAAACCCACACAACGGCATTCGAAGGAGGGAGCATTGTACTTTTAGATTCAACTAGCGACCCGCCTCGGCTTCGCACGGTTTACGACATCACATTAGAAACCTCTAAAATTATCAGTGTTTGTCTACTATATTATGCATGTATTATACATATAAACCTTCCTCTTGAATCACTCTATCTATTAAATAAAACCGCATCAAAATCCGTTGCGTAGTTTTAAAGATCTAAGCATACATATGCACATAGGTAGGGACAGACAGCGGGAAGCGACTTTGTTTTATATTATGTTATGATTATGATGTATTAGTTTTTTGAAAAAGAATAGATGGCATTACTACATAACCTCAAATATGACGAAAAACACTGTTTTTTGCACTTTTAAGTTAGGATATCTCAAAAACCTGACGTGACACAGCAATCTGCTGCCAGATTCGGATTCAGCGCACCTACGATTACGATTGCGTATGGGGTAGGTACATGCCCTGTGCACTTAAGCGATGCTTATTGTGCCCCCATAGTCTAGTCATTCCATTAGTCCTGTTTCCTTAAGAAATTTAAGGACCGTTTCTAATGGAGCGTCTGTCACTTCTTTTGGTTCTATTGTTATAGCCCCAAAGTTCGAATACCTGACAGCTGCCAGCGCTGGGCATTCGCATAATATGTGGAGGGAGGTGTCTTCCTTCTCTCCGCACCTTCTGCAATCGGGATCATTTTTCACCCCGATTGTCGTAAGATGTCGCATGAGTGGACAGTGTCCCGTAAACAGTCCTATTATCCATCTCAGCTGGTTTCTACCCAGTTTTATGAAGTCTTTTGACTTGTTCCAGGATGGTTCGCCAATGAACATCCGCGAGTGTCTCAACCCTAGGACTTTCGCCCAGTGCGATATATGTTTTTCTCTTAATAGGTCCTTCATGACCCTTCTCGCTGTCCGGGAAGCCAGACCGCAGGTGGGTTCCGGCCCTATCAGTGAAACTTCCGCCCCTTTCTTTGCAAGAAAGTCCGCTCTTTCGTTCCCTTCATGGCCTTGGTGTCCTCTCATCCACTCGAGAGTGATACTGTTGTGTTCCGCTAGTTTCGTTAGCGAATCCATACAGTTTTTAACTACCTGGGAATGTATTTCTACAGCTCCCAGGGCTTTGAGTGCTGCTTGGCTGTCAGATATGATCTGGATCCTCTTATTTGTGTAAGACCTCCTAGTCATCTCCTGCGCGCAAGCGGATATTGCAGTTATTTCTGCCTGAAATACGGTTGCAAAGTTCCCCAGGTTTACGCTAATTTCGCAATCTGGATCTCTATTTGTTGCCCCTGCTCCAGTACTTTGTTCTGTTTTGGACCCATCTGTATACCAGATGGTTCCATTCTGCTGGACTGGTATGTGGCTGTCTTCCTCTCCCTCCTTCGGTACGATCACCCGATAAGGTTTGTGGAAGATTATGTCACGACCAATTCTGTCCGACCGCATGTTTAATATACGGTTTTGCTTTAATTCTTCGAATATCTCTGTATGGAGTCCCCGTTTTGTGGTGGTTACTCCATATCCGGAAATTTCTAGCCAGCGCACCTAAATCCTTCGGAAATATGTCTTGTTACGAACGCTGGGCCCGGCCCCCCCCCCCCCCCGCGCGGGTTCCCCCCCCCCCCCGCCGGGGCCGGCCCCCGGGGCCCCCCCCGGCGGGGGGGGCCCCCCCCTGTTTGCGGGGGGGGGGGGGGGGGGGGCCCCCCCCCCGCGGGTTTTTTTCCGGGGGGGGGGGGGGGGGGGGGGGGGGGGGGGGGGGGGTCTCCTCCCCTTTTTGGGGGGGGCGGGCGTGCCGGCGGGGGGAATTTTTTTTAAAAAAAAATTTTTTTTTTTTTTTTTTTTTTTTTTTTTTTTTTTTTTTTTTTTTTTTTTTTTTTTTTTTTTTTTTTTTTTTTTTTTTCCCCCCCCCCCCCCCAAAAAAAAAACCTTTTTTTTTTTTTTGGGGTTGGGGGGTTGGGAAAAAACCAAAAAAAAAACCCCTTTTAAAAAAAAATTTTCCTTTTAAAAAATTTTTTTTTTTCCCTCTTTTCGGGGCCCTTTTGGGTTCCCTTGGGGGGGGGGTGTTGGGGGGAATCCCGCGCGGGGGGGGGGGGGACCCCCCCCCCAAGCCCCCCCCTCCCCAAACCCCCCCGCCGCCCCGGTGGGAGAGGGGGGGGATCCCCCCCCCCCCCCTTTTTTTGTGTTGTTTGTTTTTTTACTTTTGCCTTTTTGGTTTTTTTATAAAAAAATTTTTAAACTCCGCTGGGTGGGGGGGGGAAATCTTGGGGGGGACCCCTTTAAAAATCTCTCCCCCCCCCCCCCCAAAATGATGCCCTGCTCTGCTGTGGGTGGGGGGTGGGGCACCCCTATTAAAAACCTGTCTCCAAAATCTCTTTGAAAACTCTCCCCCTTTTTTAGAAAAATTCCTCCAAACTCCCCCTCTCTTTCCCCCCAAAGGGGCCCTGGGGGTGGTTGTTGTGTGGGGGTTGGTTAATTGTTTTGCTTTGCTGGGTTTTTCCCTTCCCCCCTTCTTTCTTTGTGGTAAGTGGGGCCTCTGCCCTGTCGGGGGGGGTGGTGGGGGGGGGCTCCCCCCCCCCCCCCCCCCCCCCCCCGGTGCTCGGGCGCGCCCGCGCCCCGCCGCGCCGCGTCGCGCCGCGGCGCCCCGGGCTCCGCTCCCCGGCCGCGCCCCCCCCCCCCCGGCGGGGGGGGTCTTGGGGGTTTTTTCTTCTCCTCCGCGGCGGTCGTGGGGGGGGGCCCCGGGGGGGGGGCGGTGGTGGGGGGGGTGGTGGGGCCGCGGGGGGCGCGCGGGGGGGCTGTCCCCCCCCCCCCCCCCCCCCCCCCCTCCGCCTCCTCGGCGGCCCCCTCCTCCTCCTCCCCCCCCCCCCCCCCCCGGCCCGGCTCCCCCCCCTCCCCCTCCCCCCCCCCCCCCGCCGGCCGGCGGGCGGCCCCCCCTGCCCCCCCCCCCCCCCCCTCGGCGGCCGGGGGGGGGCCCGGGTGGCCGGTCTTCCTTCTCCCCTTCCCCCCCGCGGCGGCCCGCCCGGCCGGCCGCCCCCCCCCGGTCCGCCCCTTCGGCTTGGGGGCTCGGCGGCCCCCCCCCCCCCCCCCCCCCCCCCCCGGCGGCCGCCGGGGGGCGCGTGGGGGCGCGGGGGGGGCCCTGTCGCGGCCCCGTGGCGCGGTCGGGGCTGCGTGGGGGGGTGGGGGGGGGGGGGGGGGGTCGTCGGGGGGGGGCGCCCCGGGGCGGCGCGGGGGTGCGCGGGCGGGGGGGGGGGGGGGGGGGGGGGGGGGGGGGGTGGGGGGGGTGGGTTGGTGGGGTCGGTTTGCCTCTGGCGCTTCCCCCCCCCCGGGCCCCCCCCCCCCCCGGCCGGCCCGGGGGGGGCCCCCCGCGGGCCCCCCCCCCCCCCCCCCCCCCCCCCCCCCCCCCCCCCCCCCCCCCCCCCCCCCCCCCCCCCCCCCCCCGGGTCCGCGGTGGGGGGTGGGGGGTGGGGGTTTGGGGGGTTGGGGGTCTGGGGGGTGGGTGTCCTGCTCCCCCCCCTCGGCCTCCCCCCCCTCGGCCTCGCCCCCCCCCCCCCCCCCCCCCCCCCCCCCCGCCGCCCCCCCCCCCCCCCCCGCCCCCCCCCCCCCCCCCCGGCCCCCCCCCCCCCCGCGCCCGGCCCCGGGGTCCCGGCCGTCGGCGTCGGGGGGGTTGCCCCTGTGGTTGGGTTTTTCTTCTTCTTGGGTGGGGGGCCTCTGCTCGGCCGCGTTTCGGCTCCTTTTTCTTATGTTTGGCCCCTTCCTGGCGGGGCGCCGGCGGCCCCCCCCCCCCGGGCGTCCGTCGCGGCGCTGGGGGGGCGGGGGGGGCGGGGCCCGCCTGCGGCGGGCTCGCCGGCGGGCGCTTTCCGGGCTGGCCCTTTTTGGTTGGGTTTTTTTTTTGTTCTGGCGTTGCTGCGTCCGGGGGGCGGGGGGGGGGGGTGGGGCGCCGCCGGTCGCCCCCCTCCGCCGCGCGCGCCGCTCGCCTCCCCTCTCCCCCCTCCCCCCCCCCCCCCCCCGCCCCCCCCCTTTTTTTGGTTTTTTGCTTTTGTCTTCCCTCCTTGCCCTTCTTCTTCTGTTCCCTTGTGGGGTTTTGGTTTGTGTGCCCGGTTTTCTCTGTGCTCCCCCCCCCCTCCCCTGCTCCTCCCCCCCCCTCCCGGCCGGGGGCCCCTGCTCCCGCCCGGGGGCTCCGCCTCCCTTTGGGTGGGGGGGGGGGGTCGGGTGGTGGGGGGGGGGGGCCCGCCCCCCCCCCCCCCCCCCCCCCCCCCCCCCCCCCCCCCCCCCCCCCCCCCCCCCCCCCCCCCCCCCCCCCCCCCCCCCCCCCCCCGCGCCGGCCCCGGCCGAAACGGGGGCTCCGGCCCCCCCCTGGGGCTTGGGGGTCCTCCTCCCCTTTCGGGCCCTTTTTCTCTTTGGTGTCTTTTTTTTTGTTGGTGTCCTTTTCTCCTTTTTTTTTGTTTTCTCTCCCACTCCTCCCCTCCCCCCCCCCCCCCCCCCCCCCCCCCCCCCCTCCCCCCCCCCCCCCCCCCCCCTTCCCCCCCCCCCCCTCTCTTTGCGCCCGGTTTGGGGGGGGGGGGTCTGGGGGGGGGGGCGCTCCCCCCCCTTTGGGGCTGGGGCCCCTGTTGGGCCTGGGCTCCGGTTTGCGGTTTTCGCCGTTTCCTGGCCCTCCCCCCGCCGTGCCCCGCCCTGGGGGGTGGGGGGGGCTCGGGCCGTTCTGCTCTGTGCTTTCGGTTCGTCCCCCTGCTTCCGGGGCTCCTCCTGGGGGCGGCTCTGTTCCCTTGGGCGGTTGGTGCCTCCTGGGCGGGGGCTCCCGGTTCCCCCTCGCTTCCCCCCTCGCGCTCCTCCCCCCCCCCGGCTGCTCTGCCTTGGGGGCCGGGGGGCCTTCGGGCGGGGGGGGTGGTGGCCGCGGGGGGGGCTCGGCTGGTGCGCGGGCGGCCCGCGCCCGCCCGGGGCCGGCCCCCCCCCCCCCTTTCGCCCCCTTCTCCCCCCCTCCTGCCCCTCTCCTTCCCCCCTTCCCCCCCTTCCCCCCCCTCCCCCCCCCCCCCCCCCCGCCCCCCCCCCCCCCCGGGGCGCGGCGGGCCGCGCGGGGCGCGGCTCGTCTCGGGGGGGGCGGCTGCGCGTCGGCCCCGCGGGCGCCCCCCCCCCCTTCGGCCCCCCCCCCCCTCCCCGGGCCCCCTCCCCCGGTGGTTGGGGCGTTGCCCGGTTGTCGGGGTGGGGTGGTTGCTCTCTTGCTTGGGTGGTTCTCGCCTGGTTCCGGTGCTCTTCCGCTCCCCCCCCCCCCCCCCTCCGGGGGCGCCCGCGGCCCCCGGGGGGCGCGCTGGGTCGCCTCCGGGCGCTTCCCCGGGGTCGTCCCCTCCCTTCCGCCGGGCGGCCCTGGCGGCCGCGGGGGGCCCCTCGGGTCCCCCCCCCCCCCGCCCCCCCTCCCCCCGGCGCGGGGGCGGCCGGTCCGCGGCCCGGGTGCTCCCCCCCCCCCCGGCCGCCCCCCCCCCCCCCCCCCCCCCCCCCCCCCCCCCCCCCCCCCCGCCGCCCCGCCCCCCCCCCCCCGGGGCGCGGCGCGCCCCCCCCGGGGCCTGCGGCTGGGGGCGCTTGCTGCCCGGGCGCGGGGGGGGGGGGGGGTTGGTGGTGGCGGGTCCCGTCTCGGTTCCCCTCCGCGGGGGGGTTCGCCTCGTGGCCCCCCCCCCTGGGGGGGGGGGTGTGGTGGCTCTTCCTCCCGGCGGCGGCTCGGGGCCCGCGGCCCCTTTCCCCCCCCCGCGCCCCCCCCCGCCCCTTTCCCCCCCCGGCGCTGGCCGGCCCCCCCCGGGGCCCCGCCCCCCCCCCCCCCCGCCCGCGCGCGCCCCCCCCCCCGGTTTCTGCCCCCCCCGGCCCCCGGGGCGGGCGGCGCGGCCCCCCGCCGGCCCCGGGGGCGCCCCGGGGGCGCCGCCGTGGGGGGGCCCCTCTCGGGGGTGCGGTGGTGGGGGGTCTGGTCTGTGCGGTGCGCGGGGGGGGCCCCTGGGGGGGCGGGCGCGGGGCTTCCCGGGCCCCCCCCCCCCGGGCCCGCCGCCCGGTGGCCCCCTCCCGGGGGCCGCTGGCCGGCCGTTGGGCCTCTCCCTCGGTCTGGTTGCCCCTCCCCTCTCGTTTGGTTTTTTTTTTCCTTGGGCTGTTTTGGTTGTTCCTCCCCCTCCGGGGGCCTTCTCGGGGCCCCCCCCCCCCCCCGGCCCCCCCGCGCCGCGCCGGCCCCCCCCCGGCCCGGTCTCGGGGCCCGGGGGGCTTCTCTTCCCTTCCCTGGCCCTTGTCTGTTTCTTTTTTTTCTCTTCCCCTCTCTCGGGGGCCCCCCCTCCCCCCCCCCCCCCCCGCGGGCCCGGGGGCCGGCCCGCCCCGGCGCCCGCCCGGGGGCGCGCCCCCCCCGGCTCCCCCCCCCCCCCCGGCTCCCCCCCCCCCCCCCCCCCCCCCCGGGCCCCCGCCCCCCCCCCCCCCCCCCCCCCCCCCCCCCCCCCCCCCCCCCCCCCCCCCCCCCGGGGGGCCCCCCCCCCCCCCCCCCCCCCGGGCCCCCCCCCCGGCCCCTCCGGGCCCCGCCGGCGGGCGGGGCCCCCGCGGGCCCCGCCGGCGGGGGGGGGGCGGCTCCCCCCCCCCCCCCCCCCCCCCCCCCCCCCCCCCCCCCCCCCCCCCCCCCCCGCCCCCCCCCCCCCCCCCCCCCCCCCCCGCGGCGCCCCCCCCCCCCCCCCCCCCCCCCCCCCCCCGCCCCCCCCCCCCCCCCCCCCCCCGGGCCCCCCCCCCCCCCCCCCCCCCCCCGCCCCCCCCCCCCGCGGCCCCGCGCCGCCCCCCCCGGGGGCGCCCTTCCCCCCCCCCCCGCCCCCGGCCCCCCCCCCCCGGCGCCTCCCCCCCCCCCGGCCCCCCCCCCCCCCCCCCCCGCCCCCCCCCCCCGGGCCCCCCGCCGCCCCCCCCGCCCCCCCCCCCCCCCCCCCCCCCCCCCCCCCCCCCCCCCCCCCCCCCGGGCCCCCCCCCCCCCCCCCCCCCCCCCCCCCCCCCCCCCCCCCCCGCGCCCCCCGCCCCCCCCCCCCCCCCCCCCCCCCCCCCCCCCCCCCCCCCCCCCCCCCCCCCCCCGCGCCCTTCCCCCCCCGCCCGCCGGCCGGGCGGGGGGGCCTTCCCCCTCCGGCGCGCGGCTGGGGGGGGGCTCCTTCTCTCCCCCGGCCCCGGGGGGGGGGGGGGCCCCCCCCCCCCGCGGCGGCCCCCCGGGGGCCCGGGGGGCCCCCCCCCCCCCCTTCTCTCGCGGGCCCTCTCCTCCCCCCCCCCGGGCCGCCCCCCCGGGTCTCCCCCCCCCGCCCCGGGGGCCCCGTCTGCGCTTCCCGGCCCCCCCCGGCCCGGCGCGGGGGGGGCCGGGGGGCGGGTCGGGGGGTCCGGTGGGGGGGGGGGGGGGGGGTGGGTGGGTGGCTCCCCCTTTCCTCTTCGGTCTCGTGCGCTGGGGGGGTCGCGCTCCCCTCCGGCGCCTTTCCCCCCCCCCGGGGGGGGCTCCCCCCCCTTCCTCCCCCTTCCTCGGCCCCCCTGCCCCCCTCCTCTCCGCTCCTCCGGGGGGGGGGCGGCCCTCCCCCCCCCCCCCCCCCCCCCCCCCCGGGGGCCGCCCCCCCCCCCCCCCCCCCCCCCCCCCCCCCCCCCCCCCCCCCCCCCCCCCCCCCCCCCCCCCCCCGCGCCCCCCCCCCCCCCCCCCCGCCCCCCCCCCCCCCCCCCCCCCCCCCCGGCGGGCCGGGGCGGGCGCCCCGGCCCGCGGGCCCCGCGCGCCCCCCCGGGGCCGGGGGGGGGCCCCCCCCCCCCCCCCCCCCTCGTGGTGCGGCCCCTCGGGGCGGGCCCCTTGTGTTTTTTTTTTTTTTTTTTTTTTTTTTTTGTGTTTTTTTTTGTTTTTTTTTTTTTTTTTTTTTTGTTTTGTTTTTTGTGTTTTGTTTTTTTTTTTTTTTTTTTTTTTTTTTTTTTTCTCATATTCAAGTTTCTGCTTCCAAAAAAAAGTTAAATTTTGTTCTGTGTAATCCATCTAGCAGTTATTGATAATGTTTAGGGTTCCGAACGTGTGCTGTAACGCAGGGCCGGACACGTAATCCGTCATGTTATTTATTGAAGATGACATATGAGAGATCAAAAAAGAACATGTACATTCCTATTGCTTGTGTCATTCAGAAACACCGACTGCCGTCATTGCTTGAGCGTACGTTGCCACAACCAGTAGTCTTTGTGCATTTATTCTCGTTATTAACGTGAGCGATTTGGTCTGGATATATGGTTGTAGAGGGAAAATGATCATTCCACATCTACTGAAGTTAAAGGTGCAAATTCAAAATGGTTCACATGGACAGAGGACGACACAACATGCACATTATTTTCACGAATTTCGCACAGTTGTTTGTGTTACTAACAGGTTTTTTTGTTGTCACTAATATCAGTATATTACTTTTTTTACATCTACAGAGGACAATACACGTATTACTACAATTTCTACACTTTTAGCCACTGTTTGCAAAACCCGTTTATTAGCTATCAATAACATTGATGACCATTACCGCAAGGGGGCATTACTGGGGGCATTAACGACCTTATTACCGCAAAATATATTGTTTCGTACACTGTTAGCCACAGAAATTTATTACGTATGTCTTCTTTGATATTTCCCATGACACATTGATATGTCTTCCGTAAATATGTTGTACTAATGTTAATAATGTTGTACAAGATTTTCTTGAGCGCCTTGAACGCTGTCAGACTGTCAACGGTGCAGTTTGAAGGTGGAAATGAGTTATTTTTGTAAATTTTCTTTCATTTCTGGTGAATTTAGTTTTTCAGTGAAGTATTAATTCGGCCGATATTTGATGTCGTATTAATTAAAAAACGCTAAAAGTACTACTTTTGCATTGTAATTAAATTAATCGCAGTACCTCCCCTATCTGTATGATCGTCATGTTGGCGAATTTAACATAAACACTTAAATTTTATAACTTTAAATATAAACACTTGAAAAAAGGAAACTTTTTTAACTTTCAACTCGATTTTTTTTAAATTCTCTTATGTGATTTAATCGTACATCCATAGTTATCTCAATGGATGTGAAAAAAGGACTTTTCCCAATTCTGTCATAAAAATAGGAGTTTTCGGAACAAAAAATAGACAGGGTGAATTTTGGTGCGTAGTTGGTCTATGAATCATTGTCACGTAAAAAATGCAAATATGGAATATGTGAGGTTTTTTCTCCCTCTTTTTTAGAATGCTGCTTAGTCGATAAGGTGTTCATATTGGGCGTCGACTAACCTCTTTATTTTGAGTGGAATATGTATTTTTACAAATTTGGAAAGATAACACAATTTTAAGTAAAAAATGTGTACCATAACCTATACCTAAACCTAGCCGTTTCTATGATATTTGATATTAAACAAAAATTACAGATGTTAGGGTTTGGAGAACTCGTCGTTACTTTCTTTGGATAGTAGATTTTCATTTAATTTTAGCACTGCATAAGAACATAAGATGCTCCATACTATGCAATTAAAGTAAATTCGAAAAGGCCATACCTATGTAAATCAGTTCAGTCTAATATGTTATTATTTTACCAATTTCCAGGTGAGATAACTTGCTAGTTCAAAGGGAAACACCGTATCCTTTTTCAGCCTAAGTTGTCTAATTTTTAGTCCACTTTTGTACTCATATGCACATCATGGGGGTTAATGAACTTCTTAGAAGTTTCCATCAAACTTAAATAATCTAATAATAATAATCATGCTGAGCATGTCAATGCTGACTTGCAATAATGCCAGGATCATGTTTCTTAACCACCATATGTTACATAAAATATATTTTTTTAAATGTAATATCTAGATATAGCAATGTTACTGCTCCACATTCAACGAAATATGTTTCATTCATTGCCTGTTGCTTTAAGCCTAAGAATGAGCAACCATTTGTACCCATCGAAATTGTAATTAAATCGTCTTTAGGACCGATGATGCAAAATACACAATCCCTAATTTGATGCGATGTAGGCGGGCAGCATACTGTAATGACTTGTCATTTAGTTACACGACTATGAAATCTGTGCAGATGTCAACGATTCTAACGTAGACTATGAGTCACGAGCAGAACTATCACAGTTCAAATAATTTCAAATAATCATTGACTTTGCATATCAGGTACAGAATTATTTTTCATACTTTTCCAGAATCATTACGACAGAACAGTAGGCATGTGCGAGATCCCGAAAATCTCGAGATCTCTCGATCTTCGAGACGAGAAACAAAAATCGAGACGAGACGAGACGAGACGAGACTCTCGGTCAGTCGAGATTTCTCGAGATTCGAGTCTCGAGTTTCGGTCTACCTATCCCGAGATTTCTCGAGATTCCGAGATTTCTTGGGATCCTAATATTTTTTTAGATTCCGACATTTCTTGAAATCTTAAGATTTTTAAAAATACCGAGATTACTCAAATCCCAAAATTCATTTACTATTTGAAAATTCCCGGAGAATATTCAAAATATAAAACTTAAGGAAAATATCGGAGACAATCTTTCAATTAGGAACTGTTACGTCTCGTAACGTAATTTTTACATACGCATTGAGCTTTACACCGACGCGACGCTTGATCGATACAAATTAAAATCGAACTCAGCATTTTGAAATCGATGGCCGATTTCAAACAAACGATTTCATGACCGAACCAAAATGCTAAAAGTGTAATAAGTTTTCTTTTTATTTAATGTGTTTTGCTAGTTGAACTTTTATATTTAAACAACTGTAAGTATTAATACATTAATGTCACCTCTTTTTCGAGAAATTTCAATATATCAAGGAATCTCGGTATCTCGAGAAATCTCGCGATCTCGAGAAATCTCGGGATCTCGAGAAATCTCGGGATTTCGAGAAATCTCGACTGATTGACAATCTCGTCTCGTCTCGTCTCGAAAAATGATTTCTCGTCTTCTCGAAAATTCGAAATCTCGCACATGCCTACAGAACAGTAATAAAAAGGGGCAGGTATGTAAAGTGAGAAGTAAGCAATACACGCGTATATAATTTACAAGGCGCTTAAAAAATACGGTTTATACTTTATCATAGTTTTATAGTGCCGACCCTACGTTATGGCACACATTTCCGGACCCTAATAATAACAATAATAATACGCATAGCATGTTGATGTGACAATCGCCTACCAGCGGTTGTTGTAATATCCAACACACTGAAAATTCATCTAATGTTTAAGGAGTATCAGAAATAAATCAGTTTATAACTGCATTTATTTCGAATTCGTGTAGAATGTTTACAGAAAACGTCCCCTTGGACTTGAAAAGGCGTAAGTATACACACATATAAAAAAGCAATTTGTCTGGTTTGCGAGAGACGCGGCGGCTTTTCATTTGAATGCAAATGTGTCGTCTACAAGAAAGTGATTGGTATTCAAGTTCAAGCGTAAGTAGCCAAAAACGCCTGTATAACAACCAAATATAATAGTGCGGTTGCTAGAAACTAATATCCAAACGATATGCTTTTTCTGAGCAACACAGGAAAATAATATTTATGTATCTGAACCTAATAAACTAGTCTCGACAAAATACCACAACTTTGTGTACCTGTAAGTGTCGTAGTTTTACACCATTTGCCTAATCTTTTCAGGAAAACCCTAAATATTTACTTAATTTAATGTAAAGGATAATCCAACACCAATTGCTAGTTTTAATCAGTCGTCACTTCATGAAAATACGTGAATTAGGTTTATTGTGACATTTCTAAATGCACGATTCGGAAAACGAATTCATTTTCCTGCCAATATACAAGTTTTTTTTTGTCTGAATGCAAACGTGTTTCAGAAAATGTAAAAAAAAATCTCAAATCACCTGAATACACAAAATTCCTCGATTTTTTTTAAAATAACGCAATATTTCCTTAGTTATTAACATCGTATGATGTTAAATGATAAATAAATAATATTTCCTCTTAGCCTTCTTTTGGTGCTTTTTCCGAAATAATGTAAGCAGCAGCATAAAATAAAAAATAAAGCATAGATATATATGACCTAACCTCAAAAAGTATATTATAAAATATCAATTTTCAAAAAGCTCATTCAAATATGTTTCGGTTTAAAGCCTTTTTAACGGGCATTTCTATAATATTCTTCAAGTTTCAGGAAAATATTTTTTGTTCAGTTATTTCCATTGAAGTTTAATTAAGTTGTGACTGAACAAACCAACAGTTCCGTTTTCCTGTCCCTGTCCCTTTCCTGTTGTTTTCGATTTTAGCAAAGGTCGTGCACCGACACCCGGAGAACGATGTGACACATTACACATTGACACATTACTTCGATATAGTATGTATTATTGTATTCGTTGGAATGCATGGCAGGCCTGTATTCGTGAGGGTAGTATCCGTGTCCATCGTGTTGGACGTCCTTGCGTTACTATGGAGCGGGAGGGTCGAACATAACCTGGAGAAGTGTCATTGCTCATACAATACGATGTCCCTTGGTGAATTTTAGATAGTCCGCAAGGATAACACCGCCTTTCACTCACCCTCACGCACCATCGTGAACAGCAACTATGGTGCTATACAAGTATTTGTTAAGATAGTCTTAACATGTTGATTAAAATGAAACTTAACATGAAAATTAAAATGAAACAAGCTAAACCTAAACAAAGTACATATATTATTATTGGTAATTAGAACAAAACGCAAAATATAACAATTACACTCGGCTTAAATCCGTGACCGAATGAATGTCTCGCTGGTTCAGCTTCCCTCATCCCGATTGCTGACGCCGTCATCCGTGCCGATAGTGCCGATGCCGATAGTCATAACAGTCAGCCTTTTCGGAACCAAGACGTAGGCTGGCTCTCAACATATTACAAGTCAGACATTGGTGATTGACGGCGCATTGCGTTCTCCGTCGAGTCACTATTTATCTTTGGGGAGGAGAATGTCAGAATCCTGATTCATCGAACTGGCATATCAAAAGAGATATTATGGTGTAGACAGCTATTATTGCATATGGGAAAATCTGCAGCTCATATTTCTCCCCTTCATTCAAGAGATTCGAGCTGCGTCTTTCAGACCGATAATGCCCGACCTCATACAGGTCATAAAGTTCCTTCCACCTTCTTCCATCAGCATAATATTCGGCCACTTTCTTGGTTGGCTCGTTCATCAAATCTATCACCCATATGGTCGGTCAACGGTGCAAGATGGTAATGGGACAAGTTTAGTTGACTTGATATATGTATTAAAAACATGATAAGTACTCTATTTCCATTCTAAATTGAAAATAGGCAGAAAAAAGCAAGGTTGTCAGATATATTTTCTAAAATTGCTAAGCTCACTATACAAGTATACTTCCATACTTCAGTAAACTGTTAGTTCGTGACGTTCTTAGAAAGATAGTTTGGAAATATTTAAAAAAAAATACATAGATATAAATTTATTAGTTAGCATTAAAATAAAGCGTTTAAAATTGCTGGAAAAAATAATTATAAACTAAAACAACTTTATGTATGTTACTATACTTAAGAAAATTTTGAAGAGCCGGCAACGTGATGCCGAGAATGCGCCAGCAAATGCCGACCAGTATACTATAGGATTGCTTTATATGTAATACATCCAAATACTTATTCGGTCCACTGTGCCATAAAATTTTTACGACGTCGTTAAAATGATTTACGACTTTAGAAATTCCATGTGTTTAAGGCGCCAGTGACGTGTATTTCAGCTAGGTTTATTAACACAGACAATTTTTTGAGATTGTCTAGCTAAATGAGCATTATTTACAGCAAATGATATTACAAATATTAAGAGTTTTGTATGCAGTCTAATTTTAATCTCCTATATTGATTTGAATGAAAAAAATTATTTCACAATTTTCGAATTAATAAAAAATATATGCACGCCCATGGAATCATAAAGGTGCACCGCTTTTTTTGTTCCCCAGGCGTATTTATCATTTTCAATTAAAATTAGAAGGACTTATATATATATATAGTTCAGTGAAAGACAGAGAAACGTTACAATATGAATGAAGAATGTTTAATAATATGAATGATATGTTTTATAGAGTACAGAAAAATGTAACCTGGAGAATAGCTAGGGAAATAAAATGGTGGTCAACAACTTGCAAAACTGAGTGAAAGTGATGCATGAGAATGCACCTCTGGATGAGAATGTATCATGAGAATGCATGACGCAAAAGAAACAATGCCTCTATAGGCAGGTAGAAGGATATATGCATGTTGCCCGTTGCACGTCACAATTTATCTTTAGAATAAAGAGTTAAAACAATGCACAGAACGTGAACATCAACAAAATAACGCATGCGTAGTAATGAATTAATTTATGTATAACTTATGTGTGGACGTGTTTCCTCTGAACTAATTAACTAAGGTCCAATTCGACTGAGGCAACATTTACGCAACACGTGGTATGAGGTGACAACGCATGCTACACATACAGTAAGCGGCAGCCTAATGCGTACATAGGTGGATATTAAATAAATATTAAATGATACATTTTTATGTCATAGTTAGGTGAATTTACTACTAGCGTCTAGCCAGCACCAGGTCACGGGCGATCCGACCAATCAAACCGAAACAGAACAACGCGCATGCTTCTAGACAATTTTACTGCTGAGAAATAAAATAAAACTGTAAATCCTGTAATCAATTTTCATTAAATAATAAGACAATTATTTTTGTCTGTATTTCGTTAAAAACTAAAATTTAATATCAAAAAAGAATCACGCTAAGTTAGTAAGGTGATTGCTTTAAACCTTTCATATCAAAGTTTTGTGACTTACTGACTTCAAGTTTGCCGCCTTCACCGCGTTACACACCCGTGACCTGGTACCGGCTAGACGCTAGTCGTTTGTTGTCGTACTTGTCGTTTGGTTAATTTATATTTTATATTAGTATGCGAAGAGTTGTTCGAAGGAGATGTGCTGCCGTATGTGTTTTAGCTTACACACATACGTAAAATCATTGGCAAATGACAATATTGATTGATGATACGCACTTTTCTAATCAGGCACTAGACCAGAATAAAATATAAAATGGTATTTCAAATTTTAACTCAAATAGCCCTACCGACAAACCGGATGTCTTTCATACGCCTGCGCTAGCGATTGGATTGCGATTGGTTCTCACCTCATGTTTACATCTACTGAACAAAGAAGTTAAATTATCAATTGCCCTTCAGTCGGCTATGTACGCATTAGGGTGCCGCTTACTGTAGATTTTCAATTATCCAACGTCATTATCGAACAACCAACAGATCCGACCGATGAGGCTTGTATCCTGCGACATAATGTGGAACACTGAGAAAACTACTTGTAAACTACTAATTTGTTAAAAATTGGGAATTTACCTCTCTTCTATCTTCGCTGATATTCACAAAAAAAAAGGAATGCAAAAAAGTACCTGCACTTTTTTATTTTTCTATATATATGTACAGTAGGGTGGGGTGATTCAAAAAATTTTTTTTTTTTTTTTTTTTGCAAACAGGCTTAAAAGTTCCGTTTTGGTGTAAAAATACGCCAGTTAAAATTTGAGCCCCTTAATATTAATATTAAGATAGTCCGCATCGCACTTTTCTATTTTCATAAGAATAACATGGGAACATTTTTTTTGGCACTTTCTGATTTTTATTGCTTGCTAATAGTGTACTATATGGAAAAACTAAATACCTAACTAAAAACGGTCAAATTTTCGGTGAATTCAACTTTGGCCTCGAATAACTTTTGAACCAGTAGACTTAGCGAAAAATCATAAGAGACCTTTTTATAGAGCATTCAATTCTGGACAAAAATATGTTAAAATTTTTTCCATATAGTACACTATTAGCAAGCAATAAAAATCAGAAGGTGCCAAAAAAAATGTTCCATGTTATTCTTATGGAAAATAGAAAAGTGCGATGCGGACTATCTTAATATTAATGATTAAGGGGCTCAAATTTTAACTGGCGTATTTTTACACCAAAACTTTTAAGCCTGTTTGCAAAAAAAATAAAAAAATTGTGTTTTGAATCACCCTAATGTACAGTGTGTCCCACTTAAGGTCTATCCACCCGTCCAATTCGCATGAACTTTTTTTAAATCTCAGGTCTCAGAGAAAGCATGGAATGTGTGCTCCACATCTCCCGTGAGGCAAAGTCATGGTCAACTAGGAATTCTTTTTTCATGCGAAAAATCAAGAAGTACTATTTTTTTACTAGCGATTTTTTTAGTAAATAATTGACATCGGATTCTTACTCAGGACCATCGTGAACTGGATTGTATCAATTTTCATAGGGTGTAAATTGGGTTGTAAAAAATTAAATTTAAGACGATATAAATTTATCTGTTTCCAAATGAGAAGAAGAGCATCTTCCATTCCTCACCTCACTGTATATTCCTGGTCCTGTCCCTTCCTCAGACTTCAGTCTGTAGCGAGATTTAGTGATCACACTCTCATCTCATTTATTTTTTAAGTGTTAACGAATGTCACAAAACAAAAAAAGAAAATAAACCATTGTTAGATGTTGTAACCGCTGTTGACAAATTTTCCACGTAAGAGACCGCACTAAGCCACCTCACAGAAATGCAATCAAAATATTTACGTCTGCCGTCGGCGCGCGCGACAGAGTAACAGCGTTTCCCCAAGCAGCCGTCTTGGCGTTCCTCGTCCACAAACACACTATATTATAACGTGTATATATATAGATATCACCCATCGGGGAGTCAATCTGTATATCGATCTGTTTCGGATTCAATTGTCATGATGTACCCAAAAGTGGAGATGAGACGCCCAATAAGGACGACGAATATCCTGACACAATGGAGGGACTGCAACGTGGGGTCCTGCGGATCCTACATGGTGAGTCCGAAAAGTATTGGTAACTGTGGTGCGATGATTCGTCACGATCTAGACGCGTTTCAAGTGTCCGTAGTGCTTTTTAAATAAATTTATAAACGTGCTTTTATTTACAATGGAGGAGTCTCGCAAAATATCTGCTCAATTGTGCAATTACTCAGCTATTTACAATTACACAATTAATTGAGCATTATTTATCTTACAATAATTACAAATATACAACAGAACAAAAGAAACATAATACTTCACTACTTTTTAAATATTTTTTATTTTAAGGAGGTTGGTCATCGAGGTGCGGGGCAAGGGGGAAGCTCATATCTCTTCCATATATAAGAAATCAGGGTTCCAACTTGCAAAAGTGAAATGTTGATATCATATTTTTTTAATTTAAGATGGAACTCTCTGTGCAGTATGTTTGTAATGCACGATAAATTAATAATTTATTATTATATACCAAGTTTGGACAATGATATAATTTATTGACCGCGTTTTTAAAAGTCGATTTATAGTCGGAAAGTACGGCAACGCTGAACGGTTTGAAAGGTTTGCTTTCAGCAGATGGCTAGGCTACTCGGCGAAAATTGTGGACAGAAAGTAATTCTAACCTCAAAAAGTATGTCGGTAATGGTTCGGCCAAGCGGAAATTTTGATAAATCAAATGAGAAATCTGATAGATTACGTAGGAAAGGAAGGATTACGTCGTTTTATTTTGGCAAAACAATTACGGAAGGTGCAATGTGACGTTGAGGCAGGGAAGAAATGCAAAAAGGAACAATTAGGAGACGCGGCCTTGCCGCGTCGACAGAGCGCCAGCCCGATTGCGTGGAACACTCAATCAGTAAATTGATAATTGCATGCAACAGCTGATCAATCATGTCCATGTAAATCTATGTTCTTCCTAAATGTTATTGCTATGCGTGTACAAAGTTTCAGATTTTTCTAATTATTCAAAATGTAGTTTTTATCAAATTCAATAGCTATGTCCATAAGAGCCCATGTTAAATTTATTTTTTGATAATTTTTTTCTCGCAAACTAGATGGTGAAAAAAATCCAAACAATTCTGAAGACAATTTTATTACTGGAAGAATATATATCAACAATTTCATCAGCTTTTAATTATTTTTGTAATTCCAGACGAACCTCCTTAAAAAAAACATTGAAAGTGGTTTTAAATTGGAGAGAGGGTATAATTGCATAATGCTGAAATAGTGTACGTAACAGACTTTCTTACGTACAGTAGCATAATGGATTTGGCAACTTTTTTTAGATGACATATACCTATAGTACACCCAGAATAGCTTTGCCTGCGAAATACGCCCAACGAACGTAGACGAGGTAGTACCACCGTACTCGGAGATATAAGATATATTCACAAACAATAACAGACTGTTCTTCTTGAAGCATTCACGACTCCAGCTACAAAAGAAATATGCACAATTTTAGGTTATGTCTACTGCTGTCAAGGTCATAGTTACTGTTACTGTTTTGTATTTTAGTATTCTTAAAATTAAACCTCAAAAAACATAGTACACCTTAAAAAAGGAATTAAAGTAAATTCGTTTATAACACATATATATATTATTTTTTTTTAAATTCGTTAATTTGTTTATTTCACATTTTTCAGAACAAAAAACTTTTATAGGCATCGTTACACTGTAAATTTAGGTTCGTTCTTGTTATAGGTTAATTTTTTTATTAAATTCAGAGTTGCCATATTTCTTTCTTTCAGCCATTTTTGGTTCATTAGAGAAAACAGTTTCATTGAAAGCAGACAGCGGGAATTAAAGTAAAAATGTTATGAATTTAGGAATCAGATAATTCTGACACGGTTTTTATAATTTTTTAAAAATGATTTTTCTACAAAACCATGAAGTCCTGATAAAAAAACCTGGGACACACTGTTTATTTTAATTCTGTATTATACTCCAAATACTAGATAGGTATACCTGAATTACGTAATACAAAAGTAGTTATGAAGTGCCGATTCCGGCTCAATTTCTACCTATGTAACCCGTACACTGACCTGTAAATTGTCGTATCACGTAGCAAAATCTAGAGAAAATCAACAACATATTTGAAAAACGACCTTAATGAACCCTTAGTAGAGCAGCAGAAAATTTATTTACCTCTTCTGCACATAAAACTAAGGCTTATGAAAACTTTTGTTAAAGCTTTAAATCCAGAAGGAAATGAATTCTTTATTTGAGATGGAAATTCGCGCATATACGTGAGATAAAGCTTAAAGAAGGAATGTTCATTGGGTCGCATGGACTGCCCTCATAAATGTACATATGTAGCAACTTCCTAGGTAACAAGAAATTGGAGAACTACAAAGATTTAGTTGAAGAACTTATCCAATTTTACAAAACATTAAGTTGCAACATGTCACTTAAGCTGCATTTTCTTCACTCTCATGTTCATTCTCTCATTAAGTTGCAACATGTCATTTAAGCTCCAATTCTTCCCTGCAATTTAGGTGCAGTTTCAGATGAACACGGCGAAAAATTTCACTAGCAAATTGCTCAAATGGAGAAAGGTATGGTGGAAAATGGACTCCAAACTTGTTAGCGGACTATTGTTGGGTCCTCAAAAGTGAACCGATACCGGCGAATACAAGCGATAAAAAGAAAAAATAAAATAATTTATTGATTGTATTATACTTTCAATTTATTGATTGTATTATACTTTTTTCGATATAAAATGAAAAAAAAATGATTTTGTTTTTTTTTAATCTTTGAAAATTCACTAGATTGCTTATGGTTTGGGTTTCTCATATTTTATATTCTTCTTCCCTTCTCTAAAAATTTATAGGTGATCGGTAAAAACCGAACTTATTGAATACAGTACCTACATTACAGTAGACACGAAAAGCCCAAAAAAATCTGGGAGCGACCAAAATTTCAAAATGCATAATAGTGTTATTAGTAGTTTTTTGTTATTTATAACCAAAAAAAAGTACCAAACAATTAACCACTAATAATTACCTAAGCCAGTCATAGGTACAACCAATCATATTTCAAGATCAGATTTTTTAGCCATGCTCTGATTTTTTTATTCATCATCGCATATCCTTTTCATCCCCGAATCGCCCTCAGGACCTTCATTTTAATCTAAAACTCCACCTTCCCACCACATCAGCGTATTGATTACGTCACAATAACGGTGATCGTACCCCTAACATCTCCATCGGCATCCTCTGCATTGATGACCTTGAAGTGAGCCAAAAGCGGCACTACATAACTACTATAAAGGAACATAATTCTATTTAGAATATTTGGGGAAGATAATCGTACTTAATTCGTAGAATATGAGTGTTTATAGTATGCCAAGAAGTATGATATAGCATTCTATAAATTACTAATTAGTGTACGAATGTCTACACTATGTCTGGTATGTGAAATATGCACATAAGTACTTGTTTGAAAGTAAAAAACAGTATAGTTTTAAGTTATCGAATGGTTAAAGTACATGATAGTCCAAATTATTAGACTTTAAATTCCTAAATCTATTCCTTTCAATTCCGAAACAACGAATGGGACTTGGGAATGAAATGTGGTTTTCTAAAAATATTATCTTGCTGATTTTATGCCTACCTAATTAATTCCGTAATAAATAATTATGCATAATAAGTATAATAACATCAGCTAAGAAATTTTGCCACGTAATTCTACATACATCTTATATTATTGTCTTCAAGAGATAAAATAATTAAATGGTGCAGCGATACGGTTAGAAGTACATGAGCAAAAAAGGTGAATAAGCTCGACACTGTTATTAAATACTTAGTAGCTTTCTTCGCTATTGAAAAACTTAATGAAAACGTAAGTTAAATCTACATAAATATAGGTATGTAAGGGGAAGCGGGGACACAAACGACTTTGCGCATATACAAAAGTGTACATTAAGATGCTGCAATATGACAAGATTTTCACATGTAATGTAGTAGATATGTGATGAAAATTCGTAAATAAAAACGTTCACTCCCGTCGCAGTTTTAAAATCCCATCATATTTATTTTCATCAAGCAATTAGATGTCACAATATGACTTTTGTCTAAAACATACACTTGGGGCTTAGGATAGAGAGGAACGCGTGTAGATCTAACCCCAAGTTGCATACATCTTTGCATGAACATGTCTTCTGATTCTATTCCAAATTCATCAATTGCAAATAGTTCATCAGAAAACGATGTTGATAACATTTCAATCACTCCTATTTCACTCAAATTGCATGCATCTTTGCATGAATATACCTTTTCTGATTCTATTCCAGATGCGTTGATTGCAAATAGTTCATCAGAAAACTATGTTGACAACATTTCAATTACTCCTATTTCACTCAAGTTGCATGCATCTTTGCATGCACATGCCTTTTCTGATTCTATTCCAGATGCGTCGATTGCAAATATGTAGTTCATCAAAAAACGATGTTGACAACATTTTAATTACTCCTATTTCACATGCAATTTACATGCATATTTGCATGATTATGCCTTTTATGATTATATTCCAGATGCGTCGACTCCTATTTC
Organism: Aromia moschata; assembly: GCA_029963805.1. Lineage (NCBI taxonomy): Eukaryota > Metazoa > Arthropoda > Insecta > Coleoptera > Cerambycidae > Aromia > Aromia moschata. Next base: position 954,403 of record JAPWTK010000157.1, read on the forward strand.
ACTTAAGTTTCGTGCAAATATGCACGAAACTTAATGAATATGGATTTTCTGGTTCTATTCCAGACGCCGTAGATTGGAAATAGTTCATCAGAAAACGATTTTGACAACATTTCTATTACTCCTATTTCACTCAAGTCAGTGTCGAAATCATCTCGAAAATTAAAATTCAAACGAAAAGCTCAAATAGCAGTGGAATTAATTAAAGATTCTGCAGAAGCTGAAGGGCAACAAAAAAGGCAACAGTAAAGAAATATTTAGTATGCATATAAAGATATATTTTGCCAACACTCTAAATAAGAGACAGTCAGTGCTTAGAAAAAGAAATCATCTGTTGTTGTGATGAAGCGAAAAAAAGTTTTTATTTTCTACCAAAATAAATTGAAACAGTACCATACCTTCAAGAGATGTCCTACTTGAAATTAATGTTGTTTTTTAGTTCATTAAAAACTTGTTAATTGTTTATTTTTATATTTAATCAACATAAGGGCCCCATGTACCTCAAGCCATGGGGCATCTAGGACCGAAGACATGGACGTACGAAAGAGATTTCTGCACATTTTGGTTAAGTGGTCTTATGTGTCCCCGCCCTCTACTCGCAAATGTCAAAAATCGTCAAAACTATATTTAATATATTTTATTTAGGTACATATGTATTATTTAAATTCAGATGATGTGTTTTGATAGAACCTATTAATCTTATACATATATTATAAATTAAACTTATATGTCAGATTTTGAGTAACGGTATGTTTTGCAATAACTTATTTGATGGATATTGTATCACTTAGGGTGTTTAGGATAATTCCTCCTAAGTGGTTTATTTTTTAAGATACGGAGCGTTAACATTTTATTTTTATTTTAGCGTTTTTTTTTCAAACATATCTAGAATAGATATTTTCCTTTTAAATTTTTGTCACTTACATACTGTGACATTTTTTAGCTATTAATTTTTTTGCAGCATTAACAGGGACGTGCATGTGGGTAGTCACTATAATATTTTTTATGAAAAAAATATATAGACTGTCCCTTTGGCTGAATTTTCATTTAGTCCTTAAGAAAAAACGTCCTTTGGCATTTTGTTATTCAGGATGTGGTTTCAGCCTCAATCACACAAAATGGTTTTAATAATAATTTATTAATAAATATTAATACATAATAATAATAATGGAAATTCGAATTTGTTTTATCAGAAATACTTTGTCACCAAAATTAGTTGTCAACTAGCTAAAACCAGTATTTTTAGTAAGTATTAGTTTATTATTCATTCAGTGTTTGAGTTGTTTATAACGATTTATTAAATAAACAAAAACAAAACAAACAAAATAACTAACTTTAGTGACAAAGTGTGAAAGAAGTATTTCCTGATAAAACAAACTCAATAGGCTTCTACGATTTTGTAAAAAATTCACACTATTGTTGATTTTGCTTGTGCGATTATTAATAAAATGACATTGTCGACCCAAACCACTTCCTAAATGTCAAAATCCTTTTTCTTTGTTAAGCACTAAACCGGAAACATCCTGTATAATGATTATTTGGAAGTATAGTTGACGATCCTTAAGTATTTTTACATTAATGTGGAATTACAATATAGGTTTGTTACTTATCTATCCTATTCGTTCAACTAACTACTCAGTGTAAATATTGTTTGTGGATATCTTTTATATTCCTCAGGTATGATTGTACTACCTTGTGTTACGTTCGTTGTACGCAAGTCGCGGGCAAAGTTCATGGCAGCAGCTACAAAATGAATTATTAACTTTTTATAATTAAATTTTAAATAATTTATTACTAACTTTTTTAATTTTAGGTTAGTTGATTTTATTACTATGAATATTTATTTATCTACATGCGTTAAGTGTAGAATTTTTTTAAAATTTGTAAGATATAATAATTTATTCAGTGTAACTATATTGTCCGTGTTTGTCATTTTCTGTTTTTTGACGCTGTTATAAGCCTTTTTTTTGAACAAATAAATGCAATCTAACTAACTAATAAAATGAGCACAATTTCATGTTTTGTTTAAGTTACTGTTGCTCCACTGTACATAGTTATTTATTGTTACTACTTATTTTTGAGATTTCTCTTCACTTCACGTGTGTTTAAGCTGTTTCCTTTGAAAGTAGTGATAGGTATTGACAAAAATTGAAATTATTGACAAAATACGAAACAGTGAGGATGCTGCACCACACTTAGGCTCTTGAATGCAGGAATAGAGACTGAAAAAGAACTGAAAGTAAGTAAAAGTAAACAATATATTTACATCAAGTGTAGGGCTCAGTTCAAATATGTAGATTAGGTCTATATCATTACAAAAAATATATGTATTCAATAAATCTTTTACTTGCGTGAGAGCACAATAATGAAAAAAAACTTACGTTTTAGGCTGTGAAAAAAGATGGTATTAACAATCACAGACAAATTAGACCGAAGTGCGGCCGAATATTCTGTATCAGAATAAGTGAAGCCCAATTCCGGAGTTGACACGTATGGAAGGAAGCATAAGCCCCCCACCACTATTTAAACACGGTTGCATTGAGGAATACCAACACATGCCTTTATTTAATTTATTAAAATGAGACAAAATAGTATAGGGTGTCTATCAAGCGTCTGATTCGGTTAGTAGGAGTGGATGGAGTATAAAATTCAGAGTCGAAAAGTCCTTTATCATTTTTCGATTTGGGCAATAGTTTTCGCGGAATCGATTTATGAAGATTGGCCAATCAGGGGCGCGGCTAGCGGGCATGCTCCGCCCCTTCGGTAGCGCTACGGCAATTTTTTTATTAAAATAGCTTTATATTAATGCACCATGACATCGGGTCAACGACAATGTCGACCAGGTAATGGCCAGGTCACCGATGACGCTATCCAGGTGAACCAGGACATGCACTACAGGAATTTTTCGATAGAAATGTTCAATCTGAACTCACACAGTATGCCATGGCAGGTCGCTGTAGAAGTTGAGCGGATGGAGTCCAGGTCGCCGATGACGCTGTCCAGGTGCACAAGTCATTTGCTACAGGACATTGTCGTTGACCCGATGTCATGTTGCATTAAGATAAAGCTATTTTAATAAAAAATTGCCGTAGCGCGTACCGAAGGGGGCGGAGCATTCCCGCTGTAGCCGCGCCCTGATTGGCCAATCTTCATAAATCGATTACGAAAACTATTGCCCAAATCGAAAAATGATAAAGGACTTTTCGACTCAGAATTTTATATTCTATCCACTCCTACTAATCGAATCCGACGTTTGATAGACACCCTGTATTGATTTATCTGAAACGTTTATTTTTTTTATTATACGTTAAATTAAAAAAAAAACGTTTATTTTAGTTTATTATACGTTAAATTAATCAATAGTCTTTAATTTATATACCTACTTATATGTAGGTACCTACTATATTTGATTTAATGACAAGAATTCATATTAAAGAAAGAAATACTTCATTTGTGGTCACGTATACATGCAGTTTTGATTTTACAATCCACTCATAATTTTTCGCTTTATAAAGAAGAAATTTGATAAACAAATAGAGATGTTCACTTACCAAACTCTACGAACGACTAGAATTAACCTACGATCTGTAGGCTGTAAGCTTCTGTAGTTGGCTTAGCTTGGTCTAGTTGATCTGTAGTATTAACTCATGTGCTGACAAAATTTTACACCAGCGATCCCGATCGACAGAGAAATTTTATTGCACAATGTAATTCCACACCCCCTCGACTAACGCGCGTTTTCTGTGCCACCCGGTACAATACTACGCTGCTTACTATACTCCATGCAGCCCGGCAGTAACATCTTCTTTGACGATCATTCATCGTGTGCGCCTTCGAAGTTAAACAACGCGCCGAAGAAGCGTTCCACGTGCTTTACACAACATGATTTTGTACGTACGCTGAAGTCGTAAAAAAACCGCTTATATACCGAGTGTGTGCGTTTGCCCAGAATCCTCCACCGATAAGGGTTCGAAGGACGTTTGTGAATACAGTGCATTTCGTTTTTTCTTCAAGACTGAAAATGAATTTAATACACTTCTTCGCCGGCTACATAATGTTGGTAAGAGGAAAAATATTTTTTTCTACAAAGTTGACGCATTTTTTATGGAATCACTAAATTACATCTAATAGTTGCGTTAATCTATCGACAAGTAAGAATATATTTTTTTTAAACCATTGGTTTTGTTTTGACGCATTTCAGGATAAATAAAATTGTTACTTAGTAAGGGTATAAAATTTAAGGAACCATGGATAAGGAAGCAAAAATCCTCTTTATTTTCTATATTGTATTTTTCAAATGTGAAAAATTGAAATTTCGAAAACAATTTAATAAGACTTTACATTAGGTATTTTTTAAATTCACAAATAAACATGTTCATATTTTTTACTAACGTTATCATGCAGTTTTGTTTCATAAAATACTCCATTCTATACTGTTTTGAACATTTGTATAACTGTTTAATAGTATAGTATTGATTTAACCTTAATATTAATAATTAATATATTTTCTAATATCTCCAATGAACCCAATAAAAAGTAGAAGCATTTCTAATTCTTTATAGATTATTTTTATAATCGATGTTAAAATTAAGGAAGCAAAAATCCTCTTTATTTTCTATATAATACTTTTCAAATGTTCAAATTTAATAAAATCGAGAGCATTTCTAATTCTTTATAGATTATTTTTATAACTGATGTTTAATCATAATAAAATAAGATACCCTCCATTCTCTTTATTACAAATAAAAAAATCTTGAAAAAAGTAAGAAATTTGTAATTCTACGTATTTTCTAATTTAAACTGAATTTACATTTTGGGTTAAAATATTTTTTTGTTACGTTTACTGAAAATAGGACCGCAAACGTTTCTGATATGAAACTACGAATTTGAAAAAAAAATTGTTTATGTATTCCAATAGCTACACTGTGGAAATGAAAAGGAAGTAGGTATTAGGTATACCAGCAATACATAAATAGACATCTTACATGAAGTAACTTCCAAACAGAAAAGAGCAAAAGATTCGCGGAAATCGTTGTGAATTAAAAGGAAACAGTTCAGTCTTATTTGGCCAGAAATTATTGTTAAAAACGTTTGATGCTTCACTACAAACTACAATAAACTTTAGAATATCTTTGGATTTGATGTGCAGAATATATTTTTTTGCGTGTCATTCCTTTTAATATAAATTCTGATCTACCGTTTAACTATAAGTGGACTCAAAATAATTATTATTCTCCAGTTGATCGTAATTACTGCAAAATAAATATTTGCATAACGCTTTTCTCTGAAGACGGTAAAGTAAGATAAAGTGTACGTATCCTCATAAGTATTTAAGGCCACTTGTTATACTCAAACAAAACTCTCGGATATGGGTACTTGACCGTTTGAGTTGGTAACAATATTTTCTAACATCGTTGATATGTGTAACAATCAGTGGCGGTTGGGAATTTTTAAATTCTTAAATCTTCATAACAGAGTACGGGAACCACATCGTAATTTGGGGGAAAATTATAAGACGTAAATAGAAACGCTATTATATAAAAAACGGTTTCATTAATTTTAAATGAGTTAAAAAATTAAAGAATGTGCTTCATAAGAATATTTTAGAAAACGGCTTCCAAATATTTGTCTAATTGGTGTAACATTTATTAATAAGTAAGTAAGGATACAAAAACGTTTTATTCTTGTGATTTCTGTTTTGTGTTGAAAGCAATGAAAATTTGAATGTTTAATTATCAATACCATTTCGTTTCTGAAATTTGTAGTGGCTATAACTTTAACAAAAATTACGAGTACTTACTTACGAGTACCGGGTGATTCCTTGAAAGCGCCCCCCTTTATCTCGGTTAATATTTGAGATAAAAATATATTGTTGGTAAACAGAGCGAGGTGAAATGTGATTTAGTATATTTTATTATTAAATTTACTGTACAGGGTAGTTTATAAATACGAAATGACCCTTTTTCACAAAAAATGCTTTTTATATATAACAGTTTTGGAGATATATGTGCAAATGTAGGTAATTATTCAAAATATAAATTACAAGATATTTGCTTCATATTCCCACATTACTAACAATGAATTAAGTAATGTTATATACCAGGTGTCAATAAATTACTTTCGGTTATTCTTTTATTTTTTTAAATTGATTAAAAACAGAATTATTGCCCAAACGTGATTATTCTAATCTAGAATGAAGTTAAAAATGTAATTGCTATGTTAATAATGTCCTTTCACCATCTAGTATTGATTATTTTACCGCTACAAATTCGACTATATTTTAATTATAACAATATAACTAACTCGTGCAATATCTATAAGGTGTCTGATTATTTTTTCGATTCGATTGTATTCGTAACTTCTAAACTGGCTATTGAATGTGACGGGTTCATATTTCAAAATTTTCATAGACTTCACGAAATTCTGAAAAAACTAATACATAGGTACAATTTGAAATTTTGGAATAACTTATAAAAGTTGTATTTAGATAATATGCTGTTTCCTACTTAAAGTTTGTATATTTAGGGTAAGCGTTGCGACGCTTAACTGTTGTTCTTCTAATCGCCACATAAATATATATTTTTTCAGAAAATGTTATAACTGCATTACATTTATATTAGACATCCAAAAAAAAACGTCATCAACTCTGGCTATGAATGAGAGAGATGGAAATAGCGGTCATGTCTAAGCTTTTGGTTATGTCAAACTTTTGACAAGTGACAGTCACAATTTGTAAAATAAACAATTGCTCTCATATGATGTGACAGTCTTGACAAGTAAATAAGGTTATAAATTCGATTAAGAATAGAAATACGTCTTTTTTTCTCGGCCAACTTTGATGACGTTTTTTTTGGATGTCTCTATACATAACTGTTAAGACAAAATATTTACCGTTTCGACACTAGACGTCGCGACACCGAACACATAACCGTAAGAAAAAACAAAGTGAAGGTTCGCGTGTTTCAAATTTTCTTCAGGATTTTTTTAAACTACTGAAAAATAGCGGTAAAAGATAATCAAATCATTTGTATTCATTTATTTTTTACATTATCACAGATTACTAATTAACTAGGCAACTGTTAGTGGAGTATACATGTAGCAAATATTCTGTAATCGATAATTTGATTGATTATATCTCAAAAACAGATAGAGATAAACTCATGCTATATAATTGGGCCATTAAATTTTTAAAAAATCATCATATGGCTGCCGATACCGTATTTATAAACACCCCAAACAGTAGATTCAATTCGCATTGTCGTATACAGCCAAAAAGTTTTAGTACGAGTAATACTCCTGAGTTACGTAATAGCTGGGACAGAGAATCATAACTAGAGTGAATATTACGTAAGTCAAGGTATTAATGTATTCACTCCTGAATTTGTTTTTATTTCGTTTGATATTTGGTGGTCTGTATACCTATATTAGTACCTATATTGTATTTTGGTTATTTCGTGCTTTATAATATAAGTGCTTTCTCAAAATCAATTTTTTATGATGATGTTAACTTATTTACCGAATAATTCCACCATAACTGATTCTCAAATTTACCATAAACAACTGAAGACCAGAAATAAATAACTTAAGTTAATCATAGTAGATTGTAGATTTAATGTGTGGCTCATTGATAATAATGTGTAAAATCACGTTAAATAGTGAGTGTTGTTCAAGGACCTACACCAAGGACAGTAATCTATTTCAAAAGCTTTTAAACATCCTCATTAGAATGAATCACAAGTTGACTTCGTGTTAGATATATTTTTTCAAGTAAAGTCGGTAATTTGTTTTGCGTTTACTAACTGTATGTCCTTCCGCTAAGATTTCCGTCAGAAGATCTCTTTATTTCCTTTCTACATAAGAAAGTTATAACTGCATTTCTTAATTGTTTATTGCCATCACTTTTTCTGTGTTGGACGGGAAGCAATAACATTATTGTTATGTTTTTATGCACAGGATTATTGATTATTAATAATTATATTATTATATATTGACCCTTGTTTTATCTCGATTGTTTCTGGAAAAAAGGAATTAATGCGTTATCAAAATATGATATAAACATGTGTTTCTTTTTTCTAACGGGGTTTATAATTTATTTTACATATTTAACTAACTTTTCTTTTTTGATTTATTTAACATAAATATGTAACGTATTGTCACTTCTGTTTGAGAATGGATGGAGTATACAGGGTGGGTCGGAAAGAATGGACCAACACTAAACTGGAGATACTAAACACCAAAATATTATTATTGAGCTCAACATGCCTTATACCAATGTCGCTGGTTTAAGAGGTACAGCGTGTTCAAAGTTTAAATTTTATTCTGAAATTTCTCAATAATTGAAAAGTTTTGATAGTATAAATTGGTAGTTTTATGTTTTTTGATGTGAAAATTGCGAATTTTTAAGCTTATTCTGACGTTGCTCCTAGATGGCGCTAGTTTGACTGTATGATTTAGGTAAATTGAAACATATTTTTTATCTGTTGAGTCATGCGTAAAACAAGTTGAGAATCTAAAAAGAAAGCTCAATTCTACAGAGAAAAGATCTTTGTGTAGGTCGTCTAAATCTATCGGTTTTAAGTTATTTGTCTTTAAAGGTTCAATTTATTTCGTTGATTTTTTTGGCGCTGATATTGCTATATTTTTTCTAAGTAGGCTTGTGTCAACATTTGCTAAATTTACATATCATTAAATTATTAGATTATTATTTGTGCAAGAGGACTAGCTAGTAATCAGAAAATGCCAGGACAATAATTTTTCTAACAGTGAGATGCGTTATATGATTTGTATTTTTGCTCAGGCAAATTTTAACGGACATGAGGAGGCCCGCAGATATCTACAATTATTACCCAAAAAAGAAGGCAACCTAATCATAAACTTTGCAGAAATCTTTAAAATCACTTAGGCGAAACTGGATCTTTCCCCTAAAAGTTAACCATGGTACTCGAAAACTATCACAGAGGATGAAAATGGAATTTTAATTCGTGTTTCGGAAAATCCGATGTGAGTACTCGTCGATTAGGTGCGACAACAGGGCTAAGGTAATAAATAAATAAAATAAGGTATTAAATAAATAAATAAATAAAGCAACCCCAAGAAAAAATTGTCCATTACACTCATGTGAGGATAAGTACTTACAATTAGCCAGACGGACAGTTTTATAGAAGCCCAAATAAATTTTCTACTAAATAAACAATTATTGAACCGGTTTTAAATGACAATTTTGCATTTTGCAGATAAATATTGAAAACGATTGAAAAAAAAGCTTTTATGAAAGCTTTCTTCTTATCTTCATTAATTTACATCACATAACATAAGTTTACCTCAATAATTTACTATAAAATATTTTACTATATAAAATTATAAGATCATTCAGTAATTATTAATTACTTATGTATAATCACTAAATAACTAAATATGTCGATTATTAGTTATTAATTATTGATATTTATTTATTCTACCTCAATCAACATTAAATACGTAATTACAATATCTATTTTTACTCCTAAGTTTTTTGCACGGAAGTTTGAAGCAGTCCGTCATAACCTATTGTATAATTTATTCAAATGATTCATTGTTTCGTAGCGGTAAGAAGGAATCTAGACATATTACATACCTTGCTCTTCCACTATGCCGTCGTTAATCATTAAACATTACAATTCGAACAATTATAAAATACAGTTTCAGTTAGATCAATGCTAATGTAAGTATTGAATTTATTAACACATAACTGTACAAACCCGTAAGAAAAAAATATTCTATTAATAGAGGTACAACAGGTAATGTATGCGAAATATATAACTCATTGCGTTACTGATGATTAGCAGTAAAATGATAATAGATTGATGCAGGACTAAAATACAATATGGAACAGAAGAAATATATATACGTAGGTAGTAGGTACTAATACGTATGTGTAACTTAAATAGAAACTTATGTTGCAAACTACCAAAAAAAAATTGTTTAGAAAAAACGGGACACATTAATCGGTTAAAATAATAATAATAATAATAATAATAATAATAATAATCAACATCAATTCGTCGGCTGTTCCAGTATCTACTAACATACTCGACTAACTACATTCAGGCACTTCTTCTAAATTCACACCAACTCATCAATGACTGATTATTGATGTGTTGGTGTGTCTGCTGGTGACCCTACCTGCCACGAAATTGAGGTGTTAGGGATATGACTATAAACATAAAATATCTTTGTCTTAAGCAAGAAACTGCCTTGAGAAAAAATGATTCACCAACAGGGGCATGCTAATAATAGCAGTAGCCAGGCAGAACTCTGATTATACTCCTTTGAATCTGGGATGTGAACTTTTGAAACAACATGCCAACAGAACGCGAGCTCCTGGGACAATAGCAAGGGCGTAGCCAGGGGGGGATGGGGGGGCGATCGCCCCTCCCTAAATGGTCAAGTAAAAACCAAAATAGTCGGGGATTGCGCTTGCTGTTGCCTCCAATGACCTTTTTTTTTGCTTTTTGTTTAATCTGCATTGGACCGCCCCCCCCCCCACCAAAGAAAAATACTGGCTACGCCCTTGGACAGTGGAGGAAACATGCTTTACTGGCCCGTTTTTCAAAAACGCCAGTGGCGGTGCGTGATATTTGAGTTAGCCATATCTTGAAAACGACGCATGGGACCCACTTCACTTTTTAGGTGATGACTATACACCTCTTACAGAAAGGATTTATAGTGAAAAAACCGTCAGCAAAGTTTGCGAAAAATTTTTCAAAAACACTGGAGCACTCCTGGGTTCTCAGTAACGCTCTGTGGAATATTTGCAGTATATATTTTTTCATAATCTAGAAACAAATATAAGGAGATGTTTTTCGATTTGTTACAAAATATTTTTGTTTCAAAAAGTTATGGCCATTTTAATTTTGGGAAACAAAATGTTTCTATAAAATTAAAATTAAAATGGCCATATAACTTTTTGAAAAAAAATTATTTTGCTGCAAATCGAAAAAAGTCTCTTATATTTGTTTCTAGATTATGGAAAAAAACTATACTGCAAATATTCCACAGAGCGTTACTGAGAACCAGTCTCAGTGTTTTTTGAAAAATTTTTCGCAAACTTTGCTGAGTTTTTTACTATAAATCCCTTTCTGTAAGAGTGTATAGTCATCACCTAAAGTTAAGTGGAATCCCATGCGTCGTTTCAAGATATGGCTAACTGAAATATCACCAACCGCCACTGAAAAACGCTATAGCCTGACTACATTGGAAAGGATGATTTAGTAAAATGGATTCTTGGTAGTTAATCAGGACAGGGATATAAAAACTAGAAATTACCAAAAGCGTATTCTGAGAGGCGACGTCGGGAACACAAGTGTTCTATAGCAGTATAATGCTAGCAGTGTCAACAGATCTTGGCAAGCTAACAAGATAGTAATTACAAAGATAGTCCACCAACAACTCAAGTCTTTTAATAACGGCCCCGCTATACTGCATATATACTCCTGAAGCTGTGCTGGAATCAGAGGGATCAGTGATGTACTGAGATAAGCTAGTTATCATCGATAGAACAGTGTACTAATACCGAGATATTATGCTGATAAACAATGAACAGCGAACAGGAATCATTATAGATATCGCAGTGTCATTTACCCGGAACATTCAGAAGGTTAAACGAGAGAAGACCGCGAAATATTAGAACCTATCAATGGAACTGAAGCGGCTTTGGAGATTAGAGAAGGTAGAGCCGATCACGGAAGTGGAGAAAGTAACTAATCAAGAACTTCATAAGAGATTCGCCAAGAACATCGCGACATTGGAACTGCCTCATAACATTATTAGAAGTGGCCAGAGGTCAGCCTTATTACAAACTTGCCACATTGTTATAAAGGTTTTGGGATATGATGAATTTCCTCCTCTCACCTGAGAATAAATCGTGTTGGGGGCTAAGCTGGGTAACCTATTACTAGAGTTCGGAAATCCTGGCTTACCATGTAAAACTGCATTTACCTATCTAGCGTTCCCGCATGAGATCGGCGTATTACCGCGCAGACGTGAGTCCCGGGACATCGGGAAGGATCGGTCAGTGGTGTGGGTATGCACGGGTAAGAAATACATTTACAAGGTGCTTAAAATACGGTTTATACTTTCTATCTTTTATATCATAGAGTTTTATAATGTCGAGCCCTGCGTGTAGTACAAATAAATAAATGTTTCCCAGCGTTTACGCTGAGCAGCGCGATGTACTAAGTGTGGTAAATATAGTAAGCCAAATAATAATAATTTTATCAAAGCTATCAATTCGTGGTTGATGCCCCAAAGAAAAGCTGGCTGCCCCAGTACTAATACACTGTAAGTCGGCGACGTAATAATAACAATAATCCATTTACTATAGTCATAATGTAATACGTAAATCTGAATTTTTATAGTGTAACAAAAAGGATTAGTAAAACGCTCGAGGGCTTATTTTGCCAAACAAATAGTGCCCATTAGACCACTTCTGCTTATTTCTACTTACATACATAATTCCAAAATATAGCGTTTTAATGATTTTTCATATTTAGAAAAAAATAATGAAAATATGTATACATACATACTTAATACGAGTACTCTATTTCCATTTTAAATTGAAAATAGGTAGAAAAAAGCAAGGTTGTCAGATATATTTTCTAAAATTGCTAAGCTCACTATACAAGTATACTTCATACTTCAGTAAACTGTTAGTTCGTGATGTTCTTAGAAAGCTAGTTTGGAAATATTTAAAAAAATATATATATAGATATAAATTTATTAGTTAGCATTAAAATAAAGCGTTTAAAATTGCTGGAAAAAATAATTATAAATTCAAACAACTTTATGTATATTACTATACTTAAAGAAAATTCTGAAGAGCCGGCACCAGCGGCTCCAGGTGGCTGGCCGCATAGAGTAAAACCACTGGCGGTAACACCGGTCAACGAGATTATTAGACTACTTTGCATTTAATACATTGCTAATACTTCTTCGGTCCACTGTGCCATAAAATTTTTACGACGTCGTTAAAATGATTTACGACTTTAGGCACTCAACTTGTTTAAGACACAGAGACGTGTAATTCCAAGTAGGTTTATTAACACAGACAATTTTTTGAGATTGTCTGGCTAAATGAGCATTATTTACAGCAAATTATATTACAAATATTAAGAGTTTTGTATGCAGGCTAATTTTAATCTCCTATATTGATTTGAATGAAAAAAATTATTTCACAATTTTCGAATTTATAAAAGATATATGCACGCCCATGGAATCATAAAGTTGCACCGCTTTTTTTATTCCCCAGGCGTATTTATCATTTTCAATTAAAATTAGAAGGACTATACATATTAGAATTTTACAAGCAATTAGAATCACATGAGGTACATACTTTACATAGAGAGTCATTATAGGATATTCACTTATTTGTCGATCCCTGATTTTGTATTGTCTCTCATTTGGTCTGGAAACCTTCGACAAAAGATCGATACCGCCTTGTTTTAGATGTTATTATTAGGTTTTAGTGCTTCTTCACAGACTTTCTTTCGAAACTTTTAATTTTACCGTAAATTAATAATGAATTATTATTCAAACTTTAACCGAATAGTCTTTTTCTAAATCATACAATTCTTAGGTTATCAGCAGAATCTTATAATACCTCGTTAACCCCGTTATAACGTCGTTAATAATCTTTAACTTCAGGATTTCTTTGAAGTCACTAAAAAAATATCTGGAGTGGAAAATATGAACACTTTATACATAAACATACATAATATGTGTGCTCTGTGACTCCAGTTTTAGAGATATTACTATCTTGCTGACTGTAAGTTCTTACATTAGATGAGTTTATCTCTTAAGAATATAGATACATAATATGATAATAGAGTAATGTTAATTGTCCCTGTTTTCACAAAGAGGCGTATTTCGTGTTTTCTCAAAAGTTGTTCTATTGGCGTATGTATACATACAGTGTGTGTATGTATACAGTGCGCGGAAAAATTATGGAACAAATTAAATAAAACAATAGTATTTTTTCCAAAATGGAACACGTCGATTTCGTTTAATCATATCCAGTTCTTGATAGTAGTTTGTACAGTACTTACATATACATATGCTGATTGTAATACTCGTATCTTTAAAATTTCGTAACTTTTTGTAACTACACTTGTCTTGCGAAATATATATCAGTAGTTGAAATACAACCTGTTATACGTACCTATGTATGTCGCGTAGATATAAAAGTTGAAGACCAGTTTTTCATTATGACCGTTCTTTTCTTCACAGACCTCAAAGTAAACTACTTTGCTAAATATAAGCTACCTTATAACTTATTATTAACTATCGCCAAAAATCCTATCAAAAAAAAAAAGGGAGTTTTTTTTTATAGAAGTTACGGATTTCAATAATTATTGTCAAAATAAAAAATAATGAAAACTCTACATTTTAATTTAAGTATTGTGCACACTAATGAAATTTTGGACTTATAAGTTTTTCTTTATACAATTTTGTAAGAAAATTTCTAATTGCTTAAATATACATATATAGTATATAGACATAGACATTTCAAATTTATTATAAGGTATAATATAATTCTAAGGTGTCTTTTCATTGGGATGTACACATGAGGTGTCCTACAGAAATTACAGTTTGTATTCATATTTAAACTAAAAACTAAATTTTTTTATAACAAAAGGTGTTACACACTGTACATACAAATGAAACTAGTCAAGTTTCCGCAAACCACTTTATAATTTAAATAAAGTCTATCCTAACCTGTAACCCTTCCAACCTGTTCGACAAGTCACAGAATGTGAATTTACATTTTTATGAGTTCTTTTATTGTCCAACACAAAATACGACCGCCTTATTCTCACAACCTAGCGGTTTTCTTAGCGTAAAAGTCAGTTTTTCAGGAACTGAACTTACACAGCCGCTGGAGTTTACCCAAGAGTTATCTTTTAAGGTATTTTATAAGTGTTGGTATATGAAATGCAGACACAGCGTAAAATACCGTAAATAACAGAATTTATGGTAAAAGGTATAAGAACGAAAATCTCTTTCGACAGTCTTTATCGTCACAGACAAATTTGGTCTCATTCATCTTATTTACAAACTCTCCACACCAAGTACTGTACCTAAGAAACGATAGATTAAATAAATTATTGCATTTTACATACTAATCTCTTCAAACGGCGTTTGATTCCTCAAATAATGCTAGGTGACATGACTGTCGCCATAAGAAATTACCAATAACTTTTTTATCTCCTTAATTACCTACAATTAGTTAACTTACCTAAAATGGTGTTTTAATTATATCTGATGAAATTGTGGTTGTATCATCCAATCTATCATCAAATGAAACTTTAGTTTTTTTGGATTTGAAATCGTTGACCATCCAAATCAAATTAGAATACATGTTTAAGAAAAATATTTGGTAAACCTAGTTAAAAATCTAGTAAAAAAAAAAATTAGTCCGAAAATTGTGATTTCTGTCAGATCGAATTACTTTTTACAGACATTTTAATATTTTCGTTCGTAGTTCGTTCTTACTACGTTTTGTGTTCATTGTTGTCAATAAATGCCGTAAAAATATTGAAGCTTACTTGCTCCCTTTAAGTAAATGTCTTTTTCTCGAACTTAGGAAAAGAAACGATTTTTCTCGAAAATTTATAGAGACCGAGAATGGATAACCTAACATCAATAAAACTATAATTTATTTTCGCATTTAATGGTATAAGTCCATGTGAGACATTCCATTTGAAGAAAATAAGTATTGTTATTGAGAGATTGTCGGGTAAAGGTTTCCAGTATTTGCGACACTGAATAACAGAAAACACTTTACGGCAATGAAAATGATAGCTATTTGTGATAAATCGAACCGTCCAAACCTCAAATCTGTAACTTTTTGGTTTAGACCCTATTTAGACATACATATTTAGAGTGCTGTCATCGTGAAAACGGTTAAAACAGGTATACAGGGTACAGGGTATTCCATTTAAAATAACGAAGTTGTGTAGCGTTCACATGAGATGTAAACTTGATCTCATGATGATGTAAAAAATCAAATTGCACTATTATAGAATCCTACTACATTATCTTTTCTCTGTGTGTACAAAACTTAACTTAGTTGTTCAAATAAAGTGAATTGTCTGAAACAGAAAGGCAGAATCGGGAATATAAAGTAGTCCTTGGCGCTGGGCAAAAGGGCGTGATCTGTAAATAGCTCGAATTTGGGGTAGCCGTTTGGTAAATAGAGGGTACACGGTACGTTAATCACTTCTTTTAAATGCATTGGAGTGGAAACTGCAAGGCGCATATTAAGTGGGATTTTAGGGACAAGCAAAACCAATCTAACATTAGCCAATTTTCATTCGGGAAGCTAATTCATGGAGATTTACACGGAAGTCGTCAAAAGTTTCTAAATTAATTTTAAAACGATTTGGCGGGGACGCGAACGCTGCCTACGGAAAGCCAAGTTAATGCCGCTCACAGTTGAAATAAAAATGCTAATGGCGCGGAGAAGTCGGTGTCTGTTTTTTTACCATTTTTTCTTGCTTTTATAATGTAATTTTAGAGGCGTTCAAATTAGTGCAACAAAAAGCACATAAAGTTCTGTTAGGGATAATTTTCATTTGTGTAATCAAGCATGTGTTGATGGTGAATTGTAAACATGAAATTTTAAAATTAAATAGTGAGTTGGAGTGAGAAGTTATGCCCAGAAAGATGAAATGTACTACTTTACTAGGCATTATGATTAGCGATAACCTTATTGGTTATTGACTTCTGTGTCGAAAGCAACCTGCGCCGCCGGCAACGCGTTTGTTCGGCCATGTCCACTTTTGAGAATTCCCATTCTTTTGACATTTGTTCTTTTTTACTAAAACTTTCCTAGTTCATTTATTCCATGACAATTAGTTCACTCACTGTTTTGTAATCTGCTAAGATCAACGGGAGCTATCGATGTGGAGGATTTTCGTTTATTTTTTGACACCTACCCACAGATAGAAAACTTGTTATGTAACAGCTTTAGTAAATTACCTGTATTATCTTTTAAGTTTATCAAAATTAAAATGGCACATCGAAAAGCCTCAAAACGAGACAAACATAAATCATTTTAAATGGAATCCCCTTTATATTTTTTTTGCTTCTCTTCAAGAACACTTCCTTCTGATTTCAAAAATGATTGCTTTACTGACTTTTGTGTCACTAGTTTAGAGAATTATTTGAATTTAGAATATTATAATTTTATTTGAGTATTGGGTTTAGAGTGCATTGCCAAGAACAAACAAATAATTACAAATAATATTGCGTTTTCTGACGTTAAAAAGTGCTCTTGTGTTACTTTGAACGGTCTAAACAAATTTAATTCTTGCTTCCAAATTCATTATATTTTGACATGAAGAAAAATACGAAATCAGTTGTTTATTTTATTCACATAATAGCAATGTCCAGAGCTGAGAATGAACATGATGTTTGTTTCGGTTTGTGACTTTTTGATATCCAGTTTTAAAGATAATATAGAAAATGGACTAAAACTCTTATAAGAAGTTTTGTTCTGCCTCGTATAATAAACCCTATAGGTTGGTGTTAAATATAATATAAACGAACGAATAATATAAACTGAAACACCTACTAAGATCATTAAGTATGGGCATTCATTAGATGAGACTTGATCCAGGTGCCTTCAAAACAAGCCCATTTAATGAACTCGTCGTCGTCGTCGTCGAAGCTAACGTTTCTCCATTTCCAATAGGAACAGATAGATTGCTCCATAATTGGAATGAAAGTCTTGACCCAACTACGACACTCAAATCATAAACTGTTTTTACAAAGAATTTTATGAAGACGTATTTGAAGGCCGACCGACAATGAACAAGTTTTCGCATCCATGAAATCCTTGGAAATACCAGAAACTCCATTAGTATTTCCTAATTCCCAATAATAGCTCCTTGGAAATTTCCTCCATGTGAAGTGAACACGTAACTCGGACAACATATAAACAAAGGAACTGAAGGCTCTGAATAAAAAAGAATTAAGCAGCACCACAATACAAACCTAATTATGAACAAATAAACAGATATGCTAATCAGACTAAACTGTCTACAGATGGATATAACAATAAGACAGAGAATGACAAATGTAGCGCATTAGTAACTCCAACAGACTCCTTGGTCTCAACATCCAGACGCATCAATCTTTACAGCCGAACTCCACGCAATTCACGAGACTCTAAAATACGCTCCGATTCTAAAAGTGGCGTGACTTCGATGGCGAACAAACTCACCCCTAGATCTTCTTATCTCACAAATATTATGTATACATTCACGCAGTAAAAAGATCGACAAAAACCGTAAGATTTATGTGGATACCAAGCCACACCGGTATCATGGGAAATGGCTGATCGATCTGCAGGGAGAAGCCACCCTGAAGGGATGGTCAATGGAACTTAGACACTAACCACTCATTGTTCCTTGGAGAATACCTAATAATGTCGATATCACCGATTGAGAAAAGGACATACAAGTCTCTAAGACTCCACTACACGACTTGCAAATTTCCACCTCAACAAAAATGTTATTTTTAGAACACGATTGTTTTTACGATGGTTGTGTGGTGACTGATGGATGTTTTCTCTCTTTGCGGGAAGCACGTAATGATGTAGTGGACTGTATTTGTTTTTTTACCTTGCACAAAGATTTTAAGTAAAAACACGGGTGTCTTATTCGACTTACAAATGCCATATATTTCTACCATCTGACAACTGACATCAACATATCTTGCGCCTTCTGGCGATACAAATTCGTACGTATAAAAAAAGCGGCAATTTAAAAAAATCCCTAGTTGCCAACAGTGACTGATGGCATAAACCAAACAGCAAAGCTTTATTTTCTGTATTCCGGAGCCTCCATGTTTACAGGAGAAAAAAAGTATTCTTTCTGTGAGCTTGCTCTACTTTTAGCAAATCATTAGCGCCCCGTCATTTAAGCAATTACACATGTTTTCAGATATTTAATAACATTCGTGCAAAAAATAATAGGTTAAAACAGATCCTTCGCCATTCATTAAAAATTCTGTATTCGTTTGGAACACTGCATGCTGGCATCACAGACTTAGGGTGGTATAAACTTGAAAGCACAAGTATAAAAGCAAGAGCATACGCATATAAGTATGTACGTACGATGTATATAGTATGTACATTATGTATGTGTATATATGCGTATACTTCTAAGCTATCGTGGTGATATTTTTAATGTCAAGATCGTCGTGCAGACGATGTATTTAAAATATATGCTTTCCAAATTGTTTTATTAAAAAGCGCGTTTTAAGGAAAACTTAATTCACCGTATTCAACAATTTCTTTAAAGAAAAATGTCCCAGTAATGCATTCAGAATCAATTTCTTATTCGAATTTTTTTGTTGTTTTTTTTTATAGGTATTCTCACGTTAATGGATAAAACAGGAATCCCATCACCATCTAATATCAGTTAATAATTGGCAAGCTTGAATAAAAATTTGTTAATTTCATACGATTAGTTTGTGCATAAATATTTCTTAAAATGAATGTCAAAAAGAAACTTGTCTAAGCTAGATCCACATTGTAATATCAAGTATTAAGTTCTTTAATATTATGTTCTTTACATCAAATATTTACCGAAAAATTATTAATTTAATATTGTAATTTACCGAAACATTAATCCTCCGGTTCTTGTGTAGAGATATACAAAATGCAACCGTTGATTTTAACAGATTGTGAAACAGTGAGTAGAGTGAAACAATATGTACGTAAAGACAAAATATAATGTGTAAAAAATGTGGAAAAATCTCCAAACCTTGCATCTTGTGTTGTTGAGTTTTTTATGTACCAATAACCCTATATTTTTGAGACTATTTTTTCTTGTAGAGTACCATGGTAATATACCACACTTTTACTTTTACATGAATGATGACCAAGAAAATTATTAATTACCATTAAAATTTGTACGTTATAAGAACAGATAATTTCGATAATTGCATTGTGAATATATTAAAATAATGCAATAATATAGAAGCAGTCCGAGAATCACTGATAGTTCATAAAACAAATAATGAATAAACATGTCAGTTTACTTACCTATTATTAAAAGATTATTCGTGGAAATGTTGACAAAAAGAGGAATAGTTGATATTTTGACACGTTACTACGCATCTACCTAAAACTGGGTGTCCAAGACAATTTTACGACTAAGAAACTTTTTGATTTTTTTGTGACAATCCATTTTTTTTAAAATATGAATATAGGTACGGAAATATTTAAACGATGTTATTAGGGCATTGCTTTGATTGCACGTTCAATTGAATAGCTTGCTCGGTTACCAGACCTCACTCTATTAGATTTTTCAGTGAAAGTATCTATAAAATAAAAGTCTATCTGACAAAACCAATAAACTTAATATAAACTGAAAGTATGAATACTGTACCATGTACGTATAAAACGTAGGGTTTCCATTAAAAAATGGATGACATTATATCCCAATCGCGGTTTGCGATATCTTTGTTTATTAACAAATCCAAAGATGTGAAATAAAACAAGAAAAATAACCTGTTCGGGGATTTCATATGGAATCGCCTTTTTCGGGATAATTAGTTTATTCGACATTTGATTTACACAAGGTATGTATATGATTAAAAAAAACACTACTCAGTTGTAGAAGCAACGTTCCCAATTTTTGGGCAGTATAAAAATGGCAGCCGGGGTACATCCTTGTCGTTATTCAGGTATGAGGTATTTTTATTGTTTGCACAGTTTATTTACCAAATTCATTTGTAGAGGACCTTAAGAGACGGTTAAAAGCTTTGTGCGGTAACACCTGTACTGAAGCCATATTTCTTCAGGGTATTGTGTGTCTAAAGCACCATTATCCCAGTTATGAATAAGAGCAGTTTCTATAAGCACAGCACGTATTATGTATTATCACAGCAGATGGCTGCAGTTCGGTATTCATGTTTTCTAGATTTTTTGTAACAAAAGCAATAACATTGTGTTGGACTACCATTATGAGTTCAAAATCGAAGCAATTGAAAGGTCAGATAAAAATTATTATTATATTTGCTGGACACACTGATAGTCGTGGATCATTTTAAACAATTTTGTCTGCACTGTGTCACTGACTCCTTCGCGGGCAAGTGTTTTACACCATTCAAAAACTTAATTTGCATACAGGAATATTTACAATTGAAAGCTTCAAACTATATAATAAGCTGTAAAAACGGATTGAAAATATTCAAACTAATGAAAACATACAAAATTAGTAGGAGTTGACAAAAAATTAAGTCATAGTGTATACATATAACCTCAGCGTCTGTACTAGAGAATGTGGTGTTACAGAACTCTGCTATATCACTGAACGCTGCTAAGCCTACGCAACAAAATTAATGCACAATTCATCCTGGATCATACCTTGTGATAAAGAAAATCATTGCTCAGTAAAGGTATATGTTTTAAACCAGATTTACACATGTTTAACATATTGAGAATAGGTTCAATCTCACAAATTCAAGATTCGAATAGTTTGATCTTTACGATGGAAGACAAATATATCTCATTACACTTAACTCGCTGTTGGAAAAAGTGGTCTCAAGAAGGTAGGTAAGGTAACATAATTTGAGGCAGTGGCGGTTGGTGATATTTCAGTTAGCCATATCTTGAAAACGACGCATGGGACCCACTTCACTTTTTAGGTGATGACTATACACCTCTTACAGAAAGGATTTATAGTGAAAAAATCGTCAGCAAAGTTTGCGAAAAAATTTTTAAAAACACTGGAGCACTCCCTGGGTTCTCAGTAACGCTCTGTTTGATATTTGCAGTATATTTTTTTTCATAATCTAGAAACAAATATAAGGAGAGGTTTTCGATTTGTTACAAAATGTATTTTTTTTTTTCAAAAGTTATGGCCATTTTAATTTTAATTTTATAGGAACATTTTGTTTCCCACAATTAAAATGGCCATAACTAAAGAAGAATAAAATAAGATAAAAATAAAATAAGATTATGAAAAAATATATACTGCAAATATTCCACAAACGTTATGAGGCCAGGAAGTCTCCATGTTTTGAAAAATTTCGCAAACTTGCTACATTTTCCTATAAATCCTTTCTGTAAGAGGTGTATAGTCATCACTGGAAGTCCCATGCGTCGTTTTCAGATATGGCTAACTGAAATATCACACCGCCACTGATATGAGGTAACATAATAGAAGATGCTTTCTAGATGACCCAGAAGCACCGCGAAGAGAGAGAGAGAGAGAGAGAGGGAGAGAGAGAGAGAAGATATGAGACTAATTTTATTATTGTTTGCTTGCGATTAAAATTTGGTGTTTAGGCAATATTAAAAAAATCGTCGAAAAATGTATTTTTGGTAGAGATACAGAGCAAAAAGAGTTTCATTAGATCTAATGTGCTTTATAATATGAAAAAGAAGAGTATTTCTCAGGTTTAACAAATTTTATTTTAAAAAAGGAAGTATTGTTTTGAAACAAGAATGTTTGTTGTATTCAAAGAAACTTTTTTTCTATTAAGCTTTTCTAAATTCTTTTAAGCTGTTATTATTAACATATTATAGGTCATAATCGTTTGTTTAGGCTAATAGCCTCTCCTTCAAGATTTATGCAACCTCTCATCAATCAGTACCGTATTCTTAAGCTGGAACGATGTTACGCACTGACAAATAAAGTGAAATGGAATCAATTTTTCGAATGAATACCATTATTGTTTGTGAGTTTACGATGGATGTAGACGAGACAGAGTTCGAAAAGAAGAAATACAGCTTTTGGAGTTATGGAACGTGTTATAAAAACTCAGTTCGGTTGTCCATAAAAAGTTTCTTGATAAAAAGTTTCTTTTTCTCACCAATTCTTATCGCCTATGTTGAAGTGGCTATCAGTTCATTGTAGCCACAAACCCTTTGTGACAATAAATTACAAGAAATACTAACTAGATTATGCTTTTCTACATATCAGAATCCAAATGTATTGTCGAAATTATTATCACATTTTGCTCATCAAGTCAGGCAAAATTTGAATGAGGAAATACCAAGAGCGTTGGATTCGTGGATTGTTTGACAATCTATTTGATAATTTTTTCGACTATTCGATCAAATTATTTTTCAATTATTTTAACATGTAGAATGTACTCCCAGAGTTTGATGTGTTACTTTAGTATACATTGAGAAAATGAAGCCAATTACGAAAACGTCTGGGAGACAATTTTGTAGTGACGAAAGCAGCCCTATGGATTGTTCTAAAATCTTGGATTTATGATTTATTATTTTTCTTTTGATACCGCATTCTTAATAAAATTGAATAATTTTGAAATCTTTGAATCATGGATTTCGTTGGCGTATTATTTGAATATACACGGTGGAGACTTTAACTGGAATATATTCGCTAGCGGGGTAGTGAATGATTTTTCAAAAAATTCGAGACACGTCAAATTTTAAATGTATTTACCTACATTTTGCAAGTAATGTGAAAATATAGCCCTTCAGGGGTGGCTGAAACCACCCTCGACATGATTTTTTCAAATGCAACCCTATGGCTTGTGACCCCTCATTGTAAAGCTGGTGGAAAGAGGAATCCAACGCACTGATCAAATTTTAATTTTTAGTATATTTGTAGGGTTGCATACAATTAAAACGTAATTTTATAGTTTAATTTATTTTTAACGCAACAATTTCGTACTCAAAATGTGTGTTGTTTAGTTTTGGAATGTAAACCTTACTTTTCATATGTCCCCACAAAAAATTCCAAGCAATTTTTTGCCACAACTGATGACTGTTCGCTTGTTTCGAGAAACGCATCCTGACTTGCCACCACTAAATCAAGGTACCATTAGTAAAATTGAGGCACAATATCGAGAGATGGGTCATGTCAGGAAAGTACCGAATGAGAGGCAGGCTGTTGTTGATGACGACACGAAGTTGAATTTGTTGCTTTCTCTGAAGAAAATCCAGTCACTCCACCCGTCAACTGGCCCGTGATAGTAATCTTAATCACAAAACAGTTTTAAAAATACTTAAATATGAAAAAAAACGTCCATATAAAATGCAAGCTGTTCAAGAGCTACTTGAAGATGATCCAGATCGACGGTTGGAATTTTGCGATTTATTGATGACTTGTATTGATCAAAACCAGGTATCTTAGAGTGGATAGTTTTCTCTGACGAGGCTATTTTTACATTAAATGGGCACGTAAATCGCCAAAATTGTCGTTACTGGGCTGAAGAGAACCCCCATTGGATGAGGGAACTTCATACTCAGCGCCCACAGAAAACTAATGTGTGGGCCGGAATTATACAAGATAGAATTGTAGGACCATTTTTCTTTGTTGACACTCCTAATGGAGCAAGATACTTACGTTTACTCCAGCACGAACTAATGCCAGTGCTATGTCATTTATTCCAAACCCCTTAAACATTAACTTGACCGACGAGAGGTTATGGTTTCAACAAGATGAGGCCCCACCACACTATGCTGCCATTATTCATCAGTATCTGAATGAGAATTTTCCCGGTAGGTGGATTGGGAGGCGAGGTAATATTGGTGGCTAGCAAGATCTCAGATCTTACACCACTGAATTTCTTTTTGGGGAATCTTAAAAAGTAGGGTTTACATTCCAGAAACCCAACAACATGCAGATCTGCAGGGAAAGGATAAGAGAGGAAATGGAAAAATAACTCCGCAAATGTTGCATAATGTAAGGGACGAAACCTACCACAGACTGGGATGCTGCCAACAAGTGAATGGTGCACATTTTGAACAATTGTTACGTTGAAAATAAATTTAATTTTTAAATTGTTTTAATTGTATGCAACCCTACAAACATACTTTAAAATTAAAATTTGATCAGTGCGTTGGATTCCTCTTTCCACCAGCTTTACAATGAGGGAGGCCACAAGCCATAGGGTTGCATTTGAAAAAATCATGTCGAGGTAGTTACAGCCACCCCTGAAGGGCTATTTTTCCAAAGTACTTGCAAAATGTAGGTAAATACATTTAAAAAGTTGACGTGTCAGAATTTTTTATCATTCATCCACCCCCTTGCAACGAATATATTCCGGAATAAGTCTCACCGTATATACATATGTTATACTTAAATAAAAGAAAATACCTTTGCTTATTAATTATCGTTGAATAAGTTAGTATCTAGAGTATTTTTAATTATTTGGTAGCAGATAACTAGAATTCGAAAATACCTATTTCTGAAAAAGTTCTTCGCATTAACAAAACTTACCGTGCTAAAAACCACATTTCAACAACTCTATATGAGAATACGCCATATTATTTCATATATTTAGTAATTTTTATCTCAATAAGTTCATTATTTACTACCTGCTACCTGCTCAAAATGTTTTAGACCTTTACACGCGTAGGCTTTTAACACATGTCACAAACCGTTACTTATGAAACTTGCGTTATTTCTGGATCACACGGCTTACATCTTGCGTTGCATTACAGTACATCATTTTCTGAGTCTCCTGTTCGCCATAAACGGCATAAATAATGGTACGTAGAAGCTGCCGGCAAATTTCTAAGTATTGGTAATTGAATGTTGGAGCCAGACAGACCCTGAAACCATATTAAATATACATTATGAATTTATCGAGATTTACATATATGCAGATGAGCTAACCACCAATTATTATTGTTGTCTTCTGGGGGCAGGTGGGACACTGCATATATTACACCGGAGCCCAAAAAAATAACTGTCATTACAGTATCTGAATCAGTTTAAACCCATCACGACATTGTTCGTCCTAACTCAAAAATAGTCCAATTAATGGCTTGACATTCATTTGTCCAAGGAAGCTCTTCACCGACTACCTGTTATAACACCACAGTTTTCAACAAAATGAGATTACTTCCATTATTGCTTTTCTAAAATTAAATTTTGTTGGATTATCGTCTAAAACTAAATTTGTTCCATTGACAACTACAAACAATCCGATTCTATAGCCTGATTTGACCTCACCGATCCTATTTCCATTGGTCCAAGAGAGAGACTGTGGCTTTTTGTCATAAGTGAGGTTCTGACTATATACGTGGTTATAACCTTAAACGGCTCTTATGAATGTATTGCTTAAAATTCATGGAACAGTTTCTGTTCATGGGATATTTCAGTGGTATGATAGACAAGGCCAAATATTATCGGTGGAATGCGGTAACAGTGTTTTTGTTGAAGATGAGTTACTTAAACAACGTGTATCCAAATGTGGCTACTAAATAAAGAATAGTATTAACATCCGATGAACCTGTTCATATTTACTTTAAGAGCCGTTTAAGATTAAACTGCGTATGTCTGAACTCTGATCATAAGATATCATTTAAGGGTCACCTTAGAAGAAACTCGAGTAAACCCACCAACCTACTGAAACCTCACCCTTAACTCAATAACTCAATGGCCCTGGGATGTTTAAAAACTGAATGACCGCCTCGTGTATAAAACTAGATACACGGATCTCACAACCTCAAAACCGATAACCTTATAACCCTGAAGATCTTAGAGTCGTATGTCTCGATAACCTCCCTCCATACCCTTGAATCGAATAATCAGTGGCCTAATAGCTGCGCATGTAGAGGTAGAAATGTTAACTGAAATGAGAAAAAGAAGTAAAAACTTAGAAGGTTTTAGCAACTTCAAACCCAGTAACCTCGTGAACCAGATCTGGACAAAAAGTTTTCAAATCAATTAAACTTTAACCTATGTCTTGAAACCTAATAATTCTATAACTCTGGTAATCAGCTTACTAAGAAAAAAAATTAGGTACCTCTGAGTCTATAACGACGTAGCTCCTATGACTCGAAATCATTTTGAATTTACTGCAGATTGCAATCACATAATCCTGGGAATTATACTAGAGCATCGCAGCACTATAACTGTATTTCTTCAAACATGGAAAATGGAGTTCCACTTCCTACATTCTTCATCAAACCAAGATCAAAGAAAATCCATATGTGAGCTTATATGCTAGCCATTGAAGATGAGCTGAGTAATAACCTAGATTTGAAGAAGTTATTTGCGATTTTGCAAGCAACGAGTTCAAATTAAATTGTTTTAATATAAGTTTATACTTAAACTTGTATCTTCAGTATCCAGGATAACATTAACATGATATCTACGTTGTTGAACACATATGAACATGGACAACCTTGGACAGCAGCCATTAAAAAACCACCACTATTTTTAAAATAGCTTCCTTTGTAACTAAGAATCTAAATTTAGTCCCCACTTAAGTTCAAGGACAGTAATATAACTTAATTGATATTTAAAAGTAATTTTAGTAATTGATATTTAAAAAGTAATACGTAATCTACACATTCTTACTACCCTTCTTAATCAGAATGTAAGTAATGGGGTAAGTAAATTTCTATTATAAAGGTGTCATTTGAAAAAAACTTAAAGGATGAAAAATGCGGAAAGGAAATTTTTAAGGAAACTTTAAGGAAATACTTGAAGAGTTGTAAGATTAAACACAGATTTTGAGTTTTTTCGTGCTGTTTGTTGGTTTTTTGTTCTTGTTCGTAAACGTTTTAAGTAATGGAGAAATCCACTGTTAACGTCATTGTGAGACATTGTTTGTTTCTTTGTAAAATATGTTCAATAAATCTATATCAGATAATTGTCCTATATTGATTACATATGTGTCATTTTTCTGGTATACAATATCTACTATCCCACTATTATACACTTCAGTTTTTTTTTAAAGTTTAAAAAAACATTAAAGTCTTTTAATGTTTTTTTAAACTTTAAGAAGGCAACATTTTTTTTGGTTTGCCTACGGCGAAAAATACTAGGAACGGCATTGCTTTGGAGCTATTGTAGGTTTAGCTTTGTGAACCTCAAGATACATGGTTCTTAGTTAAGGGACATGGGTCATCTATGTACTCTGGGCTATGAAGTTACTGGCTTTAAGGGTATGGGGTTATGGGCTTGGGTTCCTCAGATTTTCTATCGACCCTTACATGGTATCTTACAAAAAGTCACAATCTTTCATTTTATTTAATACCATGATTCTCGAAGGCCAACCTTATAAAAGGATTAGCGATGAACTATGACGTGCTGCGGATTCGGTTCAGTGACTCAAAAGCAAGTTGGGTATGGCGGCGTGGCCTACTGTAAATGATCTTATTTTTTTTTGTGCAAATTGCGCACTAAAATTTTATGTTATGCTGTTGTATGGTGTATTAAGAGAAAATGGGAGATTCTGTTTTAGGAAAAGTTACAGTGTTCGTTTAAAAAAAAATCGGGTCAATTTCCACCGACACGTGACT